>KZ308286.1:1020651-1127278 GCA_000376725.2 Ladona fulva | reverse complement strand
ACTAAACTAACTCAGACGTTGTCATAAATATATTAAAATGTTGACATTATAGCTCATGGCGTTGTATACTCAAATCATTTCATATATCTACGTAGCTGTCGGCTGTAACTATCACATTAGATCGTTTAGTTCATCGCATTTTCTATCAAGAAAACATTCAAATAATTTCACTCAAAAATTTTAGTTGTAACTTTCCTAATATGTACTGCTTTTGTGATCGCTTCACCAAAGGCTCGACTCTATCCCCACTTGGCTATACGAGCGCCTGCAGATCTTTAAATGCAAATTCTGTAAGAGAGATTTGTGATTATATATTAATAAAAGGTGTAAAAATATCAATATTTAGGGCCTGCGAAAGTAAGTGACTATAAAATATAGCAGAGGTGGGGGACGTGTGGCCTTTTTGGGCATTTTATGTGGCCCAATTTCACTTTCAATGCAATATTAATTATTTAAATAGCAAAATTTAACTAATTAACATTAATGGACTTTTTTTCAAGTCCATTCTTCCTTGGGACTAATTAACATTCTAAATATCGTTTCTTATGAGAAATGAAAATTTAATGGACAATATTTTGCCTAGGTTTCTTAAGCGACTTTCTTCGTTTTCCTTCGTGCAATTTCCATGATGAGCTATTTGTGCGTAGGAAATTGATCTAAGAAAAAAAGCCCCAGGAAGAAAAAAAATCCCAGCGGATAAAGCCTCCAAGAAAAATAACCTCCGGCGAAAAAAAGCCCCCGGAAGAAAGGCGTATGATTATACAAAAACAAAAAAATACAATATGATAAATGTAAAAACGATTAGGAATAGATATACCTTAGCAATAGATTTATAGAAGAATAAAATTAACGGTATAAAGGATTTCATACCCGAAACCAACCAAACCCAGCCCGAGCTTGTACTCACATAACATCATAACCGCATACTTTTTTATATTTAAGGAATATCCTACCCAACCAAACCCAGGTAATTATGAGCTGGTGTTCTCATTACCTCATAAGCATATATGTTTTTTTATATTCAAATAAAGTAGTTGTATAGTTAAAACGGCGAATTATTTTCCTGGGGGCTTTCTTCCCGGGGATTTATTTCCGCCGGGGTCTTTTTTACCTCATCGTAGACTATACCTAACCCTTGCTTTTCTATTGCGGTCGATTCGTACATTCCCATGAATAAAGGTTCCCCAACCCCGTACTAGAGATTTGTGAGGTAAATACTTTGGAGAATCACACGAATATACTATTTTCGAAGTTATTTTTTAGATACTCTCGTATCAAAAGTTAATAAGATATACAGAAATGGGTAGAGAAATAAACAGTTCCAAACAACTGTTCCATAAACAGAACCTTTAAATACTTCTGTTCATGGAGGTTTGTTTCTCTCTTACTTCACTCCCTTTCAAAGACAACCTCTTGAACATGTTGTTGTACTCGTAAAAGCCTACCGGATAACGTGCCCAGGAGTAAATAACCCGTATGAAACCCTGGGAGTGTTTTCACTCCCTTTGCGGTGAATCTTACCCTTCAAGTTCTGTCTTCAGTTAGGGAACCAAGTACACCTAATCACAGCCCTAAAAATTGAGAAGTCTCTTTAAGTTGGATGATCCTAGTATACACTAATTTCATTCCATCAAGACAGACCTTAAAAAGATGAGAAATAGACCAAGTTCAGGACTGTTTCGTACTTGCATCTCTTACCAGTCTTTCCTCTCTCCTTAACGATCCTTCGTTTAGCTTCAAATTTTTACGTATTTACGTTGCTTTCCTCGGCTTATTTGTCCTGGGAGCGTACGTATGCGTTACGTCTTATGGCAAAGGAGTAAACGATAGATCGAATATCTTCAAGGTTATGGATTTTCGTGTCAGTAAATTCTTGGGCTGTTTATTTACGAAGAAAACGAAATGACTCCAGCTGTTTAAGGAATGTTTTGCGGAAAAATGTATATTATCGGAAATTTTCAAGAATTAGGTCCTGACTATTGCAAGTGCACTTGGAAAATTCTCAAGAGTGTTTCATTGTATTAAATATATTTCTGCGTATTTTTCACGATTGAATTCTCAGTGTTCGGCAGTTTTAGTAAAATCTCTTTTTGATTGAAGGAAGACGCTCTGCTGCTGAAAACCAAGGGATGAAGAAATCTTTAATTTTTAAGCGGAACCGTAGTGAATGTATTACATATCGCACACAAAATATCCTAATAATTAATAAAGGCAGTTTAAAATTAAGAGATGAAGAGCATTACATGTACAGCCTAATCACTTTTTTTCATTAATTTAGCAAGACGTAAAGAAATGCGTAGGATGTTCGGTGGCAATTAGGTGGGGTGATCTAATTTAACATGAACCAACCAGTTATAATCGATGCTTGCTTAGGTCTTTTGATTGAATAATCGTAATATTATAGGAAACAATCGTAGATTATACTTTTTAATATAACATGATGAACCTATATATCAAAATAAATAAATGTACTATCAACTTGAGATTTAATATTTTCTATATTTCCATTATTAGGCCAAGAAAATCTTCCTCATAAAATTAACATGTCCAAGCTCGACTTTGAGGAACTCAACACTCATACCGAAAGAAAGAATATCTAGTAATTTCTGCAGCAGGTTTTTATTCGACTAGTGTTGTCAAAGAGTTGACATCTTTATTCCACCACCCTCGCTGAAAAGATTGTCAAATTGAGCAAATGTAGATACATAATTTGCTTTTTACTAGATTAACTTGAACAGAAGTTCCATAGTGAGTCAAACATTTATTAGGTTAAGTAGAAATGCGACTTGCTCACCTAAAATGCACCATATAATTCAGAGGATAGTGAATGAAAATATATAACACGAATGGAAGAGACTTTCTCATCACTTCCGTCAATCCATTGCGTTTTTCCAGAAACATGCTCAGACTCTGAGGAAATACCATCCATCCTTAACAACTCTAAGATTTACAAGAAGTCCGGTCTTTCACTTCATGTATACACGAATGGAGATATTTTATCTTTATTTTATCGCGGGATTTAAATAATTTCAAAAACTTTATTTTCTCTCGTAAAAAGGAATCGCTTTTTTGGCAGAACCAAAACGTCGGCCGTAAAGCGAATCGTAATGCAGAACGAAGTCGCGATCTTTGCCCGAGGCTGTGTGGTGATTTCGACAAAGCAGTGCGAGAGGGAAGGGGAAAAGAGAACTAGAGAGAGAGGGGGAGAGAGAGACACGGAGAGACAGAGAGGGAGAAGGTCGATGGACGAGTCCACATCCGCGGTGAGTTTATTCTCATCTGAGAAGCGCGCGCAATCGCCGTGCAAACATTTTTCGCAATTATTAGCCACCGCCGAACTCCAAAGCGGGGAATGGTACGGAAATTCCATCTGAAATAAAGTCCGAATTAAAAGAACGGTATTTTATGATGAGATTTTTAACCGCGACTGCTGCAGTTTTGTGTTCCGCGTGGATTCTTTCGCTGAAATTTTCCCTGAATTGCTTTATCATTCCCAATGCCCCAACAAACTCGGAAAAGGTCAAATATCCATGGGCTCTCTGTTTCCACGTGTCCCGCGATGATAAAATGAGCTTTATAGCATCACCTTTGAACTTTTAGCAACTTCAATCTAATGCGAACCGTCTACCGCTTCTTTGAACTTCGTCTCTTTGATTCGGAAATTCAACCGGAATCATTATTGTGAAAAGGATCTTTATTTTCTCTTGGCAGGTACGTTGATTTATAATTAACTGAAAGAATCCGAACAGTTTTAGATTCAAAGTAGGCTACTTTCTATAAATATGAAATATTGAAATGGCAACTTCGACAAATCACCAGTTCTTCCACTTACGATTACTGGGAGCCAAAGTTTTAACTTGAACATGTCATCATTTAAACAGTTAAGTAATATTTTTCCATCACCTTTTAGATGTACAGCTATGGACAAGAAACGTACGTAGTTATGCAGGTTAACATAAGATCAAGGGTTGCGAGTAAATGAGACGGGAACGATGTACACGTATCTAAGCTCCAACAGCGACGTCCCCATCCCGCATCTTCCCTTCTCCTGGGAGGTTGAACTTTTTGTAAACCTTCACAATATCACGGCATTAATTATCCTAATGATTTATGAAAACAAAAATTGCAACCGCAGTTCAGAAATTATTATGGAATTTGCTGTTTAGGTTTGATAAAATTATGCACAGTACTAACAGAAAGCCATGTAAGAGCCAGTCAACCACGTGCAGTAGTTAGGAAACGAGGCAAACACAATAAATCAATGAGACTCACAAAGTTAATCGATTCATTGAGCTTAAAAATTCCAATCTTGGTAGATAGAATGCCTCACATTTTCTTTTGGTCCAAGATAGAGAAAATTTCTTCTATTGACTTTTGAATTGCTCATAGCTATCATAATATGAATGCTGCTGAGGAACGAAGGATGCTGACCGGATTTCGGATGGACCTAAATAATCTTTACTGCATGCAATGAAAATTTTGAAAGAATTCCATACCTGGAAATTGTTTTCGAAAATTGATACACCTAACTGTTAAACGCGAGCACTAATTTCTACAGAAATATTACTATTTCGATTTCTATGTATGTATGCATATATTTTCGCTTTGCATTCTTTCATCATGCCAAAAAATATACATCTGCTCAGTTTACATTCATATCAATTCGGTATTCCCTTTTTATATCTTTAAGTATGAATCGCAAGTATTCAGTCACGTACGATAAGTGTAGCGTAATCTACGGAGGCGATCGTGATATTGTATCGTGATATTACACAGAAATGTACTTTTTCCCAGCGATTTATTCGAAAACTATCTGTTTCGGCTGCCGAAACTGGAAGTTCTTGAATAAATCGCTGTGGAAAAAGTACATTTCTGTGTAATATGTAGCGTACTATTTTGAGGATTCTCCACCAGTAGTACTTTCGTAAGATACTCATATATGGGATTAAATAATAATGAAATATTTCATACCGAACTATATCGCATACCGAAGCTTTGCAAAAGTATATACAGGTGTGATTAATGTTATTCATAATAATTCTAATATCGCTAGAATAACAAACACAGAGATAATAGAGATGGTCAGGGAGGAAAGGGATTGCTAAAGAATTAATTGTGGGTTGAATACAGGAAAAAAGACGCGGGAAAGAGGAAGACAAAAGCTGTTAGATGATATAAAGCAGAGTTTCCCAAACTTTTCCTCCGGCGGAACACTTTATCATTTCTATGATATCAGCGGAACACCTTGGTTACTTTTTCTGTCAATAAATATTAGTAATAATCGATTTCATTAAAGTAAGAGTCAAGGGTTTATTGAAAACACAATCTTCTCATATAATCAAGAGCCCCTGATTTTTAAAATATGTTATAACTTAATTCAAAACTGAAATTCATACAAGAATTATCATTCTTCGTAAGTTTCCGTGGAACACTTAAAAACTCTTCGTGGAACACCAGTGTTCCGCGGAACACACTTTGGGAAACCCTGATATAAAGGGTGAGGTAAGTTAGCAGGAAGCGAAAGAAATGGCGTTGAGTATATATTGAATAGGCAGGTTCGTCAGGTTCATGTGCTTAGGTCTGTAATAATTCTGTCGGAAAAAATCTATACATAAAAGTTTTATTTCTCACGGATAGTTTTTCTTTATTACTCACGAATATCTTAAAGATCTTTTATCTCGGAGGTGATTTGATTATACGGAAGTGAATCTCTGTTTAATTTACTCTAACTATTGAAGTGACTCGAAGAGCATAAAAAACGCTTGGAATTGCAGCATAATTTTAACTGAAACGGCCACTCTTTGGCATCATCCCCATTTATGGACAATATATTCGTCCGAATTTATTTCTTCCCATTTGAATGCGTATCCTCGAGGCAGATACGGGTTACATCTCAGCTTACTTCTGATTTAAAGATCGTTTCCCGTAAAATATGCCCCATTCCCTTTTAAGGAATTCTCCCGTAAATTTTGCTCTCTAAAGTCTTGGCTCACATTTTATTGCTACGTGCAAGTATTTTGAGGCGGGACTTCTGTTCGCTTTACACTCAGGATTGCAGTTTTTATGTCGCAAAGAAGAGATAAATCGAAACGGAATCGTAAAGAATTATTCATTGCTAATTTCCATACGAATTTAGCAGTTTATTTCGGTTTTAATCGAGTTTTTTTTATTCGTAATAAATTTCTCGTTGTGACGTTATGGCTTGAAGCAAAAAAGAGTTTATGAGATTATTTCCCCGATAAAAGAGATTAGTGAATCAAGGAATGAAGGGTTGGATGTAAAATGCAAATGTAATTGTGTAGCATAGATAGCACTCTTACCTCGTTGAAGGAGATATAAACTCGGTTAAAATTACACAGCTCTAAAAACTACTTGTCCAGGTTATGTGAGCTGAGAATTAATGTAAGCGCATAATTTTTTAGTAGTTCGTATAATGCCTTTATTTGCTGTGTTTTTCGTATACTATCTTTTCCTATTGTTCCCTAGTTATTATTATTTATAGTTATTAATTTGAATTCGTTTCCCAACCACCGTACCGGTGTAGGAGGCACGGAACACTTAACCGGTAGGGAGCACTGTACAGTGAGCCCTACCTGCAGATTGCGTTCACTGTACAGTGAGCGGTACCTTAGGTACGGTTCAGTGGTTAATAATTAATCCTACCGGTTAAGTGCTCCGTGCCTCCTACACCGGCAGTCATTCATTCGGATGGGCAATAGTTACCAGAAGGCAATGGCGAATTAAAACTTCTAGCGGGCGTTAGATTAATATATATACAGCAAACAGATCAGTGATGCGTACAGATGCCGATAAAGATTCATGATTTTAAAATACTGAAGAAATTTATAGAGAAGAAGAAAAGGAATTGTTTCACACGATTCACAACTGGGCCAATTCAGAAAATTGAGAAAAAAGAAGAAAAGGATTTTTAATACTCCTTAAGCCGCCATGCAAGTTTACTGAGGCTATGTTGTGACCAGCTGAAAGAAACAGCGAGACCTTGGGAAACCGCCTTTAAAGAATAACCCGATACGTATAACAATAGGGACTCCCGCTAGCCAAGTGGGCAACGCGTTCGACTTCAGTGAAAGCGGTCCCGGGTTCGATTCCCGGTGGGTGCATACGTGCGAAATGACCTAAGCTGTCGAAGCAATTTTAACAATATTACTACTGCGTATAACAATAGCCCAGCTATCATCTTTAGGGGTAGAAGTATAATCAGATTCATGAATAATGCTCTTTTTTTATGAATAGTATTTCGGAAAAGGTTTTTAACAGACCTATTTGAAATGCTATTTAAGAAAAATATTAAAACGTCCGATAATATGTTGGCAATTACTTTCCTTTCCATAATCTCCAAGGTTAGAGACCTGAGTACTTAGAAAGCCTTCCCTGTGAGCTGTCTATAAATCTTAAACTTTTACCTTTCTCATAATTATCATTATTATTATCTTTCCTTCCCTAGTTTCCTCTTGTCTTTTCCTTCCAATCTATATGAGGTAACTATATATTCCCTCGTATTTAATTTATAAAATGATTCTTATCTTTACATTTTCTTAGCTAAATAGTTTATTATTAAATAATTGTTTTTAGACTGATATGCATTTATAATTCTATTATTATGTTCTTATGAACGTAAGATATTTTTATTTTGATGGTGAACTCTTAGTGAATCATAGTCATTATAAAAGTTATATAAATTTAAATACTGATTTTCATTGCATCGCATACGTTGTTATGCTTTTATATTTAATTTTCTCTGCATTTACCCGACAGCTCAAAGAATTTGCCAACGAACTTTCATAATAGTTTTTTTTATTAGAAGAGACCACCATTTGTAGTGTGTATTGATATTTGACTGTCTTTTCTGTCTATATAGTAAGTGCATTACCTATATTCTCTTGTAATTATCTCAATCAGTAGGTCTCTGCAGGTTTTCCACTACCTCCTTTATTGTGAGTGTTTCCCTGCTGTTGGATACTTTTTCCTAAGCTTCACTTAGGTTTTATGATTCGCAAATAATATTTTTTATTCTTATTAATTTAATTACTTTTTGGTGTTGTTTATGAGTTAGATTTAAGTCACTTCGACGATGGGTTGAAAGGAAGTGAAGCATTTATAGACTCCACTTCCTCCAAAATAAAGACGATATTTATTTATTAAAGATATGTGAATTTTTTACCCTCATAGGTTCCTCTGCGGAAATAAGTTATTAACGATGACAGCACAAATAAATGCAACTCACTTTAAATGCTTTCTTGAAATACTATTGGGCAAAATATCCATGGGGCGAATTACCACAACGGTAAAATATGCTTTGGGTGAAAAGCGATGGGCGTCACGTCTCTGGGTGAAAATTCCTCTGGGAGAACCGTCTATTAGGACAAGGTTTTGGATGAAATGCCCGGGTTTCCCCGGTAACGGAGATCGGAAGAGAACTATCGTCCTTTTCCTCTAGTTCTTAACCTCTGTTAGCTCTTTAGGGTCACGGCATTTCAGGGACGTAAACCACGTACCACACCGACACCGCATAGTATCGCAAGTGACGTGACTGACCTCGATACGAGGGGACCTTAAAAACAACTCCGAAATTAATAAAAATTCAGGACCCCTTTCCCCTAACGTAATTACCCATTATCACTTCCTTTGCATTCTCCCCTCTCTTCAGATCTATCCATTTATCAACCTCTCCCCCTCCTGGTTTTTGTCTTAATTATAATTTATTTTCCTCATTAAAAAATCTTATCGCGGACCAAAATTTATTCAGCTCTTTTGGAAATGCTTTCGTGCAGCTGTGAATGCGAGCTCGTACCCAGATAAAATAGGCGGAAGTATTTTCGGTGAAATGATTTCCATGAACGGATTTATTAATTCAAGGTCTGAATGACGGAATTACACGCACTCAATCTCTCGCGCCGAAATGAATGATGTCGAGATATACCTTTCAGCGGAATCGTATGAATAACTAACCGTATAGTGGATGGTAGCGTGCACTAAGTTCCGTGGTCGGAATTTACACCGAAAGCCTATTAACCCAAGTGACAGCTCGTCCAAGAAAAGTTCCCCAAGGGAAGGTTCACTCAAGAGTTTTCACCTCCAGAGTATTTCACGCAAGAGTCGTTCACCCAAGATATTTTACTCGGGGGATATTTCATCCGATGGATGTTTTTCCTGGTTGAAATTCCTTTGGGTGAAAAAATTTTGGAAACAATGATTTTATAGCAAACACTGACGGAGCAATAAGACGGAAAGATAAGTAATAAGTACGTTTGAGTAGCGGTGTAGCAAAATGCAATATAAACGGTTTTATTTGGCGAAATCGAATAATTATAGAGAAATGTTCACCTGTTGTGATTTCATTCCATCTGAATAAAATGGCATCTAGATCTTAACGTTAATAAAATTAGCAGGTATAAATAAGGAAGTCCTTATTAAGTAATCTACTGGACCAAGGATTTCTTCTACGAAAGAGAAGTGGTACTTGATAATCGGATAAAGTCAGAGTCACTTCAGGAGCACCTGAAGGCAGAGCAATCGGACCTCTACTCTTTTTAATTTATATCAATGACCTGAGCGGCGAGATTGATAGCAATGTGAGAGTATGGCACGGAAATATATAGAGAAATATCGTAAAGGATCATTCATACCTCAGTAGCTTCCGTGTCATCACAACTAAGAACAAACCTGAGAAAAAAGTGAATAAAATGAACATTTTTCCCTATCCCGTACCGAAAATAAAAATAAACCGTCCATCCAAAAACAAAATTAGAAATAAACGAAAAATATTCCTTACATAGAGAGCAGGTTCAACAATAGTTAAAACTGGAACTAATGAGCACCTGCATTCATTAAAAAAAATTCACAGTGAAATTCAATCATTAACATTGAAGTTATTCATCATAGCTGTGACAGAAGGAACGAGATGACTTTGTTACATGTAAAAAGCAGCAGGAGGCAAGGGAAAAGTAACTCGAATTCATGTCGGAGACTTACATTAAAAAATGCACAACTTTCAATGATCGTGATAAAATAATGACGCTCAACAGTTCGCCTGTACTTTTCAGAAAAAGATTTTTTTTAATTACGTTTTAGATCGGTATGTTTCGGCGCTCCCAAGTACTTTCTTGCCCCATTGCACATGAAGGGAAACGTAGAGAAACTCCCGGCGTCTGGTTATAGACCATTAAGGGATTTGGAGATAAACGCCCCCACAACTTTCACGTCCCCAATAAGTAGCAGATTCTCTGCCGTTGGAGCCACAGATATCCGTGCATTTCATTCACCAAAGAAAGAGATATAATTCCCAATGTTCTCACCCCCGCGTTACGCTCCAATGGTGAAATGACCCTGCGCTGTGAAAAACGCAATCTGAAACTCTTCTGCGAGAATTCCGTTATCATTCTCCCCATTCAACCCATTACTTATCGCGCTCTGAGTTTTTAAGGGTTTATCGATTCATTAAAGCAGTGAAGGCGAGGAATTCGAGGCATCGAAGACTCTTATCACAGCGAATGGTCGAGAGTTGAAGCGACGAGAACAATGGGAGATTAAAAAATCGGATAAGATGGCGCTGGGGTGGTTGAATGGGGAGAGACGTTTAAAACGCGAGTCAATAAGGAGAAAAGCAAGTGCTTCAGGATGTGATTTGTTAACTAGGCTGTGTGAGCGGAGGGAGATGGTGAGGGTGAAGCAGCCGAGGCCGCGCATTGTTCTACTTTCGCCTCGCCGCCTCTCTTTCGTCTGTTTCGCGTTATCGCTTTCAGTTTCTACTTCCCTTTCGCGGTTCTCTGTTCTTCGCTCCCGTTCCTGCTTAAATTCGAGATCTCATTGCCGGTTGTAACCCCCCAACTCAAGGCAAACGCTGTTCCTTGCGCTTGTAAAATGTTTTTCGTACATTTAGGCCCGGTATCATATACTCAAATTGGACTTTAAGCAATGTTCCCTTTAGGGCCGGGTATAAAAATAATCGTCTTTATTTGGGCGAAATTGAGACTAAAAGTCTCCTCTTCTATATAACCCATGGTCTTATTTCATACAGCTGTTTATTTAAGAAGATAGAAGAAGAAAAACGAGAAGAAATGTGGATATTAAATAAAATCTAAAAGATTCTTACCGAAAAAATTATCCACTGCAGGAAAACACCCAATAGAAATGTGAATAGAAAGGGGGTATGAAAAACCTGCGCAACCCAAAACGGTTTGTTAAAGTGATGATTATATTTAATATCGCAAATAAGTTCATGAGTGATATCTATCCTTGCTAATTCGTCATATACATAGGAAATTAACTATATAGCAATCTTCACTACCTCTAACAAGCCATTATAGTACCAGATCCTTAAGCGAACATTACATAAAGTCCATTTTAAGTATACCCTAGCCGAAATTCCCGTTGATTCTCAACAGAGAAATACAAATTGATAATTACAATGCTAATGCGACTTGCTGGACTCTCAAGTAAACATTAGATTGATAAAACGAAGGAATTTCTATTTACTCAACGGAAAGCACATTTTTCTCATCGTAATTTGTGAGATCTCGTTGACTGACCAACGTTCACTTTTGAACGCATCCATGTAATATTCCAAAAAAGTGTATCGACTAATATTACAAATATTTATCAATACAGCGAGACTATAGCGTTGATCACGTAAGGAAATTTTCTTTGAATACCTAATTTTTGATAAGGAA
Organism: Ladona fulva; assembly: GCA_000376725.2. Lineage (NCBI taxonomy): Eukaryota > Metazoa > Arthropoda > Insecta > Odonata > Libellulidae > Ladona > Ladona fulva. The sequence continues at coordinate 1,115,588 of KZ308286.1, read as the reverse complement.
AATCTCAAGTTTCCCCCAAAAGCTTCCCTTTCCTGCCCCCGCACTGATGATTTTCTTATTTTCTCGCCCTTTAGGTGAACACGCAAACTTTCTNATATATAATTAAAATCCCCTTAAATCTCTCTAAAGTTTCCCTTTTCTATCCCTACTCTGGGAAATTTTCTCGCCTTCCTGATCGCTAAAAGTCAACAAATAACTTTTCACCTTGAGAAACGTAAAATCGATTATATGATTCAGAAATAATCCTATTTGGTTGTAAAGTAGACCCCGCTATTTGTATTCGTAAACGAAAAACGTTTAAATTACCCCATCTTCATATAGTTTATCATTATACCTACCATTACTTTTAAATTAACCTAAACTCTCGTGTACTCTTGTGTATGATCTCGGATTCAACAATAGAACGATAGATTTTGTCAAATGTATCGTAATTTTTAACCGAAAGAGATAATTATCGACCAAATTTATAATTTTAATTTAATTACCTTTCTTTTAGTGCTTGTTTTTATTTCGTACGACTGATATTTCTCATTTAATTTCACGAAAGAAAGAAACTCTCCAAGCGATAAAAACGAACTTTAGATATATTTTTTATGAAAACACTTTTTTTGAGGGATCGAATCGGGTACCATTGGGCAAATAGATAGCAGCCTGTTATCTGCGCAGGGAGGAAATTTAGCCATCTTTAAGCTATGAAACTTCCTGTTTTGGAGTTTTTACCAAACTCACACACCTACAAACTTCATATTTTATAAGAAAATTATAACACCGGGCCTTAGGATATCTTAGAAGTGGAAATTAGGAAATAAAATGTTTGTGTATATATCGAGAAATTCCTTTTGGGTTATAGCAGAGGACTAAATGACGGCCTAGCGGTCGGGTGAAGCCCTCCAACTCATCTTGTGAGGCCTACGAGGTCAATTCGAGTGACCTTTTCATAAGAATCCCCCATTCTGCTTGAAAATTCTCTATGTATTCATTCTTATTTGGAGCAAACAATGAAATTAAAAAGTTTGCCGCACAATCTTTATGATACTTAGGAAGTACATACATACTTATGCTAACAATTATTTTGTGCATGAATCTTATTAAAACACCTCGGAGGGAAGCAACGTTAAGGTGCATGTTAGCGGCGAAAGTGTGACAGAAATTATTATAAAGTACTGGAGTGAAGAAGAGGTCGTTTATCACGGAATGTATTTGCTTGTATGAATTTATTTCATTCGCCTATTGCGAAAGATTGGTTTTTGCGAACGTCGACATTTTGGCAACATTTATTTTTTGTCCTCTATTTCATCTTTCTTCTTTATCTTCATTTCTATCCTCACTATTTTGCTTCTATAACATTGTTTATAACGGAGGAAAAAATTAATGAGAAAATGTCTGCCATAGCCGGGAATCGAACCTGGGTACCCCACTTTCCGGGTGAATACTCCGACCTCTAATCTACCATGAGAGAACAATCTTCAATTTCTTGGGCTATGATGGTACACGGTGTGCTTCGGAGGATCCATCAAAGATGGCACCACCCCTCCGCACACATGGGACATCGAAGATGCCGCCGCGTCATCATTGCGCATTAGCGTACCCGGATTCGGATCCCGGCTACGGCAGAATTTCTCTCTTTCATTTCTGCCTTTAAAATCAAGCAATCCAAGCGTTTTCCGTTGCTTACTGTTTATAATGGTAAAACTTTAGATAAGTACATAGAATATTATTCCATTGATCCTACAAATTCGTATCTTCCTTCGTACTCATTCATCCATTCCATAATTGGAAAACAAAGGGAATATCAAATAAATAAAATTTCAAACGAGAATTTTTAATAACAATAATATCGCTAGATGACTTAAATCTTATGCTTATAATAATGCATATAATTAAAGTGAATGAATGAATGCTTGGCTGAATTCGAGCATTTTGTTTATGTTTTCAAGATGAACGTTGTTTTGGTCCTTCAAAATACGGTATTATTAGAGATTTAAAACGGTCTTTCTTACTGCTTTCTTTCTTATGAATGAATTCTTTCATAACTTTCTCCTCATGCCATTGCAACTCGTGATACTTTTCTGTGAAAATAGATTTTCATTGGAAACCATACTATCTAGCTAGATATTTTTTCAATTGAAGATTGTTTTCTAGGAAGTAAGATTTTTACCGCGCAACACTCTCCCGGCTATCTTGGACCGGATCATAAAGGAAGCGATCATGGGAAGAAGCAGTGTGTTACGACTTACGCATTTTTGTATGTCTTCCGTAATTGAAACTGAAAACATTGAAGACGAGTTTCAAAATGGATATACATAAATCTAGATAATAAATTGGGTTTGCCAAGGTTCCTGTTTTGAATTTTCCAATACGGAGTTTTGTTCCGATCAATTCTTCATAATTTCCCAATTTGAATGAAAAAGCTATAAAATTGACACAGGAAGATTCAGAATTGTAAAAGAAAAATGACTGAAAGGCTGAAATTTAAGGACTATATTTTTTGCATTATAGAAATGTACTTATCGTTAAAAGATTACATTTGAGATTTTTAGCATTTTATAATGCTGAATAAAAGGGTAATTATTATCAAAATATTACTTTTGAAATCTTTTAGCATTACAAAAGGGTACTTATCGACCAAAGATTATTTTTGAGATTTTTTTAGCATTATAAAATGGTACTTATCGTCAAAATCTCCAAAAGAGAGGTCAACGCCCCCCCCCCTGTATCCCGGCCAAAATCTCATCAACAATTGCTATTACGGTTGCTAGATTTTAAGATACGATAGCTATGTCTAAGCCAATATGTGCGAAACCTACTACGTGGTTACAATTGCGTCGACATATTTGTATGTGTGTATTAAGTAGACATCATCGATTTTTTAAAAACATTTCCAATGATAGGCCATTGATACGGTCCTAGTCGTACAATTTTTTATTCTGCATATTTTAGCGAACTCAATTTTTTTTAATTCTTCATGATTCTAAACAATACAATGTATTTTCATGATTTCATCAAATATTTTTCAAACAAATATATTGATGACAACGGAAATAAAAAAGCATGATAATCGTTACCGAAAAGTTTTCGTGATGCCAATATTAATATTATCCTATTTACGATACTTTAAGGAATTAAAACACCAAAACTATCACAAACCAGTCGAATCACAACACGTGTATCTACGTATCATGCTACCAAAGAGAGCCTCATCAGGGTTAGAAAATGAATCTTCCCAGCGTTAAATCATTAATTTTAATTATATACCTACTTCAAGGGAATAGGAAATCATGATTTGAGAAAAATACAACGATTTTCAAAATTCAACCTTCCTCTCTTTAAAAGGGCAGTTATTTTCATTAAAATGTTTACTAACAACATAATTGGTATTGGAATGAATAGAAGAAAAATTGAGGGATATCATCTTCAAATTCGTAAAAAAGAAACTGTCTCCAGCAGTCCTATTACTTATTATAATTCATATTATTTAAATTACCACACCTGTGGATGACGTACTTCTGTAAAGCCTGTTATCTGCGCAGGGAGGAAATTTAGCCATCTTTAAGCTATGAAACTTCCTGTTTTGGAGTTTTTACCAAACTCACACACCTACAAACTTCATATTTTATAAGAAAATTATAACACCGGNTATATATATATGTATATTTGCTGATATAAAATTGGAAGATAAAATGGGATGGGAAGTTTGCATTTTTCAGACAACGACCGCTCAAAATGTTGTAGCAAAAGATTTTAATTCCCCGAGGAAAACATTAAAAGTAGAGTAGAAATTAAATGCTACGGTTTCCAATCTAGCATGCACTCCCTGGTTGGAGATAAACCTCAGTGACACGGAAAGAGCGCTAATTACCCCTCCGAACACCGCCGTGACCCTATTTCTTCACATTTCTTGCTTCCATAAAACACCCAATTCCCTTAACAGTCGCTCCTCGCAGCTCTCGCGACCAAATATTTGGAAATCTCAGGAAATGCGGGATTCCCGAAATCTCTTCCTTCTTTCCTCCCTCTAAACACAAGGGGACCCTAATGCGAGGCACGGATTCCCTCTGTTTTTCTTCCACCCACAGAAACTCCGGGGCAAGTGTTCCCTTCTTCTAGGATACGGTGTATGGCGCGACACTGCTCTCGTACACACACACGGCCCACTTCCCTGCCCCCCTCTCCGCCACTTATCCCCCCGCCCCACTCAGCTGGGGACTCTTGCCGCCCGGGAGGAGGGCGTGGGCTTCCATATCGATCGTGGGGCCGCGGAGAGCTAAGGGGGCGCAGAGGAAGGGGGCCCCATTCTACCATCGGATCTTCTGGTGGGATGGGGAGGAATCCAACGGTCAGGCTTCTTGGAGGGGATAGAGGGGGAGGATGACGCACGGAGAGGGGTGGAAGGGTTTCACGCACACTACAGCAATACGAACCCCCAACGGTCAGTGATTCTCCGGGAGGTGGCGTTGCCGAACGTGGATGGAGGGCGCCGGAGAATCGCAACGCCCGGTTCGATATTAGTAAGAGCCGTTTGACCGGTTAAATGGGAGGATTTTTCGATGGTAGATCCACGGGTGAGGAACCGTTTCAGACTGGCGATATATTATAAGCAATAGGTTGAGGTATCGGACTCTCTGCACATTCATCAGCAGGAGGAATTGTTAGATCCTCATCCCGCCCACAATTACCAACCGAAGGCTTTATAGAGGGAATGAGGCTTACCAGGAGCGAAGCCAGTATTGGGGGGGAATCCGAGACTCTTGAGAGAACTAAAATATTCCTACTTTACAGGGGCCGGTATAATCATGGTCTTACAAGAGATATTTAAAAAATCCCTCAGAATAATTAACTGGATAGAAAACGAGGAGGTTTATACGGTTATGTGGCTAGGTAATTGATCTTTCCAAGATTGTGGAACTAGTCTGTGATATATTTTTTAAAGAATTCAGCCCTCTTGGGGGGGAAGGGTGTTTAACCCTGAAACACCCCATCGCTGCTCCACTGAGGTTTACTATACAATGGTGGTGTATTTAGTAACAGTCATCGGGGCGCAGGTCTACTTATTTGATATCCTAGATATTGACTAAAGAAGACTTACACCACCTTACGGAATGTTTTATCAATTTTCCTATGCCTGAAATTAAGGAAATTGTCCATACACGAATTACGATTTTTTATTAGTGGGAACGAATTTTCATAGCTAATTGCTTACAGTTTGGAATGAGAAGCAAGTCTCTTAGATATTTCTAAAAGGTGGAGCACATCTTCCATTTACTTTCCCAAAGATATGCCACTGCTAGGAAGTATTATATTTTATTATTATCAATTGAAATTTGTTAAATAATTTATTAATATTCAATTAATTTTTCTATAACTAAAATTAAGGAAATTTTCCATACACTAATTATGATTTTTTATTAGAAGGAAGAAAATATTCATAAATAATTGTTTAAAGTTTGGAATGAGAAGTAAATCCGTCTCTTAGACGTTTTTAAAAGGTTGAGGTAGCTTGTACCTTGTAGCTAGTACCTTCCATTCACTTTCCCTAAAAATATGCCACTGCTAGGCAAGATGAGGATTGAGGTAGCTTGCCCTCGCTTTCCGCACTGAGCCAAAATGCTATTTGCAGAAACTTCTACGAAAGAGCAGCACAATAACCCTGTTGTTAATCCCTTTCTTAGCATTTAATAAGGAGTCAACCAAATTGAATACCATTTGTCAGTAACAATAACACCTCGGTATATATACTGTAAGTAATAACTATTTTGTTTCGGTCGTGACTGAATCAAAAGTAGAAGAATGACAGATTATTGTTTATCATGTAACGAAAGGCAAATGAAAGATATGCCATTGATTGAGATATGGTCACAAGAAAAGAAGTGTTGGTTTGAAACCGATTAATGTGCTCTTTAATTTCAAAATTATCCATCCTTATTAACCACAATAGAAACTTTTTGAACCACGAGAGCCAGTAGGGATCCCTTGAATTATGCAACCCATCTTTCGCTTAAGTACTCGTTGAAGTATTTCGTATTTTTCCGTGTCAAAGAATGAGTTAAATTTAAAACATATCTCTAAAACCACATCTTGAAATAGGATTGCTCGAATGTGTGAATGAAAGAAGTCACTTATACTGAAATTCAAGGTTTCAAGCTTCATTCCTGCATGAACGTAACTGAATGACAAAGAAATTTGTCTTCAATCCATGTAATTCTTTAATCTTCCCTCAAATGACTGCGTACACAGTGTTTATCGAAGACGAACTCAATTATAGTACTCTCCTTTATCTTTGGGACTTTTCAAGTGAAAAACTCAATTTTTAATTGTAAGCGATGATGTTAACTGAAAATAAAATACCTGCGATATACCGTTCATTTACTTTCTGTATGTCTGCCCATGTATATGGAAAATTGCAAAAAACTGTAAATCCAAACATATCAAGATGTATTCGCAATTCGCTGGAACCATTCCACCCATTCCATAATTGGAAAACAAAGGAAAGATCGACAACATAAAAGTCAGATTATAATTTTCAATAAAAATGCTTCCGCTAGATGACTTCATTCACATGCTCATAATAATTCATCAATTAAAGCGGTATATCAATTAAAGTGATACATTTACTAACGGGAATGCCTAGATGATGCAATTCATTTAAATTCGAGCATTGTACTTATGTATGCAAGGCTAACCCCCTTTCCTATTAATGACGGGACAAGAAAAAGCATCATCCTTGGTTCTTGGAAAAACGGTGCTTATTCAGCTTTTAGATTGACCAAGTGGCGGATTGGTTACAGTCTACAGTTCATAAGGAGTATATTTCATGAAGTGCGCATAATATTTTTCTGAATTACATGATAAAATATTATGGCCAAGTAATCCATCATGAAGACTTTAGGTTTGTATTTTCTACCCATGAGTAAGATCCATGCCATCGCAAATCGAAAGTTAATGGATCGTGCATAGTAGTCGACGGACAAGTGCATTTGACCTTTCACTTTAGGAGACAGCATTGAAATAAAGACCTAATATATCTTCACAGTATTACGCCTGAACATAAATCATACGAGAGGGTGACAGTGAATGTGCTCAAAATCAGGGGAGAAACACGTAAACGGCTTTAAAAAGTAAACGCCCGTTTCAGTGAGAAGGTATAGCTGAAAAAATTCTGTTTCCCATGGACGGCGCATATAGATGGCAGTCTAATCCCTTCTATACGCCTCATATTTAACCAGAAAGTTCTTTTGCTTGCCTTGCAATCCTTTGGATCGAAACTGTCTGTAAACGCCTTTGGGTAGCAACAGTTATAACCTTCAGTAATGTAATCCCTTAATAAGCACAAACTGTTTTTTATCATGTGAAACTTTAAGTTAAGGATACATAGTATCTTAGAAAGTAAAGCTACCACTCAGGAAAATGCTGACAGGTAAACAGAGGTGAAAATATCTAACACGATAAAAAGTTTAGGGATTCACATGCACGCGTACCAAATGATAATATTGATAAATTTATGTGATATAGATCTTCATTATTGCAATGAAGTCTCTAAAATACCATTTTCAATATTAGAAGATGATTGCGTGGAGGAGAAAAAGATAAATAGCCATTTAAGTGGTTAAAATATTTGGAAGGACTTAAAAAATTCATCGGGTCATGAGCGTATTTTTCAGAGCATAAAGTTGAAATTTGCCTCCTTTTTCAATATAAATGAACCGGAGATTGATGAAACTAAAAAGAGAAATTTAAATTTGATGATTTATAGATCTCTACTATATCGTACAGACACAGGCACAGTGGTTGCCGAAAGTTTGATCAAAGGGCCAAATTAGCAAAATTTATTGTAGCGAAAGATTCTAATGTGCATTCGGAGGCTTCCTCGGTGTTGACCGGATGATCTCAGCTTGTTTCCGGATTTCACTACATTACGGTATGTGATATATGCGTCGTGAAATACACTGGGTTTAAAGGGATATCATTCTTTAAAGCTTACCTATCAAACAAATTCTTTCGACGGGTTGAGTCAACTTCGTAACAGTACTATGATCCTATAACAACACTTTTCATTGCATTCGGTAAGGAGTGAACAAGTCGTATTTTATAGTTTAGCATCAATTATGTATGAGTACCTTTCATACTTTCACAGCCATGAAAATCAATTAAAACCGTGGTTTTCTCTACCGTAAAATCAAAAATGTATTCTATTAATCAAGATATGACAGCAGGAACAATTTTCGTTTTATAAGGAAAAGACCCACCAATGTGTTAATACATTATAGTTTTGAAAAACCTCCAAAATCCATAATTTGTATGCAAACAAACCTCGAGGAAATTCCAACCAAGGGGGGTTAGTTTTCCGTAGCTGCGCTTTGCAAATTATTATTCCCCACTAAAGATTTTTTACCTACCAATGATAATGTACACATCAGTGCGATTTTAACGGGGAAGACAAATAAGACATTATCTAGGTTTATGTTCAGAGTTACTGAATACCAGAATACGTAGTTTTCTTTATTTACTGGGTCATTTAGAGCTAATTCGCTTGCTAGGAATTGGCTTTCTCGGTTATTCGAATTTCAAAATAACGTTGTTTACCATAATCTGCATAATTTCTTCCGAAGTTTTCCATCGGATTCATCTCTCTATGCGGGTGCTAATTCAAGCTGATTTCCTCACATTCATATGCTTCAACAATGCTGTTGGAGACTTTCAAGAATTATCAACAGTACGGTTGCCTCAACTTCCAAAATTTCGGGAGACTCCCTAATTCTAAAATGCTTAGAGAATCCTCTCCTGTCTTCAGATGGGAGGTTAAAATCTCTCCCAATTTTACTTTATTGGTTCTTCGTCTAATCACACTTTATACGTTGGAGCGCAATTTTTGTTTTAATTGTTTTAATAGTTTTGATGAAATGACCGATTTAGTCTTCTTTGATGTTAACTTAACAGAGATTACTGTCCTCACAACATTACTTTTATGGGTTCCGCGAAGCGATTCAAATAACAATTCCAAGTGAGATAAGTAAATTACTTTGTCGTTAAGATTTTATCGTAATTAGCACGATCATGTACCGGGTTAAATTAATATCAGACAAGTTTCAATTTATTCTAGAAATAGGAAACAAGCTCAATAAGCATTGTATTGAATTTTCAATGAATTTCGCTGAAAATGTTTAATTCGTTGCAAATAAAATACTACAAACCGTTATTCACAACGCGAATGTCAAAGTAAGTGATAATAAATAGTGCATGTACATTAATTTCGTTGTATACGTGGCGACTATAGGCCTTATGGGATTTCCCGTATTTTTTTGCATAAATTACTTCCGGAATGAACAATCCTCTTGATGGCAACACTAGTCAAGAGAAACAACAAGGCTTTAATTTCGTATTCAGTGGCTCTCCGCCACAAGGTTCACACTTCGGAGACGAAAACTTTTTCAACTTTAACGGAACATCAGAGTGGCTTGCATCATGGCGCATTACGTAGCGTTCGCAGTCAATTCCGAATAAAAAACAGCATTCCAATGTTGTGCCATTTTCATCTCCCGAATTTCCGCTGCATTCGAAATTGATTGGATCTGCCCGAGGAGTGCGAAACGTCCCAGATTTTAAAATTATGGATTGGGTAGACGAAGCGTTCGACACGATCTTTCCCTTTTTTTCTAAAAAATGTTAGTTTTCGGAAATAATGAGAATCGGTACTGTTTCCTCAGCGAAACATACCCGCGGAAATATGTATGTACTTGAGTATTCTCTTTTTTGAACTATATCTCATCTTTCGGCATTGGTCTCACGGATCACGGATTTTTGTGTGGACGAAAAATTTCTATTTCGTGCTGCGTTTCCCAATACGGAATTATTTTTGAGGCGGCAAGGTAGCAAACAAAGTTTCCGTTCTTCAAATTCCAATATTTTCAGAGTTCAAAGGAGTATGTCGCGACGGTATCCATCCCAGAGGACCGTTTTTTTTATCTCAAGCCTTTCGCAATTAGCTAGCAGGTTTTGAGAGGGAATGAGTCTTACTATACAAAATGAGGAGTGAGGTAGTCTCTCCTTGATTTCCTTACGGTGGTAGATTTCTGCCAGTAGAATCATTATCATCTTCGAAAGGCTATCCGTTGTTGTTGCAACCAATTCGCTCTTTCTATTGTTGCTCCTTTCCTTAATTTGTATTACTTACTGTGTTGTACTGAATTGTATTTTTTATTGAACTGGGACTCGTTTTTATCTTCAAAAACTACTATGACCTTAGATTTCTTCCGATTTATTTGTTAATGCCAATTTTTTCATGCCTTCAGACAAAATTTCAAGTATTTCATTAATTTCTCTAGATTATTCTGCTAAGATGAAGATTTTTGCCTCATTTTGAGTATGTGTGTGGTGTATGGGACTCTCCGATAAGTTGTATTCGGGAATTAGAAAAAGTTTAGCGAAAGGCGATACGTTTTAAGAAGAATTGCTACGATGAATACGAGCGTTACTCAGATGCTCTAGGATGAAAGATGGGAATCTTTAGAAGTTTAGAACTTTAGAAGATATAAACAAAGGATCAATTTACTGCATAAATTTATAGAAAGCACGTTCAGAGGTTATGTAGACGATATAATGTGTCTAACATGTTACAAGGCCGGTCAGATACTGCAAGGAAGATCAGGGAAATATATGCTAGAGCGAATCGATTCAGGAATTAATTTTTTCCGCGAACGATACGCTAGATCGATTTGGGAAATGGAGTCAGGGTGCATGCACCCCCTGCCACACGCCGAAAGGCGGCTTGCAGGGTACTTACATAGGCATGACATTATCATCTGCAAACCTAATGCGATGTATCCTTCTTCCATATTGCATCTTCGATATAAAGGCCGAATAGATAACTGGACATCATTGCCTTACTGCTCTTTTCATCTTTGCTTCTTTCTCATATTCACTATCTGCCATTATAATCCTTTGCTTCCGGTGGAATTCACATGTGATCCTTCTATCTTTGTAGTCAATTTTAGCTCCTCTCGTATTTTCAGTCATAATACCCCAGTCTACCGTATCGAACGCTTTTCCCACGCCAATGAAACTGAAGTACACATCTAGCCTTCTCTATAAAACCATGCGTGTGAGAATATTTCCTAGTAACAAAACTCGTAGCAATCAATTTGGATTTTCCGAACTGAATGGCGTCACTCAATCGTCTAAGCCATTGCAGCTTTCATATTATAACAGCTATGAAAAAGAGTGAAAGAAATTTAATTAAAAATGCATTTTCTTCTATCGTTTAACGAAATAAATATGAGATCAAAGGGAAGAATGTTATACTATGAAAGATGAAGAATATTTTTACCAGTTCATTTCTATAATTGGCAGTACACTACCTTTTTCAAAGACCGTTTTTAGGCATACAGTGATACCCAGGCTAAAGAAGAGAATTCGTTCCTGGATCATATTCGTTAGCCGAAACGTGGTGCCATCTGGCGTCTCCTTTCTCGATACATTAAGTATAAGAAACTAATTTAGGTTGGTGGGTGTCACCTATGGGATATGGTCAGCTCATTCCTTTACCTCACAGACATACTTCATACGATACAGAAAATATGAGATACAAGAATTGCTTGACCATTCATGTTTGCTGCTTTATGTTAGCTTACGGATCCACTAAAAGATTCGTTAGCCAAATTCGAAAAACAGCGAAAAGAAAAATTCATTACCTTGATCACTATTCAGCTGAAGTATCACTGTATTAGTTTTTCAAAATACTACTTGGTGTCAGTTAATTTTAGTTCTTTTTTGGGAAAAACATAATTTCTTCGAGTAAAAATATGAAGAAAATTAAATAAGAGATTTGATGAGAGAATCTATTTATTTTTCTTAAGCTCTTAAAGTAGTTTCATTATTTTCATTTCTAACGAGACTAATCGCTGGCATTAATACAGCTTGTGAGCAGCGTTTCACGGTGCGAAGAATAACGCATCTGAAGATTAAGCAACTGAGTCAATAATGGGTATTCTGCTTGAGGATTCTCTACTCTAATGTATAAAAGGAATTCAATGGGAGCTAATTTCAGATTAGGTACTAAAGATTTGAAGTAAAAGTAATACTACAAAATTTATTTCCGAATTTCTCGGAAGATGTTTTTCGCTTATGTAAGAAAAGGTAAAAAGGGTACTACACTTCTTTATTTTATTTCGATGAGAATATTAATATGATTATTACACACTGCAGTAAAAGGTTTAGTATCTTTAAATTTTTCGTTGTAGTATCTTCATTGGAGATATGCTAATAATGCATTCTCAATATTTATAATAAATAAATAAAATAAATAAATAACGTCTTTATTTTGGGCGAAATTGAGACTTTAAAGTCTCCTCTTCCATTTAACCCATCGTCAATATTAAAAAAAATTAAATTAATAATAAATCAATAAACTAATATTAATCTCAAAGAGTTAAAAAATAGATAATAAAAGTTAACTTAAGTTGAATTAAGACAAAATTGGAAATATTTAGTTGTGGATTTAAAAACCTAAGTTTTGGAGGAAGGCTGAGAGGAGGAGGCCGGGGCATTTCCAGGGAGAGAAGAATTGGTTTCACAATCTTCCCCAAGTTTAGAAGTGTGCGTATCTACAAGTATCTATTTATTAGTAATGAAACTTTTATTCGGAAACTCAAGCATAAAAAAATATGTTGACTGTTAGGTAATGTTTACATGACGGATGGAGTCGAAGAAATGAAAAGATCGAAAATTGAAGTTCGAGGAACTTTCCTCCATCTTCGAGGTCTTGCACTCGAGACTAAGTAAAATGGAATTGGCGAAACTACGCTCCCAAAATCCCTCGCCTTCACAAAATAAATTCTCGTCATGAGAAACATCGCTGATTCTTCTTCTAAATCCAGCAGTTTCCTCGGGATAGAGGTCTAAATGGAGCAATTGGCGTGTATTTTGAGGAAGTTATGGGAAGCAGTTGGGAAATTCAGTGGTGGGAAGAGAGAGCAAAAAATGAATGTGCGAGGAAACATTCTTTGAGGCAGAGACTTAAATAAGGATGATGGAGAAGGTTGGAAAGAGAACTAAGAAGGATGATAAACTTATGATTCGCTCTGCTGTTACAAGGACAGTTCAAGAATATGACGATAGCATATAAAAGAGAAACTAAATGTTTAATAAAAAGTCTCCTCTTACATATTTAAAAAATCAAGTAATTCACTCTTGCAAAAGCGGATTTTGAAAGGTTTCCATGAAGAATGTCAATAGCAACAATTTAAACGAATTGTTTATTAACAGAATATTTTACATCTGTGTTTGTTACTCGTAAATGCGCTAAACTATAAAACAAGGAAATTTGGAATGAAAAAAATGTAAGAAAAAATAAAGTGATGAGATTTACCAAAGTAAAGAAAGCTAAGTCAACGATTAGAGTAGATGGTGAAAACTAGAACAAGTTGATGATTTCTCTTACTTGGGAAGTGTTCTTTCTTGGGATAGTGTACAGATGAGATTCGTGAAAGAATAGCAGAGGGGAAGGATGCTTTCGCGAAGCGAAGAGAACTGGCGATTAGAGGTCTCGATAAAGGAATCAGGAAGAGATTGATTAAGTCTTCGCTGTGGAATGTTCTGTTGGATGGGTGTTAAACGTTTACGAAAGGAGGACATCTCAAAAGAAAGGGGAGGGTAAGTTGCGTAGATAGAAAAACAAATACAGAGGTACTAGAGATGGTCGGGGAAGAGAGGGTTTTAATTGAAGTACATAAACTTCAACAGAGAAAATGCGTGGGTCATTTATTGAGAGGGGGACTGCTAAAGAATGTGATTGAATACAATTGAAGAAGCAGAGTGGAAGACAAAGAAATAATTGTTAGATGACATAAAGGGTGGGGTAAGTTACCCACAAACGAAAGAAATGGAACAGGGAATGTTAAGGGATATGAGCACTTATGTAATATATTTTGCTTTAACAAATTATCCACTAGATAATATTGATATGAATATTTGGGGTTGAGTGGGAGTAGGATTTGTTAGTTATTAGTTTTTTCAGTTATCAGTTTGTTATTAGTTTTTAGTTTACGCTTTCGTTTTCCCCTAACCGACTGGCTTATTTTACAACATCTTCAATGTGGATGGATGCCTCATAATCAAAACAAATAATAACATCTTGAATTGAAGAGGTCTTTATCTGTGTTAATACAACCTCCCTGAGAACTTCGATCGATATCGACATCGATAAAAGTACATATTTTAGATACGTAAGTTAACTTTCAGTAAACATTAAGTAGGTTTACATCGTTCATGATAAAAACTAGAAAATAATTTCCATTGTTAAAGATTCTGAAAGCCATGAAAACGAAAAAATGCCTGGTGTATTAGGCAGCGTGAAGCGAACTCTAGATGATCCCATGAAGAGGGAAACTAGCTTGAGATGAGATCAGACTACAGGAGGAAGCTATCTGAAAAACGTATCAGTACAGAGCTCATTTACGAAGATGTAATTCCAGGTAGCAAAGACGATGAAGTAATCTCTAGGATAGCAGTTTTTGCTGAGCATTATAGAAACTGACTGAAAATTTTAGCCAGTTGGGGATGATTGTTTTAATGCACTTTCTGCCATACTTCACTGGCGGCAAGATTAGTAGATATGTGAGTGTACTGTCTTAAATTTTATAAAATGATAACTGAGTAATTTTCTTCCATCAGAACGTTTGTCATAGCTTAAATATAAATTGTATATAATAAACATATAAACATATATAAATGTATATTGAGTACATGAGGAAGATATCATTCATGAAGTGAAAGTGAGATCTGATCTACAGCTACTGATTACCAATAAATAAGGCAAATAAATTCTGCTTCTAATTTTTTTATAGATAATAAATTTCACCAGTTACAGCTAGATATAATCATTCTCAACACGAAGAAAACTTACCATAAATAGTGGAAACTATTCACGTTATGTATGTAGTAATACTTTAGGATACTTCCAATAAAAACCTCTGGATTAAATATCATTTATTATCAAAAGAAAGACAACGTTTCCCTTTCCCTTTCCTTCGTCTTTCTTTACCAATAGCAAGCCATAAGCTGCAGCACTGTCCAGCACCCTTTCACGGTTAATCTAAAGCTTGATAAAGATAGATGCTGAACGAAACTTAAACAGTTTAGGGGTAATGTGATTGGTTAAAGGGGAACATCGTAAGACTCACGTGATAGATCAGAGAGATAGGGCAAGGATAGAAGGTGGAATGAAGCAATACAAAAGGAATTGAAGGGAGGAAGGACGTTTTATTCGGGGGAAAAAGAGGTATGAAATTGGAGCCATAAGCCGAATCGAGACAAAGTAAAACCTACTGGGATGATGATGGTGGTGGTGATGATGATGATGATATTTTATAATTATAACATTTTAATTGCTCAATTATCACAATTAATATAATAATGTGTACAAAAGAGATCTAATAAATGTGAAAGTTAAGGAATACACAACAAGGTCCACCTGAGCCTTACTTGGCTCATCAGGTGGTTCCTGAGTTTTTAAACTGTATGCTAAACTTAAAATAATAAAAATTATTATTATTAGGATGAGTTTTGAGAAATTTAAATACGAAAAAAAATTTAGAATATGAGTAGAATGAATGAAGTAAAGAAAAATATGAGAAGAAGAAAGAAAAAAAAATTGCCTGGATTTAGATCACAATAAAACTATTTTAAGATACAAAATTAACCTATTAGTTAGGTCAGGAAACAATTAATAATATTAGTAATAATATAGAATCAGTTCTATACAATTACATACAACTATGAATTCAAGTTAGTCCAGCACGATTGACAAACAAATAAGATTAACTATTCCACTTTAATTTTAAACTTTAACTGGGACAATTATGATTCACCATTCAATTAAACACAATATGTTTTTTCATTATACTTTCCAATCAATGTAATATCTAACAATAATATAGATGATGAAGATTTTTATACATATTTTTTATTTCATACACAAATACAACATTAACGACCTGTCAGTTAGGACGGATATGAACAAAATAGAACATCACATATAAAAAAAAAATTACAAAATTAGCGCAGCTCAAGGATCATATACCAAGAGAAAACAAATGTAAGTGCTGAAAGTACAATAAGAAAAATAAGACCAAAATAAACGAAAAATTATATTGAAAACAAAATGACGTCAATAACACAAGAGAACAGTCAAAAACTATTTAACATCTAGAAGAAAATGAAAAATGAATGAAAAATTCATTAAAAACATTATCTTAAGGACATGATGATTGTTTTGCGAATAAAAACTTTCTAATTATAGGCGTTTCTAGAGTTACTGAAGGCGTCGAACGTGCATTAATAATAATAATGGCCATTAAAATATCTTAGTTACAATACAACTACAACAACAAAAACAACGACACAAAGGATGATATTACATCGATGTAAATGCGTATTCGACGAAAATAAAAACGAGAGCCGATATTGAATTTACCGGAGGATAGTCTGCGAAAGACATTAATATGATGATAATGTAGAATAAGTTGCGTCGCGTTTGCATCAATTTGAGGCAATTTAACCTTATTTAGGGATGAGGTTCGATGTAGAAGAAACCTTGAGCGAAGGAGGGGATGAAGAAGGTGAAGGTCGGAGAAAGGACGCCTGTGAAGGGAAAAGGAAGGGATGAATCACGCACTCGAATGAGTGGCTCCGTCATCAGTGCAAAAAGAGGAAAGGGGAGGATGAGAATTGAGGGGATAAGGAGGCCTGAGAATTGCAGGAGGCATTGTGGCGGAGTAAAGGGGTGAAGTGAGGCGTGGAGGAGAGCTCTTGAGACGTATAAGAAAATGAAATGAGAGGAATTAAAATTCAAAGAGAAGGAGGAGAGAAAATTAGGCGAAAGCTAGAGACGAGTATGCAGAGGAAGTTGGGAGGTAAAATGATGGAATGTGAGTGTTGAGATAGCTACAGATTTTCGGAAAACTAAAACGAAAGAAGAGGAGGAAGGACAAACTCGACGAGAAGAAGGAACAGGACATATGCTGACCCTGTAGAAGGGAAATGATAGATAAAAACTGTAAATATTTATTTATTTATTTATTTAAAAGAAACCCATAAATATCAAATTCTATTTAATCGTCTTTTTGTTATTTATGATAAATCTTGTTTTGTGTTCTTTTTGTATTTTGTAAATTTTTGAACGAATGATGTAGTTATTTCTTTTTTTGTCATTGTACTGATTTTATTTTGACATTGTTCTGTTGTATGAAGTTTTGAGAGCAAAACTGTAATTATATTCCAGTTATTATGGGCGTTCCTCCTAGTGCTAATAAAATATTAAACAGAACAAAGCCTTTAAAATGGATTTAAAAACATCTAACGAAAAAGTATGCAAATTTAAAAGAAAGAATAGAAATCAAAAAAGACAAATCTAAAAATACAGGAATAAAACAGATTATACAACTAAAATTATAAACATAAGTAAAGGTGACAATAAGAGTCATACTTGGAAGAGAAATGGTGGGAAAAAATGGAAATCAAATCACTAGTCCTGTATTTACCATTAACATTATTCTGAAAACAATGAAGGTTTTTTGCTGTATAAACGTTCGGTGAGAGATGGTATCCCTAAGGTAGTTGCTTATTCTTGTAATTTAAGGTTGTAAGAAGGCAGGCAAATTTGCTGCAATAAATTAATTATCCGCTGATTAAAGAACATAAAAAAGTTTAGGTCAGTATCATAGAATAATATTGTTTAATAAATTTCAAAAGAGATTCAAAAACTTTTCGCTTTTGACGGAGAGAAACGAAAGCGATTTCAGGAACGCAAATCTCGACTATTATAATCACCTCTTCCAGCTCTTTATCACAAATTATAGTCCAAGATATGATTGCCACTGTTCACATTTCTATTTGCAAACATTATGGAAACTGGATTCAGTAGTGAAACCAATTTGTTGAATAAACAAAGATATCTTCTTCTGTGTGAGCTCTCTTGAAGTAAATTAGAAGTTGCATTTTCGTACCCAAAATATTTTATAAAAAGAAGACTTGCACGTGCTTTCTCAGTGGCGCGAAGAAGTTAATTACTCTGGTCTTGAATTACTCTCTACTTCCTTGCTGCGCCACTCAAAGAATTACTTACACCAGCAAAAATTTAATATTTTTCGAACGTTCAAGATTAAAATCTCTCAGATGCAGCTTTTCGTCTCTTGTATATACAGGAAAGATAGAAGAGGAAACCTTATTCTCATTCTCAACTAAATGAACACGTTATTTGTTTACATAGCAACCTTCAGAATCATTGATTTCTTTATAGCAGCATGTGCTTATTCGAGAACATGGCTTTGTCTGTATTGTAAGTACAGCTAGGAATTTCCGTATAGGATCGAACATTAACATACTAACTCTCAAACATTATACATTTCAAGTACACTTCTTCTCCTGGTTGACCCCATATTTTTTATGTGGGGGGAGCCTTGGTGACTTTCCATCCATGTTGGATTCTAGTCTCTTCTCTTTATCCTTCTTCTCATTACTTGATGTGGCTCACGTCGCAGAATGCTAACTCATTCTGCGACGTTTCGAGCTGGGCCAGAGCGCCTTGTCGATGGAGACAATAGGCCTTTTGTAAGAGTCCTCGGGACTCTTCCATTTTTTTTCCCAAGTACTATAATATTTACTTTGTTAAGTTGGTAAACCTCTACTTTGGGGTGCTATTTTTTTATTTAATAGGTTCAAAAATTGACGTAAGAATGAAAAGTATTGAAAACTGCCTTACACAGCCCGATCCATTCCATTTTTATCAGCTATAATTTATATATTTTCTTCATACATTACTGAGTTTGTGATGGGTTACATCGGTTGACGGTTTTCTTTAGATAACATCTCTACGTCAGATTTAGAACTGACAATTTAACACGCTAAAATACAGAATTGCCGTATATTGTTATCTTTGGATAACTACAAAATTGCATTTAAAACTGAGAAACAGAAGTTACCCAACCCAAAGGTAAGGTAAGCAAAGTCTTGATGATAAGCTCCAGTTCATTCAAAAGATTCTCATTAGCCACGAAATAACGTCTCATCATAATGGAGGTCTTTCATTAATTTTCCTTTGAAACTGCTCGTACTCCGGAAAAGAATTCCTTCGTCCAAATACTACGCTTTCTGGAAGATTTCCCTGAAGACTCTATTTCCAAATTCAAGAAGGCCTTACGGATATGAAAACGTAGGCGAATAATAAGGTTATTATGATAATTATCTTTTATTTCTTTAAGTAAAATTTTCAGTTTCAGTTGCTTTCTTAATTTTGAAAATGAAAATGCTCTTCTTCTCGTGACTTCTTTTCTTCTTCTCAGGATATGCGTGGTTGAAATTTCCCTATAATTATTTAAAATTTTTCAAATGAGCCTTTATTTAATTCTTCACGGTATGAGGATAGGGAATCCAGTTTTAAAATCGTTTATAGCACAATAACCGTTGCAGAGATTTCACCCAGGCCCGTATAAAATATTGTTTGCTAAATGAAAAAATTTGCAATGACAAACATTAGTCGTAAAAATTAAAAACGATCAAATATAAATTATTTATGATAACCGGCTTTAGTTTTCTTAGAAATCATAGGGATCATTACTTTACGCTTATATAATCTGAAAACTCTTTTTCGATACGTGGCAGAGGGTACATGCATCACATTCTACGAGTATTCGGTTGCTTACGCGTATACTTGGCAGGGAAAATGAACTTTTGAAAAGAGTAGTATTTGCATCGATCTCCTCAATTTTTCTCGACATATATGATGTTCATATGTTGTATCGCAAAGTTTTCCGAGTACGTTCTATCTCTGTATTTATTGAGTGAATTCAGTCTAATATTAAATCTTTCTTCTAAAGATTCCCAACCTACACCGTTAAAACTCTAGATAAAGTCTACCGATTTGTCCTAACATATTTTGACAAAAATTAACGCCACTTGCTTTACCATTTCTTATTTTTTAATGCAATACTTCACGATAGGGAATATAATGGATTCTCAGGACAAGGCATAGCTAGCAAGATGTGACAACGTTTATGGACGTTTTCTTCATTATTACCTTCGATTCGTTAGACAAAGAAGACTTTCTTGTCTTGTCTGTCACATATTTGGGTAACCTTTCTTAAATTACAGGGATAACAGTGTCCATGGTAGTTCAGTAGTTAGAATACCTTCCCGGAAAGTGGGAGACTTGGGTTCGAGTCCCAGTCATATAGCTGTTTTTCACACTTGTTATTACTCTCTTAAATTGTTTATGAGGATATCCCCAAGATATTTCAGAGTCTAATCCCCATCTTCTATGATCATTCTCGTCAATTATTTTTTAGTATGGAAATATACCATCGATAAAAAATTCGATACATTGGAAAAAATCTCCTTTTACATGGGAATTTTCACTTAGTAGATAAACGTGGCAGATAGATTGGCCCTTCTCAGTTTTCGCGCAAGCTAAAAGAGCCGATATAGGGCCCATCCGAAGTCCAAAGGTCCTTTTTAGTCGTTGGGCCAAGACATGCGGCAAAAACCGTCCGGTCGCTAGTGTGACAGGACTCATTTACTTCAATAGTTTACTGTCCACAGCTCACCCTCCGGTTTTTGCCGGCCGGTCAAAACCAGCGTGTGTGAAACAGGCCATTCGCTGTGCCTTAGACACGAGGAAGAGTGTGGTATGTGGAAAATACGATTAATAAATGAAAGAAAAATGGTAAATAAATGTGCATCTAGAACGGAAAAAACGAGAACAGTAAAGATATTAGACAATCAACGAAAAACGCATGGTTCACATTCTTGATTATATACGCAAAAATGTGAGCCATGCGTTTTTCCTTGCTTATCTGCATCGCCGTTCCGGCCTTTGGGAAGTCGGCTGTGATGGTGAGGTGGCATCTTCAATGTCCCGCGTTAGCAAAGGGGTAGTGCCATGTTAGATGGACCCTCCGTGTCCCATCACAGCATAAGAAATTGAAGAAGAGATCGTTCTGTCATAAGAGCATCCTTTCGGAAAGTCCGGGTTCGATTCCCGGCTACGGCAGACTTTTTCTCCTTCATTTCTGCGTCTAAAATGTTATGAATGAAACATGAATGTAATGAAACCTATAGGAAAGAGAATAAAACGGCCACGCCATAGATGGTTTGACGAAAGCGACAAATAAATGTACGGCATCAGAAAGGCCAGGCAAAATCCTCGAATCGTCGAAGAAGATGACGATATTTCTCCCGCCGCTGATAACCTACGCTAAATTACGAGTACAAGTCATTCCATCCTCGACGAAACAAACATCAGAAAACAAAATTAGCTTTCCGCGCTAATTAATCACGGCAGCCTGGAAAGCTTGGGAATCCTTTTAGAGCGGCGTTACTTTTAGTTACCCAATCATCTTCTTTAACTCCACCCACTTCTTTGCGACACGATTGCCCTTGTAACGGACAAAGAATGGTTTCGACTGACTTCGCTGCTCCGGCGCAGAGCTTTCGCTCCGTGGAGCTCCGACTTTAAGCCCGAAAGAGTTCACGCATTCCGGCGGAATAATTGGATCCAAATTTTTTATTTTGGCTCGCGCTCGCGCGCCCAATTATGTTTATAGGGCGGGAACTCGTTCCGCCTTCCTTTATTTATCTTTTTTGTACCCGCGCAAAGCTACAGCTAACACAACAAGGGAGAGATCTCTCCGCACACCATTTCGCGGCCCATTCGAATTCATTTGAAATTCAAATGAACGCAGTTTGCGCGGATGCTCAAAATTTGGACGAGTTTAAGTGGGGAGGGGGGTTGTGGGGGGGCGTGTCTCTAGAATAGATAAAAGGGAGCGGAGTGACGTGGGGAAAGGGAAGGAGTGATGATGCGGAAGGTGTGAGAGATGTAGGCCATTTTACGGGTGTGGGGGTGGTTTAATGGATATGGGAAGGAAGAAGAAGCGACGCGATAAAATAAGGGAGGAAGTCGGGAGTGGAATAGGGTAACTGGAAGGACGCTATCGCCGTAATTGAAAATGTCCGTGAGACGGACGATTTTCCATCGATCACCTCCTCAACTGGATTCCGTACACAATTATAGAAGCGCACATTCAGGTAATTGAATAAGGAGGCTGATCTTACTGTAGACGAGATTAAAGGGGCGTTTATGAGAGAACGGATTTAAATCTTATAGTGGACCTTTTTGTGTTGTAAGGCAGGCCTACCATTATGCATGCGAGCTTATCTTCTACTAGAGCGTGGTGAGGCTGTTGTGTTCCCACTAGTTTTCGGCTCAAGTTCTACTAGTGTTAAATAATGCATGTACTAATGAGTTGGTGGTGAGAAAACTAGGAGTAGTCAGTAATTTCTAATTAAAAATACAGCACAGAAATGGGATCATCGTATCTGGGCTTTTTCAAATGTAAAAACATTCCTATAATATGATAGCATTCTTTGTGAGTCACCTTTAAATAAATACATGAATACAGAAGTAAATTAATAAGTAGATCAATAATTAGATAAATATATGAATAAATAGATAATTAGACAAATAAATAGATAAATAAATAGATAAATATGTAGATAAATAAATAGATAAACAAATAGTTAAATAAATAGATAAATAAATCGCAACTTAGTCAGTAATCTTCTATTTGTTTACTACCGTTCGCTAATGGGCGTTTTAAGTTTTCAGATGGGCGGCAAACAATTTCCAGATACTGAAGGCCGAAAACAAATTGAAATCTATAATTAAGGAAATTAAAATGCACTATGAAATGTCGGTGATAATAGTGTTTCTAGTAGAAAAGTGTACGTATTAAATAGATGAAATTTTAACGCGATAGAAATATAAATTTAATAATGAAAGAAAGAGGAGTATTCTTCTCATATATTATCATACAGAAATTATTTTTCATTGTTTTTCCAAGGAAAATGTTTCTGAAAACTTCCTTTATACATACTTTAAATTTTACTTGAGAAGGAGGCCAATTTACACAAACATTTTTGAATGATTTACGCAAATTATTATCTCAGTAATATTATTATCTTAAATCATTTTTGCATAATTATTCCTCGAAGCGCCTAATTAAGTTATTAGGACATCGGTGGGCAGTTGGGAAATTTTATTGTTAACGAGAATGCAAAGGCGGTCGGAATTATTTAAAAAGTTGGCAACAACTTTACTAATTTGTATAAAATTGAAAAAACTAAAATAATCATAGACATAAAAATTCTGAATAGACGTGATAGAGGACAAAGAAACGTTTGCCACAAAAAACTCGGATCGGATTGGTCGGACCCCCGGATATGGGTTAAAACTGTTAAATTACTTATGAAACCTGGCGCAATATACAAAGTCATTTTCAGTGAATGACGAGAGGGGTTGTCACGGAGGCAGGTGAGACGAAAAACAAAAACTGAAGGATATCCTCATGTCACGATAAAAGTCCCAGAAAGAATGTATACTTTTATCTCTGCTGCACGATCTTTAAACCTCCACTTAAAAATAGCACAGTGATCCTATGAATAGCGCATTTTATGGCATAAGGAGACATAGTGTCCGAAATGCGCATAGGGCAATTCCTAGAAATTGGTATACCGGAAATCACCGTTTGCCTAAAACGCCAGTTCAATCTGCCGAAATACGGCTTACAAAGCGTTTTTTAACGCTCTAAAATATTTTCGGATACTCAGGTCTTGACTCCTCTTTGAATACTGGCCACTAAATCGGTAGTCTTTCTCTGCTTATCGAGCCTGGTCATGCCACAAAAAGAAATACAGAGTAACTTCCACACTCAGCCCATAAACAACAGCAATGTATGTGGATGAACAGGGGCGTATTAAAAAAAAGAAACATCCTAATAACTTCTCATAATTTAACTGCAATATCGCGTGTGCTCTTTTTCCATTCGCTAGCCTTGTTTTACGTAGCTCTCTCACCGAATCTCGTTGCTTATTCAAATGCTTTTAGTATGCGCGGGAGATGTAATGGGGAGGACTAACTTTTTCGGAGGACGCCCTCTATTTTCCGCAGTCGGTGGAAATGTGGCGGCATGATGTATCTAATACCGCGGAAACCTCCAAAGTTCTCACGGCGTTTTCATCTGGTTGTTGTTGTCAAAACTCTCTATGTTAAGACTTTTGATCCTCGAGAATTGAAGTTTCCCAAACGTGTTTCGCATTTGTGTTGAGTTTTCCTCTTCCTGCAGACGCGGAATGTGTAAGTTTTCTCTGTGGTAAACGTAACTGAACTTTTCCGAACTGCGGTCTGCAGCATCCGGATTCCTCGCTGCTCTGTAGCTTAAACTCTCCTTAAAGTCTTGATTAATCTTTTCTGATGTTTGATAAATGTTTACTTTAAAAAACATGGCGATTAAATAACTAAAGCAACCATTTTTGATGAATTTTTATCTTTATGAATGTAGAAAAGTCTACTAGACAAGTTATCTGCAGCCCGCGAAGTTTTCATTTGTGCTGATTCGGCTGATTGTAAATTGTTGCAAAATGTTGATTTGTGCGCTTCCATTTGTACAACATACATACGTACGTTATTCAATAGACTCTAGATATGAAATCAAATCAGATGAGCACTCCGCTCTTCAACTTGAAACGTTCGGATTCGGCATTAGGTACTGCAATACGCTCTGAATTCACTCCTCACTTTTGAAATCAACTTTAAAATGAAGTTTGCATACAAAAGGTCATTTTATCAAGGTCATTCAGACAAGAGTAGAATAGGAAAATCTACTTTTTTAAGTTTACCGAAGTTTATTCTGCAGCTATTATATCGTATTTATACAGGTTTGTTTAATTCAAAGCGTTGATTTTTGCGATTTGTTTTTCGCAAAGGAAGCCCGATATTCTCTTCGAAGCTAATCGTTGGGAATCTGAATAAAGAATGCGTTGAAACATAGCCCTTGAATTGAAACAATTTTATTTAAATATGCGCTAATGTCACGACCCAAATATTTGTGTTTTTATAAGTATCTATATGTATTAGTTTATATTTGCAATATTTTATATACAGTTTTTAAAATGTTTCTTTTACTCCTGTTTGAATTATTGTTGAGTATTTGAAGTTTGAAGTATTGTACTTGTTTGAAGTATTTTTTAGATTGATTTATGTTAATTTTAGTAAATTATTTTTAGTTATTAATGTAATATTAGTAGTAATACAATGTAATATCCTCAGAGGTTAGGCGGAAGAGAGGCCATTTTGGCCTAATCTCGCCGAAAGAATAAATAAATGTCAGAAATCTTAAAATTGAATCTTTAAATGTAAATATTTAGAATCTAAAAATTATAAATTCAAATATATTACCTATTCCGTGTATTACGAAATCCTGATTCCTGCTGAAAACCGTTCACTTTGGCAAAACTGTTCAACTTTAGAGAAATATACACATCAGATAGAAGTCCAACAGTAAATCAGAGCAAAGCTCTGCATTGTGGTATAATGGGTCTCCAATTTATCCGAAATTTCAGGTATTAACTAATTGTTAGTGATTATATACGAAATAAAAAAAAAGAAAAATATGTGTATCTTCTAATTCAGCGTTTATTTTACTCTTAGTGCAGAATACCAAGTGGGTTTCCGTTGTATTCACGTCTATTTTTCATAATAAAATCGACATTTTTCATTCCTAATTGGGGCCTCTTTTAGCGATGAATTAATGATCTTTGATCGAGCCTCTGATAACCTAGACACTGAATCCTACGTCTAAGAGTTCCCCTACTAAATCTGGGTTTTCTTCCCAGTAGGATTTGGAAGCGACATCATGGGCCCAGAAAGAGGGATTTAGCTATAATTCGATCCTTGGCGCCCCTTAATCGTATCCTATATCTCGCATTTTATGCCTCCGCGAGGTTCGCACTAGGATTCATCGCCAGTCTTAGCCGTCCTAATTGGAGGGGTGATAAAACCCGAACCAGAGGGTCATGTACACTCGAAGTCAACCTGTTGCGCACCGCAGCCAAAAGATCCGCAAAAGGCAAGTCCGGTTTAAGTGTTTCTAGACTTGATAAACTTGACCCTATACTGAGACCGCGTCCATCACGGCTGGAGTACACAATGGAGCCCATGAGAGAGAGAGAGAGCGCGATTATCCCACGGAGACGGAAATAACCACCGTCATTTATTTTACCGGCGAATAAATACACGTCGACTATTCCCACTCCAAGGTTTACATCATCTAAATACGCAGGTCGTCCATTCCGTTTCCTTTGTTCCGCGCGCATTTCGTGATTGACTTTTATTTCCGCCAGCTACCGCCGCTCTTTTTCAAAAGAGGGTTGCCGGTTGCTTCGGAATGGACAAGGGAAAAATTTCTCTTATTATCATCATCGATTTTCGGTCGAGAATAAGTCGTCTTCGATTGTTGGCTGTGACGAAAAAGAATATAGTATTTCAAACATATGACAATGAATACTATATTCATTTAACAATTTCCATGACCAACCCGAGATATCTCGTAAAAGAGGTTGGTTTAAAAGGCAATCACACACGGGATAACTCGTATTAAAATTTTCTGCTTTTTGACCATTTTTTACTTACAAAAAGGAATCTCAGTTTGAGCTGTCGGGCATATTGAGCTTATCTAGCATGCTTTTTATCTGCCTTCTTTTGCATGCGTCCAATTTGTACGCCTCTGTTGTTTTATCCAACATGCAGATATACCGTAAACAGGTTAGAATTTAAGGAAATAAAAATTTTAATAGCTATCCAAGGAGAAAAAAATACTTCCTCTTCACTCTTCGTTAAGTATAGGCATACAAAATAACAAATAAAAATATATGCTTCCTTCCAAGTCCAACTTCTAGAAGAAAATTCGTCAGGGATGGGGGTTAAATGAGGTGAAGTGTAAGGTCGCACGGATGAATAATATTGGTCTCTTTTTCTGGAATGCATAAGGCGCGAGTGTTTTTTTTCCACGCGCCCATAGGCAGCTTCTAGGGTAGCAATATAGATATAATTGAATGGGATGTATCCGGGAGTGTGGTTTTTATACAATCCCTGCTATATATATAATTGTAACGGCTATTGGTCGCGCCGTAGTAACTATTTTGCGATAGATATAAGGGCAGGTAACTATCGACAATTATAAAGCGTTGTTGTAATAGAACGACGTAATTTAAAGCGATTAAAGTTAAAACGATTAGATAAAAAAATATGTCAAAACGTAAAAAAGTAAAAGTAAAAAACATAAAAGTATGCATGAACCAAAATTTCTTTTAAAGAGAAGAAAACTTTTACAAACAAACCAACGGAACCACTATGGGAAACTGCTTATCACCGTTCCTTGCCGACCTATTCATGACTTACTTCCAAAGAAATTGCAAAGAGAACTTTCAATGTTTTCCTAACATATGGTTCATATACGTTGATACCATTTTCACCATTTTCGACGCACCAAAAACAAATATTTCAGATTTCTTAGATAAACTAGATGAACAATATGACTCCATCAAATCATATTTGAAGAATAATCAAACGGCACACTACACTTCTCAAATTTATAAATAACGGGAACACAAAACAAATTGTAATTCAACATCTCCCGAAAATCCACCCACACATGTACATACCATAGAACTCCAATCACCTCATGTCTCAAAGTTAGCATCATTCCATTAAATAGGACTCTAAAGATACCACCATCACATGAAGACTTCAATAAAAAACTATCACACATCAAAAATATCGCAAAACAAAATGGCTGCGACACATCTGTTGTCAATAACACACACAAACTCAAACGCAATTTGAATCTGTTTTACAAATGGGCTCGGTACCAAATTATTTTAGCAATAATGTTTATGAGTTGTGAGCGCAGATGCTCCTAATGCCTTATCCGAAGGTAACTACCATTTTATCGAACACAGCAGGGTGTCTTGGGAGTCCGCTGATCTACTTGCTTGGGAGAGACGCGATTCGTATTTTGGTAACTAAGTTGCCATCTTCAGGGAATGAAAAGAACTCGCACTACCCCCTCGGAACATCCGCGAGTAGGCTTCGGAGTGTGGCGTCAAGAGCGTCTTAGCTCTCAGCTTTCCACCACAGCCATTTCCATATTCCTTCGATATTTATGACGTACATGCATGAATATTTAACTTTTGTGGGGTCCGCCTATAATGCAACTTATTGAGTATGCTTCAATATCAGACGGCACACTCGTACATCGTGTAGCACGAGGTGAATGTCCAAATAGTCTATTTTTATCGCACATCGATCGCGGCAAAATAATTCTTTGAGTATTAGTCCTATATTTATTTTCCCGATTTTCTTCGGAGAATTTTATCGGCTTATTTAGCAGGACGCATAAAATTTACCAATCCGATAGCGTATCATCTTAACGTAAGGAGCATTTTCCTAAAGATTATCGATTTATCTTGAAAATTCTTTCAAGCAAGGTTTTACGATGTGCCATTTTAGTTCACAACCGTTACGCTTGCCTGAAATGTCAATTATTCTGTCTGACTTCTCTAAAAACGGAGACAAAGTGATGATGATGTGACAGTTACTAATGTCGAAATTTCTAGATAACGAATTCGTACATATTACTTATAGTGCCTATCAAAGGATTGTGGAACGTTTTAAAGGAAGGTGCCTTTGCATAGGGGGAGGACTATCAGGTCGTGCTTGCTTTGCGTGTTACCGTCGTAATATCTAGTTTAAGATAATATGTTTTTACGTTTTGGATATTGGGTTCGTTAAAGAGAATTCAAGGAATTAAAATAAGACGGATGCTTCTAAATCCTCCTTTATCTTCATTAAATAAATCAGGCGTAGAAAAGAAATATTACTGAAGTTCACATTCCTTTCGAGCAGTGTGGAAAAATCCGCAGGTGACCCTGAGGTCGCAGATTGGTCCCGTGGAGACCGCACACCAACGGTACACCCTTCGTAGAAACTGCAGGTTTACTCTTACAAATATAAGGAATCTGGGTGCATCTCATTTGGAAACATAATTCACAACGCTCTAATAATCACTGCTTTCCATTCTCTAAGACTGGGATGGCACTATCTTTAACCAACCAATGGAAAGATTTGGGAGATGTCATTCCTTGATCACCTAAACTTTTTAACATTAATAATGACATTAATGACGATGCTCATGAAAGAGTATGAGGGAGCACACCTAGTTTTACTCGAAGGGCTTCAATCTCATTAGAGCCTCCGAGAAGCCAAGGCCCGTTTTTAGTATTTTTTCAAGTAATTGGCGCGATTCATTACTTTCGTGCACCTCGTTTTGCCAGCTGCGAATAGAGAAAATAATAATAATCCCGGGGTCTGGAATTAAGGTCGTGGCTTTCGCTCCTTTTGGGGATTTAACGAAGGTTTAGCTCCGTGAGATGAATCCGCTTAAATAAAGAAGGTCGGGAGGTAGGGCCGCGATCCCGAAAGCGAAAAGTTTTACGAGCATTTATTCTGACATCTGTAATCGGATGTACGCAAAAGAGATAACGTGAATAACGTTTCAAAGAGCTCGAAAGAACGTCATGAAGACGTTGAAGAGCAGCTGATTTCGAAAGGAATGTATACGTTTCACACAAGATAAAATTTGGTGAGTGGTGTCGGCCTTGATTTTGCAGTCATCCATAATAATGAAATAGAAGAGCTGTGGATTGAGGTAAAGGTGTTAACTTTTGCATGGTGAAGTCGTGCGGCTGGATCCCAAGGAATTACGTGTGAAAAATGGCGATTCCTCAACTTCTTTAGGTGAAAACTCTTTGTTCACCTCTGAGGATGGCAGTTTAGCTTGCCGAAATACGTATAAGGTTTTAATACTGTATTGGAGTTCCAGCTCCATTGGTTATTCGACTTTCAGGAGTTTTTAAGTGTCCTTTGTACACATTTTACACTGTTGTGGTTTGGGAGTGTGCTGTTGGCATTTGCCACGTTATTCGTTAGAAGGACCGTGGAAGAAATTTCACCGGTTTCAAGTGAATAATTCAGTTTTGGTAAAACGGAAATGTATGAATACTTTCGACCTCTTACTGTGTGGATACTACGCGAATGAGCCAAAATTATGTCGAAGAAGGTCAAGGGAAAATTAAATACCATTAGACATGGTAACCAACAATTTGTATAATTATGTATTAAAAAATTTGACATTAAGTGTCATTTAAAACCACTCCTATGCTACTTTCAAAAATTATAAATAAACTTTCATGTTCCTATTTGTTTCGTATTGTTAAAAGTACTTCGACAGTTAAAGTCATTTCGTACCTACAGGGATTCGAACTCGGGACTACTTTCACCGAAGTCGAACGCGTAGCCCACTTGGCTATCCGGGAGCCACCTCCTAAAAAAAGGCGCTATCTTCATCTGTCATACTGTGTAACTAATATTCTGTCGACAAACATAAAATTCCAAGGAATTACGTGTGAAAAATAGCGACATGACTGGGACTCGAACCCAGGTCTCCCACTTGCCGGGAGCCCCGGGATTATTCTCATTCTAGAATACCTGCCCGAAAAGTGGGAGACCTGGGTTCGAGTCCTAGTCTAATCGCTATTTTTTCACACCTGTTATTCCATGGGATATAGATGCACGTCTATCCTGTGCTTAATAATTTACTTTTCCTTAATACTAAAGACAAAATTGTTATGTGAATTTATAGACTTAACACGCACCTGCAGAACCAAAATGTGTAAGCTAATTTCTATGTAATTATGAAGACCGATCTCTGAATTATAATTCCATCAAATTCACAATTCACAGCCTTTGATCGGGTGGTGTGATCAACTTTTCCGAACAACTGTAATTCCGACATAAGTTCGTTGAAGGCGCTGGAGTGCCTTCCACTTACGGTCGGAGGACTCCGGAGGAAAACCTTTTCCCTCGTAATTTTTCCCTCAAATCCCCCTTCCGCCTTTAAATCCGTGCGTTACGTGCCACTTCCTTCCTCATCCTCACTCTTGCCCGTTCCGTTCTTCCGCCCTGCAAATCCCACACTCATTCTAACGCCATCGCAAATCACTTAGGACGAACAAACAACCAGTCCTCTAAGTAATCCTCTCTCTTCCTATCCATTCTTACAGATTCAACTTATCTTAAATGTTTCTCTCTTGTCTGAGATTACGTTCGTCTGCGTTTCCCTTCTTTTCTAAGCCTACGAGTGGTGCAGAACTTCTCAGACGCTTGATTTCCGCCATTATTATTATCATTACATATGTTACAGGTGGACTAATAGCTCGGTGGTAACTTACTACTAATCTACAATA
The DNA here is from genome assembly GCA_000376725.2 of Ladona fulva. Classification (NCBI taxonomy): domain Eukaryota; kingdom Metazoa; phylum Arthropoda; class Insecta; order Odonata; family Libellulidae; genus Ladona; species Ladona fulva. The sequence goes on along the minus strand of KZ308286.1, from coordinate 1,084,400 downwards.
ATTACAATACTACACTATAAAATTATATAGAAGAATATACATTGCTAACTTCAGTAACAAAACATTTCCGCCCACCACAAAACAACCAACATCAAACCTCACAATACCAATATAATGCGTACATACATTTTCAGGTTACAAAAATACACCATCCCTACAAATACATCTCCCTGTAATGAATGAGAGACCAAAATGGTTGAGCTAAGGGATTGATTGACCAAATCGAGATGAATGGAATATGACGTATTCACATATATTTTTATAAAAATATGAGAAGAAAGGAGAATGAAAAGGAGAATGATACTGAAGAGATTAATTGACAGAAGTCGGAGATGAATAAAATTCTCTTCCCGCCAGAAAATAGATTCCTGGCTCTCAGTCATGGTTTTCTATTAATCACTTATAAGTTCACTTCTTAATTGCAAATCACGCATTAGAGGAGAAAGCATCTGGCTCGGGTAGTAGTAGTATTATTCTACATCTACATTAGTACCCTGCAAGCCGCCTTTCGGCGTGTGGCAGGGGGGATTGTTATTGTTTAAAGTGCTTCGACAGCTTAGGTCATTTCGCACGTACGCCCCCACCGGGAATCGAACCCGGGACCGCTTTCACTGAAGTCGAACGCGTTGCCCACTTGGCTATCGGGAGCCCCACACATCTGGCTCGGATTAAGGTAGAGTGTTTGAGTTCTTATTCATCCACTACAGTTTTTGTGCGACGGTATTTACTGATCGTTCTTTCTAATTGTAATCCTAGATTGAGGAACATTAGGTATTTGGGGTATGTTTTAGCTCCGAGTTGAATCTACCTGTTATTATGTTTAAGCTTTTAGCGAGAGGCGTTATATCATGGCAATTCAATGTCTCGAAAGTGGTGCGATGTGAAACTTTCAACATCCCTTTCGTGATTTTTCTTTCGAACCTGCACAGCCTCTGTAGGTAGGTTTGAGCGAATAATGCCAGGTAGGTGATGCATACGTGAACATCGGTCGTACCATAGTTCTGTACGTGAGGTACTGTTGCTTGAGATCCGATAAATAAGGTTCCAGACAAGGCAAATTTCGCTTCCGTTGTCTTTCGCATGCTTTTTCAATATTGTTTTTTCATGTTAATTTTTCATCAAGTCCGGCACCTAAAAAATATCAGAGAACTTGTTAGGGATGTATTCTCATTTCCATCGAAGGACTGAAGTGTCTTTCTTTCTGTCTATCCAACGGAATTGCATACGTAAGCATTTTTGAGGATTCAGAGCAATCTTCCTTTACCTGCACAGTTTTGTATGAGACGTAGATTGGCCTGAACATTTAGGTCTGCTAGGTTTGGGCCCTTTGAGATTCTGGCTGTTGCGGTATCGTGAGCGTGTTAGAATAGCTTGAGAATCACGTGGTATGTCGGATGTGAATACATTGAATGTTGTTGGGGAAAGTATTATTCCTCGTGATAATATTCTTTGACAGAGCCAACTGAAGACTGTAAGTGAGGCAACAGCACTTACATACGGGAAATCAAGGGAATATCAGAGCATGGATTCCACTAAATGAAGAAAAGCCTCCAACAAAAAAATTAAGAAATAAGATGTGCTAAAAGTTACGCGATGATAAATAAAATTGTGACTATCGACATGCTAGAGATATCAATGAAATTGCGTTATAATGGGAAAATGTGATGACGAATGATATAATACACTACAACTAAAATTAAATCCCATTCAGGAAAACGATTACGGGCAGGAATTTTTCGAATTTCTCCATTATTCCAGGAATAAGATGACATAACAATTCACCATAACTCTTTATTAAAACATACTGTTCTTTTCTTCCATGAATACAGCATCTCATTCCCATCAATCCAAGATTCTCTACTCATGACCAAATTTAGACTTTCCTTATCAATATTCTACCTTATCCTCTTCACTTCCGATTTAACTTTAATTACTACGCCTCCTTTCTAATATCACGTACATACTTATGCATGTGGGATATATTATCTTATACGTTAGATCAATTGAATCGTATACTCTCCCTTTTCTTTCCTCTCTTTTCAGTTTTCAGCTGTCGACGTCAGAAGAACATATAGTTCGAGCTGCCAGAATTATCAGTGCACTATATTTAAGTTTTTTTTTTTTCTGTGTTTTCGCGGGTTTTTTTCGCTCCCCTTCTTGTGTGGGCGTTTTCCCGCATCGTGGGTTTTTCTCTGTAAACCTTCAGTTGAGGAGTTTTTTTCCCCAAACCCAAATCTTTTTATTTGTATTTATCTCTTACTTTGTGTTCTTTACTTTTATACTTTCTTTATTTTATTTTTTTTAATGTTTTTGTTAATTTAGGTTTAGCATTATATAATATTAGATTACTTTTAGATTAGTATTAATTCACCATATATGTTAGTTGTAAGTTGAATTTATTTGAGTAATTCTTTATATCAATGACTCAGAGGTTAGGTGTAAGAGAGGCCCATTGGGCCTAACCTCGCCGTAAGGGTGAAATAAATAAATAAATAAATAATATTCCTGCACTTAATGAAGTAATACATTCATAGCTAATGTATATTTTCAACAATTGCAATCATACTATAATAATATAACAATTACAAAATAATGAAAAGATAATAATCGAAGCCCAAATTGCTTATATTCGAACCAAAAGCTAATTAGCCAGCGATTGTTTGCAACAGATATAGAGTTGCATGGCAATAACTGATGCTGAAAATGGGAATCTAAAGAGAAATGTCAACAGATCAGATATCGGCAAACTTTGACTTAAATCGGTCGCGCACCTGAAGCCATTAATTCGGTATTTAATGATAAAACTTGTACAAATCCATTTTTCAGGTAAATGTTTGTACAAGTACAAACTTGTACTTGTACAAACAGTTTTGTTTTACTTGTACCAAGTTGTACAAGGATTTGTACAAGTTTTGTCATTAAACACTGAATGATCCTGAAATTCCACCAAGTATTGGTTGATACCATTCATTTGAAGCCATTAATGTTTTTCCAAAAAAGAAAACCTTAGTCTAATCACTTGGGTAATAATGTGTATCTCATGGAACCCATACTTGTTGTTAGAGCACGCACTGAGAGAAGAAAAAAACAAGCTAGCTAGGACATGGACGCACACCTCTCTGTCCAAATAAATTGAGTTGACACGAGTTGAAAGAAATTTAGAGGACGATTCCTTACTTCCTTTAGTCAACTAATTATTTTTTCTGTCAGAAAGCCGCTTAAATTAGCTCAGCGCGCAACGCTAAACCCCGAAAGGCTTGCAATGGCTCAATTTCATCTCGTGAGAATATTACAACACCACCACGTGCTAAAACATCCAGCAATTAACAACATTTTATTCAACCTCAAATGCCACTTTCGAGCGTTCCCAAATTACCACAATAGGTATTTCTACGAGAACCTCGTGCGAGTGAAGAGTGGTCGTCCACAACTAGTGTGCTCAACAGTGTGACAATGGGTGAAAATACGCCAACTTGGGGTCAAGTGTGATGTGAATATTTTCACCCTGATCTCTAAATACGGGCGTAGTTATAATTTTTGTTCCGGGGGGCCTTACGCGGACCCCTTTCCCCCCTCGACCACTTCCCCTCTCTCGTTAATTGCCCCGGGCCTCTCCCTGTCGACAACACGCCATTCTATCGCGGGATCGATAAAAATTAGCACCTTTGCGTTACATATAATTGGCCACTTGGCGAAAACAGGTCGGCGATACATGCGACGAATTTTCTCAGCGCCTTGAATGAGTCATTGGGGGATCGGACTTTACGTCCGGCGATGGAAATTAGTTGTTAGCGAAAATAATAAATAATGGGAACGCTTCTTCGTTAGCGACTGCTTCGGCTCCTTGTTTAAGTCCGGATTCCGCGATGAAAAATCATCAAAGTAACACAGGAGAATGGATTAATGAATTACAGAGTTGGGAAGGAAAATCTTCCGAATCGCAAATTCTCTCGAATTAAATCGGGACGGGGCTTTGACTCTTTTGACTTTGAATTTTATACGTTCCCTCTGATTATTTTAAAAATGATAGCTCGGAGGTATTTTTAATTCCTTTCGGAAATGGAATTGTTGTCACCCATGCGTGCGAAGAGTTAGGGAATACTATTTCAGTAGCTACAAAAATCACCGTAATTTTGAGCGGATACTCGAATATCATTAAATAATTATATTATATATAATATAATTATTTATTGATATTACATCATGCTAAACTATATCATATAATTATTATTATTTGTTTCACTGCGACAATGTATATGGATTTGTTTGACATGTTTTGATTTTGTACTTAGGTGGCTTTCTGCCTCAGGGAATTAATAAATATTATTATTATTATCATCATCATCTCGTTATTACTTAATTTCCTTAACGCTTCATAAGTAGTTTTTCAATTGAAAATTCTTACTTAAATTTCTAAACGATTATTAGAATATAGTTGTGTGGGGCGTATCTCATTCATAAAGGCATAACTGATGCGCAAGATACCGAAGGTTAGCCATCTCTTGATGTTCTTAATACTCAAAATGCATTTAAATGTCACAAAATAAAGAAATTCATTGACTATTATGGTAATAGCTCTAAAATGTTTCGATTACACGTACGTAAGTCGGCCCAGATTACACATGCAAGGTCTTAGCCAGGATTTGTCCATTTAGGAGGGGATATAGGGCCATAAAGTAAACATAAATTGCCTATAATCCAGGAGGAGGAATATTTCCTTCCAGAATCTAATAAAAATGCAAACTGACTTATTTTAACAAGTATACACTGCGAATCTCCAGCGGTGTTTGTATGACATAATTGCGAGAGGCCATCCTCTTATTGTAGGCTTCATTCTCATGGGGTGGGGGTTGTAGAACCCCCAAAACCACCCCCTTGGCTACGCCTCTGAACACATTTAGCTCTTCAAGTACGCTCTACTTGCAAGATAAATTGTGGTGTAGTGAGATTTCAATTGAATTCAATAAAATTACTAAAACGCTTTCTTTCACGCTCAGTGTTTTCTTCATCATTTCGATTTTAAACTTTAACTAACGAACGAGAAAATCAGAGCGCTGTAAACTTTTATAAAATTAGAAAGTGCGCCGGGGAAAGTTAGAGGCCTAAGATAAGTGGTGATAGCAAGGATGAGGCACGAAATCACTTATATTCGCACCATTATCATTTCTTCGAATTCGCATATGATATACAGTTATTCCAATCGCATAGAAATATTTCGAATTTCACCGGAGAATAAATGTTATGAGCGGAATGTGATAAACGACCGGCTCACAAATAGAAAAAAAGCATGACCGATTGGATATCGCCAGAGTCGAGTCTGGGCCGTATTCGAATCATAAATAATATTTCCATCGATTGCTCCTTCCATTTGATTAAATTCGTATTTCATCATAAAAAGAGGGCGCGGAAAGAGGCAGGAAAATATTTTAGAAATAGATTGTCACCGGCAATGAGCTCAATATTTTAGAGCCCGGTGGAAAATTTTTCGTGTATTCCGAAAGGGCCAATTTCATCCCGAACTAATGCTTGGAAACATTCATCTGCCATTCCGCCTGCGTCACGTCCTCGCAGAGCAACGGACCTCCAGATCCGTGCGACCGCAAAACGTACGCCGAACATTTTAACCTTTCGTTTCAAAAACTCCCATCTCGACAGAAATTGTCCCGGTGACATCGCATCGAATTATTCTAGATCTCTTGTTGACCTCCCAAATAAGTGAAACACCGCGCGGCGCGGATACCAATTTTAGCGATCCCACGGGAATTTCACCGCCCCCTTACCTTCAGAATATTTTCCAAAATATCGCATTTATCGAAAAAGTCCCAAATCTAGATTAAACGTCACTAAGAGGTAGATGTGTATTTACATTTGTACGACATTTGTGATGTCGTTCAAACTCAATTTCGGATGGCTTGTCGGCTTATGACGTCTTGAGCCCGAAGTCAGGTGGAACCCGTACAATAACTACGAAAAGTTTGTACTAATAAAAGTGCTAAAAGTGCTTCTTCAAACTAACGTCATTTCGCACACATGGGCCCCCACCGGGGATAGAACTCGTGACCGCTTCCACCAAAGGCGAAAGCGCAGCCCACTTGGCTATCAAGGAGTCCTACGAACAAATTTAGAGAAGGAATGAGGCCTACTTAGCAAGATGAGGAGTAGGGTATCAGTAATTGGTTGATTTTCCCTTGCTTTCTTCGCTGAGCTGAGTGTTAAAAGAAGGAAAATCCCGCGTAAGTGCTGCACAATTATCCTGTGAATCAACCTTCTATAGCATTCCATTAGAATGCCTAGGATGACTGCCATTATAAAACATAATAATATAAACCCTTTTTCGCACCCTTTGGCTCGCAACATCAATTTGTTTTACTCGCAACATCAATTTGTTTTACTATTGTCAACCCTTTGGCTTGACAATAGTAAAACAAATTGATGTTGCGAGTGGCCTTACAAAGCATTTTTGGCGAAAGAAGATTATTTTTGCTGGTGCATTTGAGAGGTAGTTTTCCGCCGTGTAGTTAAAGGATTTGGCAATTTATGTGAGGGTGCATTTCGGAGAACAAGAATTTCGGATTAAGCATTACAGATTAGATTACTGATTAGATACTAAAATTTGCTAATAGTTTCTTGACTAAATGATTAGTATCAGAAATTTTATTTAATGTATATGCTATGGAAAGTCTGGAGCTATGCTATGTGATTAGTTTCGCGAATTCATTTCTTCTTCGAACGATGTGCGACTGTAACCTAATAGGCAAGCATTTATGGTGCGTGCACTCCCTTCCTCGCCCTGGAATGCGATTTTACTGTACATATGTAGATATAGATCGATTTAAGAATTAAAAGAAGATTGCCACATAAAGGACCCACGGCCATGACTATCGTATTCATATGTGTGGTTCTAAACCGTTACTTGTATCAGTATCAAAACTGTATCTTAAGAAACAGCTTTCCTGAGTAAACCAAATGCCAAGGCTTAAGCGGAGGTAAAGATGTTTGAGGAAACCGAGACCCTAACACGGATCTTTTTTGGTTTAAGGTTTTGCATAACCAATGGAGCCATCTCATGGAGTAGTACTTAGCTACGTGTGAAGTTTACAGCACTCCCTTTCCTTAAATGAAGAATACTCAAAGAACCAATATTTAGGGCTTTCAATGTCCTAATGATATAGTATGCCGTTGCATGGAGGTAAATCATAACAAATGGGACTGGATGTTCTTGGATATATTTCCCGCAAAAGAGAATGATCTGCTTAAACTAACTTATGATGTATTCATCTATGACATGATCAGGGCTGATACAACATTCAGAATATTTATAGTCGTACTAACGAGCATATATATTTCTTAAATCCCTTCCTTGACAAGTATATTCGGAATTGTGACTCGAATTTTGAAATAAGCATTTAATAACATAAACATTTTTCCGTTAACGAAGAATTTTTTCAGCTTTTTTGGATTTGGTTGAAAAGTATCCCGCTGGATGAGCTGGAAATAGAAAAATATTATCAAACGTGTTGGACGTTGCCCTCTCTCGTTTAATATTGAAGTAGTTTGGTAGAATTTTTACAGTATTTATGTGTTATTTTGGATTTGGTAACCAATGGGCGGTTACGTTTCTCCTTATGAATATTTCATTAAACTGCAACTCTGCAGAGAATCATTCCTGTCAGCCAATGTTTCGCTGCTGTAAATATTTTCATCAGCAGTTTCGCTACGACATAAAACTATATCCGAGCGATATATCCACTTTTTCGTTATATTACCCTAGCGTGCAAAGAATGAGTTTTTGAAACGATTTCTCTCGTTTGCTTTCATTGTCGGATCAGCGGAGGAAGAAGGGGAGTCGCATAGTACCGATTATATCTCCCCTAAAACTACTTTCTCCGAATTTGTCTAGCGTCAACCCGTTTAGGTTTATGGCTGAAGTTAATCGCCTAGTTGACTACTACATTTCCCTCCCTATTCTCCTATCGCCCATCATCATAATTCTTCTACATTTCGGTTCATGAGCCCTAAAATTCCCAATTTAACACCCTTTCTTTCATTTCTTGGTAGCTTTTACCGCCCTCTATGTCATCCAAAATCGTTTGCTTTTTCGTCATCCCATCAGTGCTTTCTCTTGCATCCTACTTTCATTCACTCTATTTAGCAATCCCTTCCCTCTCAAAATTTGACCCACCATTTCCTCTGCCGTCCCATTATTATTTCAATCCCATTCCTTCCTTCCCCTGCAATCTTCTATTCCTATAACTCTATCTTCTCCTGCCATCGTACTCTTTTCTGATGTTTATGACAATTTATTTCTAGTTGCTATGTCTATAAAATAATGTATATGTACCGTTTTTTTGCTCTCAAATGTGATTTAACCTGTCTTTTCCTTAAAACTTGTTTGACTATCAGTAAATTTCGCAGGTTTTTCACACTCCCTTTCTTACGTGTTTTCTAACTGAGGTGTGTTTTAAGTTCTAACATAGGTACTGAAAGCCTCAAAGTAGTTTTCTTCTTTGCATTTTTTCATGCTATCTCTTTTAAACTTCATATAACGAAGGGTTAGACGTAAGAAGTAACTTGGTAGTCTCAATATCACCGCAATAAATTCGTATTATTATCGTCATATCATTATCTTCAACATCATCATCTCCGAATTTTCTGCGTCCTTTTCCCTATCAACTGACTGACTGACTTTCTCCAAACAGGTGGGGAAAATAGGGTCATGATTGATACTCGAACCCTTCGTATCTGTTATTCCTTGGATACTTCACACCTGTTATTCCTTGGGTTTCAGCTGCACGTTCCTCCCGTACTATGTTATTCACTTTTCCTTAACCTTGTGATTTTATCTTTTTCCTCTCTATTCCGCAATCAAACCTTGAAGGCCTCGAGTCTCTATATGCCGTACTATCTCAGGGTCCATGTTTAAGATTCATTCGGCAAAACACTCCACGTTAAGAGTTTATATCGCATTTACTCCCTAATTTCAATAACTTTCCCAAGAAATCCCACCTCTGCCAAAATTTGTATCTCACACATCAAATATGAAAAAAAATGTTCAATCACCACTTTCCGTGACGATTTCTTGCCTGTAAGTTGGAATTAAAAAAAAGGAGATTTTTTAATTTGTTAATTTGTGTGCTTATACATAACTAAGCCGGACGTAAATAAAAATTGTGTGAAAAATACAAAGTCTACTGTCTAATTTATTAAATGGCGTTCCACCGAGTACAGTCAGATCATACTGATTATATAATTCACTTTTTTATTTCCTTAAAGATTTGAGTTAATTTTAGTAAATTACGTTTAGTTATTAATGTACTATTAGTAGTAATGAAATGTAATAAAGGTTAGGTGGAAGAGAGCCTATTTTGGCCTAATCTCCCCGAAAGAAAATTAAATAATAATAAATTTAACCCGTTTACGGTATACATGTTGGGTAAAATAAATATATCAATAAAGACGTACAAATGGAACGTAGATGAAAGAAAGCATGATAGACGAGCTCAATATGCTCGACAGCTTTACCGAGATACCTTTTCGAAAGTAAAAACGGTCCAAAAGCAGAAAATCCGAAATACGAGATATCTCGGGCGTGACCGGATTTTGAACCACTCTCCTCTACTAGATATCTCGCGTGCGTCGGGGAAGAGGCGGACCTTTAAACTCCTTTCTTATGGTCCACACACACACACCCAGCAAAACATCGCATACCAATAGTTTCACGTTCAGTTTCATCCCACCTTCAATTACTTCCTTCCCAACGTGCGACCCTCGCCCGTCAAATATAAAAAGGATTCATCTGCTCTTTGCTTCTCCCTCAATTCTCCCTTGTGCTCAGTTTTTGACTTCTAATATCCTTCCCGATCGTTGGCGACCCATCCTCCATTATCCCTAAACCACCTCCTCCCATTAACTCGCAGCCATCCGCCGCTGCATGTTCCAACGCACGCACGAGAGTTGACCTTTGTGAACGTAGCTTGGCTGTAGAGTGGGAGCAGGAGATCCCACGACGCGTGCGAGGGGCGAGATAGGGGTCATGGGATGAGGAGCACGCCCATAGATATGCGCCCTTTCCTAAGCCCGCTACTGCACTGGTGCTGCTCCTCCCTTAATAAGCGACCCTTTAACTGCGATCCTTTCCGGATTTCGGTCGGCTCGAGGAAAGGGGTTTTTAACGCGCGTTTTGATATTTAGCTCGAGAACCATCTACTCCCGTGTCTTCTCGTCGAAAGCACGAGTGCTGCTGTATTTGTTGCATGTATGAGGCATGCACCACCTGTACATGCACATCCAGCGCCTCACAGCGAAGGGGGCATTTCCGTGGATCGCGCGAATGCTGAAGCTTGCGTGATGGTTTGCTCAAGTTCAATTAGGAAAAAAGTCCGGATGCCTCCGTGAACAAAAGTGTTTAGTTTTTTGTTATATCACTAATTTTCCTGATGAGAGATTATTAAAAGTTATTGAAAAAAAGAAATTGGGCATTTGAAAACAAGAAAAGTCAGGAATTTCCAATTAAAAATGTAGCAAAAAATGGAATCGTCGTATCTGTGCTTGTTTTCCGGCCTCCACTTAGAGTGTCAAATGGCAAAGACATATTTTCCTAGTGAGCGAAAATCCGTAAGTTTCCGTTAACATTTCTAGTAGTAGTAATAGTAGTAGTATTGTTAAAAGTGCTTCGACAGCTAAGGTCATTTCGCACGTAGGCTCCCACCGTTAACATTTCTATCCATTGATTTAGTAATTTCCGACTTTATAAACCTATAATTATAAACCAGAAAATTCGTTAGCCGAGTCGAGATAACGGTGAAAGATTTTTGTGAGAAAAAAAACATTAACTGGGCTACTAGTTCTCTGGAATGCCACTGAATTTTACTCTGACTGGAATTCCCAAACTTACGCGATTTAACACTCGTTCGTTTATGAGGGGCTTATTGTTATAAATTCGCTTTCGTGAATGGGCTACACGGGTCCACCCTGCTCACGTATTAGCTGAAAATTGACAATATCGGTATATCACTCGTTTATCGCCTTCAGTAAGAATTCAGATCGATAAAGAAGAGAATTTCATTTATCAAAATAAATATTTCAATAGATTCATTTTACGTTAAATGTTCCTGAAAGACATTTAAGAACGAAGTATTTTGGAAAATAAAGGAATGTGGGTTCGATGGAAGAGGGGACTTATAGTCTCACCTCGCCAAATAAAGACGATTGTTGTTATTATTATAATTGTTTTTGTCACTATTATCGTTATTGTAATTATATAGTTTAAAAACGAAGCAAGGGAATCTTACATATGACGCAAGACAACGGTATGCGATAGTTCCCTGAAGAATGCCTAATATGACAACCTTCCAGCCATTCAACGTTCTCCTGTGATTCCTGAATTGTGGATTTTAATTTCCAGTTGTATAGATGTTCTCCATGGAACTTTATATGAGTTGAGACTTGAGTTTCTCAATAAACCACCAATACAAACTACGTTATTACAGTTAACGCGTAGATTTGGAGTACTAAAGCAGATCATCGAGGAAAGGACATCAAAAGTAATGGTTGTCATAAACTAATGGTTGTCAATGAAATAGAAACAGCAATTGAAAGGATTCGCGAGGAAGAAAAAGGCTAACCAAGAATGAGTGGGATGGAACTGGAAATGTATGAGTGATCGAAGGATGAACAACGAAAGGGACTTTAAGAGGCAAATGCAAAATGGATGTCTTGCAGTGGTTTGAACATGCAGAGAGAATGAATGTTAGCGATCTGGGGAAAAGGATATATGACGGTTGTGCGCGGCGAAAGGGAAGTCGAGAATGTGGTTGATGATGCTCTTGAGGGATCGAGAGCGATGTATGAACTACCTCAAACAGAATATATGCATCGGCATGAAATGTAGTTGAATGGTAATATAAAATGTAGCAGGCTGCCGAAATTTCTTGACTTGTAATGGGTTCATAGGGCTCGTCTATTTTATACGCTATAGATGATATGTTAGCCAATTAAGATCGCCTTTATCTATTTCATCATAATATTTATCAAGTTATTCTTTAATAGAAAACATATTACGAATCAAAATAACGAAATTGCCACATTTAACAGCCGTCGGTTGAGTGTATAATTATAAATATCTAACTTTATAGTTACCTCATAACCTAAATATGAAATGTTTAATGTTCATTTACCCACTGTAAAATACTCTCGCCGAATTTTAATGGATAAAGACAAAAGGTGAATATGTTTAGAACATGCTCAAAAATATAACACATAAGAAAGCATAAATACCATTAAGTCAAATAGGTTTTGACGGTTTAGAAATGTTGTCTGATGAATAATCATATACGAACAAAATCACTATTGCAATAGCTACAAAAACACTCAGAAATTCAATATGCTGTACCGTTTACTATTCAGTCAGACTGTCATTTATGCACAACAGCTTATAAAAAATCAAGTGTTTACATTCTCACTTAGAAATAAGCGGACGTCGCAATTTTTTAGACTTCTTCATGAATGGGTGAAAATCTGGAGAGAGTTGATTTATTTATCTATTATGCATGCATCTATTTATATATAGATATATTCGTAAAAATTTTCCACAGCTTGTGCTCAGATATATAAGGTTATGACAGGCGTTTTCCTAAATATTTTTTTCGCGCAATTCTCCATAAAATACCCTTCCTCCTTTCACCATAAAGAGCAAACATTTTCATAAGTATAAAAGACAAAATTTCTCAGTCAACATAAATTAAGGGAATACTGAGGTGTTTGCGAAAGCATCAAACGAAATTCTCTTTCCTTAGCGCTAACAATTTACAGCTTTCTTTAAAGCTATTTTCAAGGAGCAGTGCTTGATAGTATTTCCCTATCATAATTCATTGTTCCCCAGAGAAAGAAGATTTAGAAAGCTGGATGACGAAAAAGGATAGATAATTGCTCCTGAGTAACGACTTTGCCTCAGAAATCCTTTAATAATTGAAAATAAAGAGCGGTTGCGTTTTTCTCTGGTAGTCTTGCAGCGTGCTTCATTTGGCAATAAAAATCGCCCTTTTTTATGTTTCACGTTGATCTGAAATTGAAAATGACACGGAGGAATAACTTTCAATAAATCGTCCATATGTAGTTCTGTTGTGGAGCATGTTTAATCCATTTCCTGATGCACCATATAAAACATTGGTTGATTAAGATCTTGTCTACGGAGAATCTTTGTTTATGCTCTTTTATTTGTGACATTACTGAGAATTCTTCTCTTTACGTCATATTTTCACGAATTTACTACTTTTAATGAAATAGTAGTTTTATTTACTTTTACTGACAGAAACTAAAGTGAATGAAGGCTATTATCTATTCTGTTTTAAAAACAAATGAAATTGTTCACCTATCCAGGCATGGTAGCAGAGATACATTTTAATTAAAGAAGTTAATCACATGAATTTATATCCTTGTTTTAAAAGCAAATGAAAATATTCGCCTATCAAGGCATGGTAGCAGATATATATTTTAATTAAAGGGGTTAATCACATGAATTTATATCCCGTTGAGGCGAGCTTTAATTACATATCACACGAATAATACTCTTTAATTTAATGATTCTAGGCTTTCTCAAGCCTGCTTCTGATAAACGTCTGGCTTGAAATTCAATAGCAGTATGGACACCCAACTTTTGCTTCGTCTTCCTACATATATTACCGCAAAATTTACTAAGAAAACGTTTAACCTCTTTCTTTTCCTTCTTTCCATATTTATACCACATCACAAGGTAAATTTACGTCTACATCTACATAAATACCCTTCAAACTGCCTTTCGGCGGGTGGCAGGAGGTGTATACACCAAACGTTCGAGTCACTTCTTAAGCTTATTGTAATCGCGTATCGTTCGCGGAAGGAATTAGTCTCAAAAAGAATTGTCCTCGAATCTATTTCTCTTATTTTGCGCTCAACATCAGATCGGGTGGAGTAGCTGAGAGGTCGCATGATACCGATTACTAGGTCTTCCACAAACATATGCTTCTCTAAATTTATCAAGCATTCGCAGCCTAGCTTCTAATCTCATTACCGATGTATTGTAGCAAATATTCACAAAAGATTAATCTATCGGCGTCTTTGGAACGCCTCATACACAGCATCATAGAATTTATAAGAATGCAATTTTAATTCGATATGAAAAGAGATAAGATTCAGAAAGTTCGTTCTATGAGTTTATTTGAACCATTCAAATACTCATTTGTTATCGACTCCTCTATCGATAAATTTTTAGTTTAATTTTCAAAAATTAGTCTTTGTCTCTCACTTGGGTTATGATCAGACATTCGTATAGTATTAAAGAAATGTTTAAGAAAATGAGAAGCGCAGATGAATATAAAGGGAATGAAAGTACGAAGTCCAGACCTCACCCAAGGTGATTCACGTGCAGGTGGTTGACACATATTTTTCGAGCAATTTAATCTCCTTCAGCGAAGGACTCGAAACACAACAGAGATGAGGAGGCAGAGGAGCATCGCTGCTGTTGCTTGAGATGATGAAATGGATGAGGGGGAAATACGGAATGAAACTGAGATTTCAGGTTAGAAGCTAGATGGAAAGTAAGGGGGAGCGGTAGAAAGAATGGAAATGAAAAATGGATTTTTTTTGCCTCGAAGCGAGACTCCGTGAAACCTCAAAAATATGGGAGTTTTTTACTTCGAAGATAGGCAGTGGTTCAAGTAAAGAGCACACGAAGGGCACCTTCTACTGCACAAACTTTCATAAAAGAATATGTGTTCGATTTTGGAGTGCCTTATCATTAGCTAAGAGACTGTCCTTGAAGGAATTCGATATTAATTCGATATTCGCATATCTAAAGGCTGGTGCCTTGTCGATGCAACCACTCTTCTCTGTCACTTGCTGTTCGCTTAAATGCCACGTAGTTGCTGAATCCTACCCTCTTCTGAATCTCGTCCAAATGCTTCTTCCTAGGCCGTCCTCTTCCTTTCTTTCCTAGCACTTTCACTTCAGGAATGTTAATCATGAACGCATTGTGTTTGATGACATGTCCAATAAATTTTATTTTCCTCTTCTCGATTTCCGTTAATAATCTTCTCTCTTCTTGTACTTTCCTTTAAAACTTCCTGATTTTTTTCGATATTAGAGATTGTTAAAAACACTCCATTAGCCGAGCTTATGAACGCCCTTATTTCTTAGTTTGGGACCCTTGAGAATGGAAGCTTTCTTTCCGAAATGCGCATAGGGTGATTCCCAGAAATTGGCAATCTAGAACTTCCCGTTTACCTCTATCTTAGCCACTCTACTCCCGTCCATCATTTCCGAGCGTAAAAGCTAAAGAAAGATAATCTTTTCGCGCTGGTCGCTCAACGTTTCTTTCATCCACATTCCATTATCACTCGGTCATTGATCAAGAGTATTTCACATCTAAATAATGACTTTCACTCCTATGCTTTTGAATACAAAAAGTTTTTCTCTTTCGGATACGTTTATAAGTGATTATTTTTACTAATTCCCTTAAATTTGACTTTCTTGATTGTGTATGCTTTTTCGAGTTTATGCCTTGTTGTAAGTCTTGCAGATTGATCTATCTTCTGGTTTATTTATTTTTCTCAATATATTATTCTCCAAGTATTTTTTTTATATTTGCAATGCTATCATATCTATCATCATGTTGGTTTTACGTTATGTGTGTATACATTACTTTATTTTCACATATAAGAATTTTTATTTCTTTCGGTTTTAACACTTCAGTTACTGAAAATGCGTATTCGATATTTTTTAAATCAGGTTCTTTTCAAGATAATTTCTTCTTGCATAATCTTTTATGAATGATTATTTGCAAGCCTACGCTGGTTTTCAAACCAGCTTCTACTCAAACCAGCTCCATCAGTACATACATACATATATATCGAAATTGAGTAGTTTACTTGTTCATTGTGCAATACCCCCGCAGTTGGACGATAAGTTAGGTTGCGACGCAAATTTACATCGCAATTTACTGCTAACGAAACCAATCTTACAAAGTTCTACACCCACAACTACAGAACATTAGTATTTAACCACCTCCATTAACTACAATAGTTTGCAAACTAAGCTAATTAACAATTTAAAGAGCTATGATTCACAAAACAAACTAAAACCACTGCGAACACCATTTTCATCCAACAATTTACTCGAACATATGATTAGATATTAACTTTGTTTCTGCGACGCCTATCCTTAGACCCAAACTTGCTCCTAAACGCGGAAATTTGTACTTTCTCTTCCCTCGCATTCTCTTATTCACCGCGGAAACGGAAAGTCTCCCTCTACTCCGTCTCTTTTCAGCTTTCACTCCACGCCATTTCCGCTTCCTTCAATAAAGGCGCGGAAATAAGGCGCGCGAAAACGAAGGGCGAAGCGTGGAAAATCCGTTCCGGGAAGCATACGCCCCGAAAGTTCATTTTCAGCGATTCATCTCCCTACGCCTTCGTAGCTCCGCTCGGGCTTTTTTTCGGGAACTTGACGCCAGCCTATTCTACTCGGATAATATCGGTGGGAACGCAGAATGAGTGACGTTGGAGGAAATGAAGAGACGGTTGCGAGAATAGAGTACAGTGGGTTATCGGTTTACGAACGGTGTGGACAGCGAGCTAATTTTATAGCCAACTCCCTCGCAAAAAAATTTCATGTTCGGATGACGGACGACTCAGTGGAAAAAAAACGCAAGAGGAAGCGACGTAAGAAAGGAATCTGAGAGATCGCTAAAATTCCATTAGCAATCCTGCTGAATACGCGTCCCGTCTAAGAATCTGAAAATAAAGAATTAAAATTCATACCTGCATATCAAGGAGCACTGAGAATAGACGGTTCCGGGGCAGTTGGTCGAAGGACAACTGGTCGATGGGACAACCCGTCGCTGGAAATTTCGTCGCTGAGACATTTGGTGGAAGGACAATTCGTCGCTGAGACATTTGGTCGAAGGACAATTCGTCGCTGAGACAACTCGAACCTTAGACGGTTCCGGGGCAGTTGGTCGAAGGACAACTGGTCGATGGGACAACCCGTCGCTGGACATTTCGTCGCTGAGACATTTGGTGGAAGGACAATTCGTCGCTGAGACATTTGGTCGAAGGACAATTCGTCGCCGAGACAACTCGTCGCTAGACATTTCGTCGCTGAGACATTTGGTGGAAGGACAAATCGTCGCTGAGACAACTCGTCGACGGAAGGGAATGTTGTTACTTATGATAAAGTTTTCGGTGCGTTAGTATTGTTATGGTGTAATATTCACTGTAATAACTCGGAGTATTGGTACGTGCAGTTTTTGCGATTATCGTAATTATTATTGTATATTATTTATCGTAATTAATATCGTATTACCTGCAGATTTTACGGATATCGATTAGTTATTAAATATAATGGTGTAATAAATTATATTTGGTGATTACCACGCATGCTTTTAGTTGTGTTGTATTTAACGTTACTATGGACGAAATCAACATAGTTAGTTCTGGAAAAACTAGTTTTCTTCAACGCCTGAAGATGATAGCCTGGCTATTGTGAAATTTTATTCTTCCGATCGGTTTCCGCTCAAACGGCCATTCTAAATTCAGAGAAATAAAATTTCAACTTTTTTTCAAGTAAAATGGCGTTCCACAGATTCTGGTTGGCTTAATGGCTTCCAGCTCTCAAACACCCTTAGGCGGGAGGTTATTTACTGCACCTGTTACACTCATGCTCCATAAGAGTCACACTTTCCCGAACTATTGCCAATTTTTAAAAACTGCTAAAAACTTGTTCGTTAATTTTGACTACTTTTTAACGATAAATTTTCCCTAAATCGATTGCAATTACAGAATTATGAAAGCTTACTGCAAATAATGAATATTGTTGTGTGTAACTGGTGGGAGGAATGAGAAAAATCGCCCAAAATGTCAAAGAAACATCTTTAATTTCTTTCTTTTCAGTCATAGAGATTGGAAAAATGTTACCTTTCCTTCTTTAGTCCTTTATTGATTATATTCATTCCCTCAATCTTCGAATGTATAAGAGGCGGATTGTACTGTGAGATATAATGGCTCTGAAACAGCAATTATTGCCAAGGACATCATTGTGACTCCCTTCTCTATCTAGTCTGCTCTCTTACGCCTCACCACTTGAAGCTGACCCTGCTCGATCGATTACAATGAAAACAGATATTTTATCGCATTCATAACTTAAGAAAAGGCGCGAAGCGTACCAGTCTAATTGAATATCTTTTAACAATATCGAATTCGTGGAAGAAGAGAAAATTGGAACACGGCTCCTAATGAATTATAGCTTTAGAAACACTCCGTAAGCCGTATGTTGGCAGACAGAACTCTCGTATGATGAGTTTAAGTAGTACTTAAGTGGGGGTAATATCGAGCAAAAGGTGATTGAATGTGATGATGCTGATTAGAAGCATGGAGTTTGAAGAACGAAAGGGACAGCATGATATAAATTTAGGGTACCTCTGAAGCGAAAAATGAATGCAAGGATAGGTATGTAGGAGTACTATGAATAAATTAATCAATCAGCTTGCTTACCCCTAAAGGGCATATTGTGATTGTTACGTATGTATATCCTAGTTAGATTATTTATAACATCGCAAATATTTATGTATGTGTGTCGAGGAAGCTAAAGGGCTTACACTCGTGGATCTCAAAAGGGACTTCTCAGCAGAAATGCGGAGATTTATAGGAAGTAGAGCGAAAAACGGACAACGATGCGATTCCCTTCCCCTCGAAGAATTCATCTTGGTAGCTCTCGCTCCATTAGAGGAACATTCTTACGCAAAGTGTTTAACTAGTTCAATAATGGATAGACGAGGAAGGTCTACGTGACCTGAGGGAAACATTTATGAATGGGTTATTCAATGAGAATGTGTGCAGGGAAGGGTTCGTACGGGATTGGGTTAATGGGGAAGGGGCTTTAAGGGGTTTCGCTGCCATTTCCGCTCATTTTTTCTTAGTTCGACTTCAGGCGCAATCTTGGACTACCACTCTCCTGTCTCCACATATACCATGTCTATTAACGAACTTTATATGGTTTTCATTGTCTTACACTCATTATTTTTATGGAATTCGTCGAGTGCTCGGACGATCACTTCACTCTCGAAACTGCATTGTGTTCCCGATCGCCCAATATTCTACTTAAGTTCATTTACAAGAGAGAGAGAGGGAGAGAGAGAGTGCAGTTACTTGACGAGATGGGAACTTTACGGAAAATTCCAACGAAATGCTTTTAGTTTTGAACCCCTAAGAGAGAAAAAAATTTCAAGTTGAAATGTGTACTAATTCTCTTCAAGTATCCACCCTTCAATGTCATGGCAAAAACTACTGAATTAATATTTTTAGCTCATTCTTCCATAATAAATATATCAATAATAGGGGCTTCCGTATAGCAAGTGGGCAACGCTTCGGTGAAAATGGTCCCGAGTTTGATTCCCGGTGGGAGTCTTCCTGCGAAATGACCTACGATGTCGAAGGACTTTTAACAATACTACTACTACGTACTATCAAGAATAATGTATGTTATCAAACGATAAACGAAGACTACTGTTCTTCATACAAGTAGCTGCAATAACCATCACTGAAGAGCAAATATTTTATTATAGTATTTTATATGCAATTTATAAACGTTCGACTGAATTATGCGTTCTTACCAGCATCCAGGATATGGATATTATTTCCCAGAATAAGTAAACACACTCGCAATTCGGATGCGAAAAGAAAATACTCCATCAATCAATGCCGTCGGACAGCTTGTCGGAAATCCATTTTATACCTAATTTAAAAGACGGTCACCGCAAGGAATTTTGAAATTCGTAACGTCTTCCTAATATTTTAGAAATGAGTAATTTTTATCATCATTAGATTTTGGTTAGCTTTTGTTTAATTAGCGTAGGTTTTACCAGCTTTCATTACGAACCGATTTATTAGTTAACGCTGACTTATTCGACCAATTGAAAGTTTGGTTTATGTCTAAAAAACTTAATCCATTCCGAAGTCGTTCACACGCATAAAGATCGAAATTTACGATTCGCTTGATTAAATTTTTACCCTCCCGAAGTAAATCAACGAAACTTCCATTTGATCAATTCCAGGAAGCAAATGGTTTTATAAGTTTCTAAATAAAACTTTACTTAATGGTTATGGCTTCGTTGGTGAGTACATTAGTCGTATAAGGCAAATGAAACATGTTAATGCAGGTACTTCGACGCTTTAGTAATTATGCAAACAGATGAGAACTGTTTCAGTGAATATATTCTCGGAGCATGTTTTATTATACATGTAATGGATGTGGATTGACAGTCGAGATAATTTTAAAAATTGTGGCAATGAGATTCCATCGCAATTCAATCCCATGAGCCACGTCCTTGAATTCAGAGTTTTATTTCCTCTCGCGTAGACCACCGTGCAATTGCTATCCTCCGAACATTCGGAAGCATCTTTAAAACAAACCCACCGATGACTTCGGAGCCAAATGGAACCACATCCATCCAGTACTCCCATAAAATATCCATTCACGTTCTCTCCGATGATTGCCGTATCGATCGGCCGAGTAAAACGTCGAAAAAAAGACAATAAACCGAACTCCGGGAATCCGCGCTTAAGACACCCATTCTGGGAGCAATCGGAAACGCCATTCTTTCGTGCTCTCGTGAAGGGGAGGTCACGTCCGCCATCAGGACCCTCACGACACGCGACCTCTCCAGCTAGAGTCTCCAGAGTGCACGACTGGAGTGACACCCATTTGAGGGTTGGGGATACGGTGGGCTCCGGGCGAGGGCAGGAAGGGGTACGAAGATGACGTAGCGTAGAAGGAGGGCACGGATTGGATTGGGATGCTGAGGCAGTAGCAGAAAGAGAAGCATGTTTCCGATGCCAGCGCCTCGGCGGATCGAAACGGTGGCCGCGGGAAACTGCGGGGAGGAAGAGGCGGCTGACGTTGTAGAGGAAGGCATGAAGGGAAAGGGGGCAACAGAGGGGGAGGGGCGGGAGGGGGCGGGGGAGGAGTAGAGGGCAGGACTGTTGAACGCACCGGGAGGACAGTCCCATCTGGGGAGGCGTTCCGAGCCCCTCCAAACAACACCATCGGTTGTGACCAGCGGTTGAGATCGCAAGTGATTGCGCGCACCCAGCCATGTGCAGCAGCGAAGAGGAGTAAGTGGAAGGAAAAAGGGGGTAAGGGTCCCCGGAGAAGGGTCACGCACCCCTTTCCCTAAGGGTGCATGAGGGGTGATTGTGCGTGAGTGTGTGGGAGAGAAAGAGGGGCTGCCCCCGCGTGACCCGTGAGTGTACGTGTGCGTGAGTGTGAGAGAGCAAGACCAGAAGGGCTTCGGGAGTCGATGCGGAAGGCTAAAGCGGTTGACCCCGGCAGAGCTCCCGCATCCGGAGGCTGCGGTTTGTTTTGGAGCCGGTTTGAATCCGGGAGCGATAGGTGTCGTGCCGCTCAGACGGACGGTGTCTAGGGATAAACAGGTGAACAAGGTGAATTCTCCATTCATTCCGGTGGAACTCGAATTTCTTTCGCGGTTTTCGGGGAGTTCTCTCCGTCCCGTGACCCGACGGAGTCTCGTCTCCATTTTTCGCGAAACATGGACCGCCTGTTTTGAGGGATTTGACCTCGCCGATCTCTTGATTTCAACGCCGTTGCGCTCATAGATTTTACGGCTGCGAACGCAGCGATTTCGATTCGTCGGTAATGGCACTCGCGTACGGATATCTCTCGCAGGAGATTATGGAGGTGAACGAGCATTTGTTGAAAATTTGTTAAATGGGCACTATAGGGATAATTTAAGGCTCACTCTTGATGCACATCACTCACATTTCGTCCTCTGATCACTAATTTACCTTACTTCTCGCATCTTTAAACCAGATTTTCCATATCGCCGCATTTGAATGATAATTTGAACGACGAAGGTTAATTTTTGATCGATCGGAACTTCGATCGCATCATCAGTACATCCTAGAGTTAACCGTATCAAAATACGGATTATTTTAAGGCTTATCTTAGCATCTTATGATATGAACCACTAATATTTCATATTCTAAACCCGATTTTAACTTAGGATTTCCATGCATTTCCTACATCACAGCATTTTAATGAAATTTTCAACGATGAAGGTCGAGTTTTTATTGAATAAACGCTTCTCCAGGATACCCTATATCATGGCAATTTCAAATCATTCCCCATGAATAATTTAAATACATCCATTAATCAAAACACTGTCGGAAATTCCTTAAGTCCAAATTACACTTCTCTAACCCAGCCCTCGATTCCAATTCTTTCGGACGTGCTTATCAAGAGCGACAGAACCGTGATGAACCTCAATTTCCCCTCGCTTGCATTTGCTTCGCTGACGTCATCCTTGCCTAAAATTTTCGAGGGAGATGGATGGATGAAACCCCTGCTCGATTTCCCAGCCTCGAAAACTTCCTCTCATTGTTTTTGGGTTCACGCTTAGGAAATTAAGCTCCGAGCGAATGAATAACCATTTGCTCTCTCTCTCCCCGTCCTCCTCCCAGATCCCGAACACAACGTGATTCGCGCATTTCAGACATTTTGGGGGGAGTCACGATTTAATCTCTGAAAATCACGACCCATTCTTTTTGTTTACCCGGGGATGACAAATAGGCCGCGAGTCCCAATCTCCGTTATTCACTTTTTCACACTCATCTCCCCCCGAGCGCTATCTAAGCGCACCAAGCGTTCCCTCAGCCATTAATGGAAAGCGAGAGAGGGAAAAAAGAGTCATAAACAATAGAGGCATCACGGAGCAGACGGGTAACATCAGCGGCCGGGGAAAGCGAAAATTTTTGCATCTCCGCACCCCAGTCGGGGAGATAAAAAACAATGCGAATTAACCAGCCCTGTTTATTCTCGGCGCTAAAGACGACCTGTTCAGAAATGAACGCGGATGTTCGAAAAAATAAGCGATGCTAAGGTCGGCTACCTCGTTTTCGCCTACTACAGTGATCCGGCTTCGATATCACGCACCCGCTGTGCTCTCACAGGTGGGTTGGCGTCGGGTGGGGATATAAAAGGAGGCGGAGGAAGGAAGCAGATATGGTGGCGTGATTTAACGTGGATGGGTATGGAGACTTTATCGGGGAGGACGTTAATTGTGCGCCTTTTATTTTCCGTGATTTTTTTAACACCTGCTGGCGGATCCTACGGAGAGATATATGGCATCAGTTTTAAGGGAGAATCATGATTTCTCTTTTATTATTATTATTATAAATCTCTTTATTCTGCAAGGTTAGGCCCTTGTGGGCCCCTCTTACACCTGACATCTGAAGTAAAATATGGTAAAATTATAGAATAAAATCCACCGAACTGCGAGTTACTTTGTGGTAATCCATACCAGGAAGAAAAAACAGGAACAACTTCTCACTAGGAAACTAATTCCATGTTTAATAATAATTGAGCTTATCAGAATTTGAAAATTATTTTTTTAATACAGTAAAAAGTAAAGGATGGGGTTGTGGGGAAAAAACTCCTCGGCTAAAGGTTTTCTGAGAAAAACCCACGGTGCGGGAAAACGCTTACACAAGAAGGGGAGCGAAAAAAAACCGCGAAAACACAGATAGAAATTAAATAATAAAAGCAGGTGTAATATAAGAATGAACTTAAATGTCGACATTTCCGTCCCGTACTATGATGGGGTACCATGGAGAGTGCGTGGTCTTTAACTGTGAGTGAGGTCCCTTACCTGAAAATAATGGAGAAAAGTAGGCAGAAAGATACTGGTATATTTCGGATAGTTTTCGCTTGTATTGTGACTCTCTGTGACCGGGTTTTCAGTGCAGCGGTGTACTTAAGCAGTATTTTCGCATCCGGAACGAGCTTGCAGGTGGAATAGAGGGTTATGATTTTACGCGGCAGAAGACACTAGCGATTGCTTGCGATAGTAGAACTGATGGGTTGACGAATGAGTTGAAATAAAGACGGGGGAAAACCTAATAGAACACGGAGCGGATTATCCTCACTAGTTTTAAACCTTCACCTATAAGGTAAAAATTATGGATTAAATAAAATGATGGACATTACAGATTATATCGCGTTAGCACGAATCTGAGAGGATGTTTTTTCCTAAAGATAAAAAGAGAAATTCTGTTGTTAATTCCACATAAATTATAATACCTGTTTTGCCGCTGTGCGACATCATCAGGTACAGTGAAGAAAATGTTTTTCCGTCTGGACTTCCGAGTAAAGAGGTCCTTATTTTTCTGATAAACGGAAGTAAAATAAAATCAATCGATGAATCTTTGACTTCGTGGAACCCCATCCTGGCAGTTGGGAAGGAATAACTTCGCACTATAACTTTTATCGTGGAACTTTGCTAAGTTATTCCTCTCCAACAGCCAGTAAGTAAAACACTCGATTTAATGAGATTGAAATCGTCTTTCCCCAAAAAATTTTCAATTTAAATTTTACCTCTTTCATTTTTCTATATTTATTCAACGTAACTCACTTTGAATGCATACCAATATGATTGTATTTACCACTTTCGTCTGTTTTTCTGTATACATATATAAAAATAACACGGTCAATTACAGTGGAGTTTATTATTAGATCAAATTTAGAATATTATTCAATGAAGTAAAATCATCCTTAAATTACCTTTTACTCAAGAGGAAATTCCCGAACAAATTAGATAGGTACCCGCAATGAAATAAATGTTCAAAAGTTATATTTTTCCTTTTTTATGGTACATGGCTTTCAACTTCGCACTAATTGTTTAGATGTATGCAAACATTTCTCTTTATAATGTAAAAATACCTGTCAAACATTACTAAGCACATTTATGAGAAGATGAAACACTTTTTCTATATTAACCGAAAATACTTGCAAAACATTTATTGGCAGATAGGTAACCTATGTGACGATTTCTCGTTAAATTAGGCCGAAATAAGCGCAAAATCCATATTTTCTGATTTTCTATTTTAACTACTGAATCATAAGCGAGAAACGTAGGAAAAATTGAAATAAGGGATAACATATCGTACTTTTCACCGACTGGTTTTTCA
This sequence comes from Ladona fulva, assembly GCA_000376725.2. NCBI lineage: Eukaryota > Metazoa > Arthropoda > Insecta > Odonata > Libellulidae > Ladona > Ladona fulva. The sequence goes on along the minus strand of KZ308286.1, from coordinate 1,059,387 downwards.
TTAGCTCCATTAAAAATAGATATATCAAAGCACACTTCTTCTCTCTGCTTTCGTTCGTATTACGTACAATTTACATTGAACACTCATTCTGAGGAAATTAAATTGAGTCATTCCGAAAGAGGATCTTTAAAGTAGAATATGCAGAAAACAAACAAATCATTTATATAACCTCATGTTTTATTTCGGTTGCCTCGTACATGGACATTTGCTTAGAGCGTTTCACTCGGAAGAAATGCAAATAATACGATGGTCAAAGAGAAAATGAGATAAATAGCGGTGTTTCCAAAATTAAAAGAATCATCCACAAATATACTATTACACAGCACAAACATTAAAAAGCTTTCTCTTCTCTTGCTATATTATTGTGGACCTGGTGGATGAATTTAGAAAGCACTTTTCTGGAGTATCAGGATAGATCATTCCAAAGAAATAAAAGTGATTTATTCCAGATTTTCCACGAAAATTTAAAATGGATTAATCGTTGATTTAACCCTCCAATGTCATAATTATTTATGTGCCTATGTAATATATCCGTTTCCACACAGGCGAGGTCTAATGGACATCTATCGCACACAATAAGGAAATAAGACCTTGAATTTTTTTCTACAAATTTTATACTCACACGATCGAAATCAGCATATTTTTTGCTAGTACTGTTAAAAGTGCTTCGAACCCAGGCACGTTTTCATTGAAGTCAAACGCGCTGCCCACTTGGCTATCCGGGAGCCCAAATTTGTTTTTGCTATAATTAGATAGGACACATAATGGTAAACGCATTTATAGCAACTTAGAAAGGCACAGGGAGGTAAGGGTTGAGGTAAGTGTGGTAAACGTACATGATACATACGGTGCAATAATACCTTACAATTGTAAACGACCGTATTACTACTATAATTACACAGTAGTCGTTAAAATCTATATTCATATGTACTCTTTATTAAATTTACATCACATATTGCTACAAAACTTAATTATGAGGATAATTTTAATCACTAGAATTTAATTACTTTATAGTTTAATCGAATAAGATCAGTCATAGTTTAATCCGTTGTTAAAACAATTTAACTCAGATAAGGATCTTCTTTTAGAATATTTTAGAATATTTAGACTGTATGAAGCTATGGTTTCATTCTAGATATTTTGGAAAAAATCAATCCGCTGCGTTATTTGTTATAGCTGCAAAAGCAATACCATATTTCTTGACGTTTTCTGTTTCGATTTATACAACATATCTTTTTCCGTCACTCTTAACGTTAAAGATGTTAAGAAAACGTATACATTTTATGCGTACTAAATGTGTTTCTATTATTCAAACTTATTGTGAACTTAGTTTTCCAAAGTGTCTCAGAAATTTTTTTAAGGATCCGCGCAACAATATTTCTTTGGACCTTGAAGATAATTCAGGAATTATCCAAAAATTTGCGGTCGAGAACAGAGGATTTGTTTAACATCAAAATTAATGTATTAAGTATGTATGAATTGAACACTCTGCTAGACTGAGACGTTTTTTTTTTGCAAAACGCCATTAATACTCGTTCAACTTAGAGAAAGTAGCAGTAAACCATCTCTCCACGGAATAATATTATGGGTTTTCATTATTTTTTTTATTTTGGCCTTAAATTATTTTTCCTTAACGTTTTTGGTTGTTCCAGCTCCAAAGTATTCCGTTTTTCCTCAGGTTACTGTTAACCTACCTAATTTTTCTTCCTCCCCTGCCACACGCCAAAAGGCAGCTTGCAGGGTAGATGTGTAGATGTTGATGTAGGTTACGCATGCCATATCTAATACTTGCTTACTTCTTGAAAAGAAGTTGCTTTAACATTTCAACGTAATAACCAAGTAGGAGCTTCGCTTGTTGCGTATTTTCAATTGTTCCGTAACTATAAATAAGCCTTCTGTTTAGGAACGTGTATGAAGATGGCGCAACGAGGCGCGTTCATGAGCCAACCGAGCACCCAGTCTTCGAACGCTGCATGAGATCGAAAGAATATCTCCAAAAAAGTGCATGCACCGACGCGAAGGTTACTATTCAAACACCTGGGGTAAAAATAGAACATCGAAGATAATACGTGAATAGAGAGCGTGGCGGTGGTATTGCGGTGGCATTATCTTGAGAGAATAATATCTCGCTGAACCCAAAATACGAGGAAAAAATAGGTGAGTGCTATTGAAGGAGCGATGCGTTTTGGCGGATGAGCAGAAATTTCAGCCATCTCGGATGAGACGTACCCCTTTGTCGCCCCGCGTAGTTAACATCGAAATGCGGTTTGTTTACCGTGGCAACACTGTTTCATCTCTTTAAGTAAACGCGTTCGAGACAGTGCGGAAACGAACGCGAGCCTTTGTGAGCGAGGATAAACACGCGCGAGAGGGCGCAATAAAAGTACGCGTCGAAATATTTTGAGAGAATGAAAGACCCGTTTGTTTGCGGAATTTTTATGAAATCGAGATTTATTCCGCGCGGTTTCGAAATGAACGGAGCTTCTTCTCTCTCGAATCGAACGGTTCGATTCGTGTCGTCTGCGGTTCTTTCCCAGTCGTAATTCCCACCATTCCGCGGGTCTTTTCAATTTCCAAAGCAGGCAACTTCGGTATTTTCAGCGTAAACGCGCATGGGTGAACCTCAATTTTATATTCATATTTGTTCTCGGTACCCATAACGCGTTCGTTGTCTTCAGCGAGATGTTTGGATAGGCGATGAAGGTCGGAGATGGAGATGAGCTGCCGAGTTATATTAGAGAAGTTGTTAAATAGCTGGTTATAGTATTCCATAAACCACGTATTAAATGTACACATGAAGACCACTGATGATAGGGTTTTAATGCCAAAGCACAATGACAATATCTTTATACATATGTAGAAGAAATGCTCCGAAAATTTTTTCCGACGGTTAAAGTTACTGAAAAATGAAGATATGGCTGATAACTCAAAAATTGACTTCATAAATTGATCTCCTGAAAATAAACGAAACAGGAATCGTTTGGAAAATATGGAAGTGAATTCTGCGTTGATGACCGCAAATAATTTATTATTCGTTTGTTTTTTACTTAACGTTTCCGACAGCAATTATAGATAGCCAAACGAATAGGATCTAATTCTCATATTTTATGACGAAACAAGAAAATTCCCGAGGACGGTAGAAATTGCCATCAATACTCCAAATAAACAGTCAATGTGATAATTAAATTTAGAAATCATTTCCCATATATATGTATTCACTAAACTCATTTATTAACAAAGATCTAACGAAGAACAAACTTACAACATCGTGACACCACGTGTACACACCAGTGTGTACACCAAGTACGGTTTTTATGGATGTTTTATCCAAATTCATCTTCCCTTTTTGTCATTGTATAGGCGATGAATAAAGACGTTTTATTGTAATTATTATGAATCGTCAAACCAAAATTTTCCAATTTCAACCGTGCTTACAGTATACTCCTGTGTTTAAACCGCCGAAAATATTTTAAAATCTTATATGTTTAATTGAGTAACTTCATAAACGAAATTTTGTAATTATAAAATATGTAAAGTCTTACAGTTTACCTTCATTTCATAATGTATGATGACTTTTCATGAGGTAAAGAGTGTAAGGTAACTTGCGCGTAAGTGGGCACCTGTTATTATTATGAAAAACGTGTGACAGGACTGGGACTCGAACCCAAACTTCCCATTTACAGGCAGATATTTTAGCAAAATAAGCTATCGAGTCAGAACCGGAGTGCCGTTGATTTTCACTTAACCTTGATTTATTCGTTTGAAAGTGGACATTAGGACCTAGGAATGAGTAAGTTGCCTATAAGTAACTATATAAATGTTTGACAAATTTCGTAGCGCTAAAGAGGATGGCGAAAGTTGAAAGAATTTATGGGCACTCTTCAGTCCGTGAATACACGACGGAAAACATTTTCTGGTTGCGTAACCGTGGAAAGGATTATTTTAAGGGTGGAGGAGATTGATGACTTTGTTATGAGGAAGAATGGAGAAGAATTTGGTCGGAAGGAGCGCGAATGGCCGACTGTGTGTTAAGAAAAAGAAATCGATCGAAGGAACGAGGAGTGCGTGACAGTGAACAATGCGTTGGGCGACTGGGACTGGAAGAGGAAAGGGTGCGTGATTTATTCTGGTCGTTGAGCTAGTCTAGGGATGAAAATCCGAGAAGTTTAAGTGTTACGAATAACAATAGGAAGGTTGGTGGAGGGAGAAACTTGCAGCAGACGTTTTATTGCAGCAAACACACTGATTTACGAAGAGTTGGCCGAAATCTTGTTTCCACACTCAAATAAATGGTTGTAGACGTGTGAAGAAACTCAATATGCAAAGGTGATACTTCTTCAAAGGCCATAATAATGGAAATGAAACCTCTCGTGCCTCAGAAGATTTAATTTTCCGACATGTTTCACTAGCGAGCTAGCGCAATCAATTACAATTTCTCAATGTGTGAATATATACGCATGTAAACCCAAACTTTCCTTATTTTCCCCGTTTCTTTTTCCCCCATTTTACGTATGTATATATTCATGAATTGAAAAATTATCATTGCCTGACGATGCTAGCTCGCTAGAGAGAACATTTCGCATAATTATATATGCTATGGAAGTGCAGGGGAGGTTTAATTTCCATTATTATTATTGCAATATGCTCGCTGCGGTTTGAATGTGCATCAGGTGGCAGCGTCATACAATACATCTATCTGTTAATACGTAGTCTTCATAGATACGTCAATATATAAAATTACAATAAATTAGAATACAATGACTCATACAAGAATTACAATACAATACATCCATATCCATAGTCATATGAAAATGACCACCGCTGCGTTCCCGAGAACCAACATTGTATATACTATGTGCAGCGAAAGCCTTCGTACCAGATTTAATACAATACATCATATACAATTAATTCAATACAATAACACATTACAATACGTTAACATTATTAGACATCATCAGGCATATTAGACGTGTGATGGTAATAATTGAGCTCTTAATGTTCAATTTTTAGCTGAGGATTATTAAAGAAGCAGCGTCGTGGAAACGAATAATACATAAACATTGAAATAATTTCTGGTCATAGGAAAACTGACGTTTTTTGATTGCATGCTATCAAGCTTCCTATCATAACTGTAGATTATCTATTATCGTATCATTTCCGCAAAAAAGAGAAATTTGACTGTGTATGTAGCTATATATCTATACATAAAGCAGCATATTGTGGAGAGAATATAGTTTCAGCAACAATATCGCTATTACTTCAGTCAGATTCAAAGAAAGGGAACTGGACTTTAAAAGAGCCACTGGTTCGTCTTCTCATAATGTAATAAAGCGGCTCTATTTGAATACTTCTTCTGAGACCTCCTCTGTAAAAAATACTGCGACATATTGCACATTCCAGACGTGGGGAAACTTTTTAGCTCATATCGAATGCTTCCTACTAACACCAAATATTTCTCATATAAAGCTGCTTTGGATAGCCTCAAATTCCACGTATTTTTTCTTCCAAAGCAAGATTCGAAGGCTCTAAATGATTTTGAAGAAATGTGCAGCACGTTAGTAATATTTCAGATATATTGAGATTGTTTGAGTTAAGGAATCAAAGGTTACCAAAGAATGAGTTTTTTTGAGTCATTTTGTTACGGAAACAGCAGAATGAACTTTTGGCTTAGCATAGTCGGGGAAATTAGGATGGAAAAGGGATGTCAGGGGCATGAAGATGATGACGAAGTAAATGGAAGGGGAGAAAGGAGTTTGGGATATTGAATGTGAGGACGGAAAATGAAAAGGGGTGTCTGAGATAGAAATAAGGACCGGAAAGGAGTAGTAACAGGGATAGCGGAATTGAAATCATACTGGAATTTTAATTTTCATTGAGATCAGCGACCTCGCATAAAGCACACTTCTGGGAGTGTTCCATCCTGATTGGGATTTTGCGAACTTATATTACGTGTACATTCCGTTTCTCCTTGAAAGCATTGCTTTTCATGTTCCATTCGGATCATCTAATCTAAATCGGATTAATTTCCACCCCCCCTAACGCCATGTAAATATTTTAATACAAAATGAATGTATGGGACCGTGCTGACAAGAGTTGTATTCGAGAATTAGAAAAGGTGCAGCGAAAGGCGATTAGTTTTTAGAAGAATTGCTACGATGAATCAGTGTGCGTTATGCAGGATGTTCAGTGAGCTTCTGAATGCAGGATGGGAATACAATATTTAATAAATAATACTTTTACAAGTTTCCACAATAAAAGCCTCAACGACGATCGGTTTCGGCATAGATCAAGCCATCATCAGATGAAGGGAAAGAAAAAACATCAACTGATACACGAAAACAATTGAAAACGCACAAAAAAAACTTTTATGTATTTTATCGGTTCCACCAAGTGACAGAAAAAAGTCGATTTTATCAGGATGGAATATTTAGAAGATAGAAGATTCAAAAAAGGATAAGTTTGCTGAATTAGTTCGTAGAAGGCACATTCACAGATGGTGTAGCCGATATAATGCGTACTCCGTATTACACAGACTGTTCAGATACCACGAGGGAGATCAGGAATATAGATGCTAAAACGAATCGATTCAAGAACTCATTTTTTCCGCGAACGTACGCGAAAGTAATCGATTGGGAAAGTAGAGTCATGGTGCATACATCCCCTGCCACGCGCCGAAAGGTGGCTTGCATGGTACTTACATAGATAAATATTTCATTTTACTTCCGACGAAATGTTTTGAATACTGTTCTTCGTATGTTATGATCCCTCGTTTTGGTTTCGTTACCACGCCACCGGAGACGTTTTAAATTTCCGTTACGAGATGCGCTTCCATTACCTCCCTGTCTCTCTGTGTCGTCATGTGATGACGACCCGCTCACGTCTCCCTATGTAGCGGTGGATTGAAGGGAAGACGTTTGGATCCCCGGAGGCTTCCTCCGACCCTTCGCGCTAAATTCATGCTCGGCCGGACTCATCTGTAGCCCGAGGGAAACAGCTGAGTTGATAAGAGAGGGGGCGTGCGATGTAGTGGTGTCATGTTTTCACAGAGGGCATTTCTAAGATGGGCGTCCTTAGGAACGGCATTATTCAAGAGGGTCAAAAGGCTCTTCAGTACAACTCTCTAAATTATTTATTCGCAATTAACCCATTTCATATTTTTAGGCGCATTTTGCATACTTTTTCACATTTTACAAAGCCTTTTCGGCTTTTTAAAACATTTCTGTTGCATGCGTAATGTTTTTGGTACCGATTCCAACATTTATTTGTTAATTTACCAACGTCTGTAGCCATCATTTGCCCATTACGACGGGGACAAATATCGAAAAACGATAAGAAAAACATCCATGTCCGGACCGCGCAGTTTTGTAAAGCTAGATCACTAAACGCCATTGAGGTTGGAATTAAATGTAGTTCACTTCGTGTGCAAAATGGGACTCATGGAATGATTAAAACCAATACCTTATTTCCCGACGTTTACGTAGATGTAAATATTTAGATATTTTGAGTAGTAGTTTATTTTTGAGAAGAAAACATTTTAAACCCTAGCATACCTAAAATACATTCTTCGTTTGGTTAATTAACATTACTGTTACAGCAACATTATTAGTATAAATTTCATAAAACTATGTATTCAAGTTCTTCAGAAATTTTCCATTACTTGGGAAATTCTCCTTTCTACCTGTCATCCTATTTCCACCTTTTAAACTCTTCCCGTAGTCTAGCAACTCGCTCCGACAACAAACTAACGATACAGAACTGACATGGGTAGCAAATCCTTCATTATTCATAGTGCCAAATTGTGGAATACAATTTCACATAATAACCGTACTGTGAAATCACCCTCCTCTTACCAACGATGAATATTTAAATGCTAAAGGAAAAAGAAAAATATGTATTTCCCTTCATCTTGAACTGGCATATTGAACCTTGAATGTTTTTGTTTATTTTTATTGTGTTACAACCTAGTATTTTCTTCTTGTGTGGTCGTTCTCCCGCATCGTGGATTTTTCTCTGTAAGCCTTCAGCCGAGGAGATAATTTCCACAACCTAAATCTTTCATACATTTAATAATTAATTACGTGTGAATATATACGCATGTAAACCCAAACTTTCCTTATTTTCCCCGTTTCTTTTTCCCCCATTTTACGTATGTATATATTCATGAATTGAAAAATTATCATTGCCTGACGATGCTAGCTCGCTAGAGAGAACATTTCGCATAATTATATATGCTATGGAAGTGCAGGGGAGGTTTAATTTCCATTATTATTATTGCAATATGCTCGCTGCGGTTTGAATGTGCATCAGGTGGCAGCGTCATACAATACATCTATCTGTTAATACGTAGTCTTCATAGATACGTCAATATATAAAATTACAATAAATTAGAATACAATGACTCATACAAGAATTACAATACAATACATCCATATCCATAGTCATATGAAAATGACCACCGCTGCGTTCCCGAGAACCAACATTGTATATACTATGTGCAGCGAAAGCCTTCGTACCAGATTTAATACAATACATCATATACAATTAATTCAATACAATAACACATTACAATACGTTAACATTATTAGACATCATCAGGCATATTAGACGTGTGATGGTAATAATTGAGCTCTTAATGTTCAATTTTTAGCTGAGGATTATTAAAGAAGCAGCGTCGTGGAAACGAATAATACATAAACATTGAAATAATTTCTNATTTCAGAATCACTCCAATCTTGATCAGTAATTTATATTGCGACTGTTTACAAGGTTTTTCTTTCCGAGATGGTTACTTTTCTTGATAATATTAATAAGTTCTTAAATGGAAGCAGAAAGATAATCCAAATTACCTCCATTCCAAAATTATTATATTTACAACCACTCACCCAAGTATTAATACTCTACCAATCCCTAACAGAAAAAGCTTTCCAACCCGTTGAAACGGGTTAGGCTAGCATGTTAACCACTCCGCCGCCGAGGCCGGTAAAATGTTGAATTTATATTAATGTTGAACGTTTCTGATACGTAATCAATTAATCTTGGTGGTAATGCATCCTTTTGTTCCATTACTTTTCTCCTTCAAATTAAATTTCTTACTAATGTACTCCAGGCTTGACGCCTTCAAGTTCATTACTCGATGATAAGGCAAGCTTTTACTATGATGACACTTCTTTCTACGAACTCGAACTGAACTATAACTGAACCTCAGTTTATGAATCCCTTAATAACGTCTAAATTGACTTATGGCGAGCTTAATGCGATCCTAAGTCGACGACCGACTGCTTTCGAGGAAGTGATTAACTGAAACATTTCCATGTCTCGAAAATAGGTCATCGACGCCTTCACATTTCTCGAGCATCCGCCGCATATTCCTCACTTCGAATCGCGCCCATCTCGCTGCTTTTTCTCCATCGCTCCAAATCCATTAAAAATCCCTTTATTCTCTCTGTCGTCTGAGACGCCTTTTTCTTCAGCGGGGCAATCCATTTCTCCTTTCTTTCCGGCACCCTTTCAACTCCTCACTCGACCTCTCCAATTAATTCACCATCCCTCAGAACGAAGGCAATCCCCTGGGAGATGTCCAACCGAAGATAGGAACCTTTCAACGGAGAACCTCTGCCTTCCTTTCATCAAGTCATTCTTAGTTCGTCTTCTTTACCCTCCTGTCTCTCCTTATACTCTCCCATTCCCTCTTATGCTACTCAATTACTCTACTTTTTTTCCTTTTATACTTCCTCGCTACGAATAATAATCAATGGATTACTTTTTCGTCTAATCCACTCATCCTTTTATCTGATTTTTTTTCCATTCAGCAAAGCACTTTCATTTGGTCTATATCTTGATTTATTACCATTCTATGCATCTATTATCTGCATTTTGATCTTGCAATGTTACTATCGATAGGTTTTTTCCCTCCCCCTTCCTAGAGGGAGTTTATATCTACATTTCTCCTCCTTTTATTCTCTCTTTATATAATGACTGTGTGATGTATGATTATGGGTTGGATGGCAGAGGAGATTTTAGTCTCAGTCTCGTCTAAATAAAGACGATTTATCATTATTATCTCTCTTCTCCTTTTTCCCACCTTCATAGAGCACTTTGAAACATAATTCTAATGGAAGAAGTCAGAATACATTCTCCTCAATTTTATTAATTAAGAACTTTTGCCACTCAAGGCTGACAGGTTTTTTCTCCATTGGAAAGGATTAATATTTCCGTTGTTAACAGTCACCAGAAAAAAAGTAAGTGATGCTATCCTCCTTCTAGAGTAAAGGTATTCAATACTTAATCGCCCCTAAATTGCAAAGTAAACTTATCTTCTGTTCCTATCTAAAATAGATATCAGGCTTTTAATTACTTTTCCTTCCTATTCATCCAAAAACTTCCAAATATTCGCTCATCTTTCTCGCGTTCTCTGGACTGTTTCATTCGTTTCCCTTACAGCTCTTTCAAGAATTTCTTCTTGGGAGTGTAGAATAGAGCCAGATGTTTAAGACCTCCACGGTTTCTTCCGATATTTTCAAAAACTCAGCTCTTGCTTAGTAGTAATGTTAAAAGTGGTTCGGCAGCTTAGGTTATTTCGCATGTGAGCCACCACGGGGACCGCATTCACTGAGGTCGAACGCATTGATCTCTTGGCGATCCGGGAGCTCTAAGCCCTTTTAGTTGCTCTCTATTTTCACGTAGACATTACATCTTGATCTTATTTGAATTCATCACCTACAATAATAATAAGATGAGAGAGACCACTGATGGCAGAGTATATATAAAATAATTATTATATATAGCGAGGAAATATACCGGAACCATAAAAAATCGGTTGATTCAGCCCAATATGTATTTCGCTCTAAAAGAGAGCATCTTCAGGGTAACAGAGTGAAATTCAGAGATTCACTCTAAACCCCTGAAGATTTTCTTCTTTCTTGAACTTTAGTGAAGACTCTTACTGTGCCTATTGGACCGAATCAACCGATTTTTTATGGTTCCGGTGTGTTTCTTTGCTATATACAATAATTATAATTTGAGTATGATTTCGTTCATTCTGTGTTCTTAGGAATCCACCTGTCATGGGCGAATGGTACCTATGAGCCTCTCTACTGAGAGTTGAGGCCCATAGTTCTCTTTCTATCCACATTTCACATTCTCTTCTAATAATAATAAATCGACTTTATTTCAGGGCGAGATTGAGACTAGTAAGTCTCTTCTTACATCTAACCCATCTTAGGGGGCGCATATTCTCCAAAGAATTCTGGATTTCCAATTTCTGCATCTTTAGGATGACTTGCATGTACTGAACGAATCCACAAGGGTAATGCTTGGATTGTGACAATGGAATTGGTAATAAGAACAGGCGGATCTAGTTGATATGTGAAATTTGAGCTACTTAATCAGGTTTTAAGTCAGAATCAGGAGTTACAACTTCTTGCATTTTATTGCTCACTGTACACTGATGTACACGCTGTTTTATCCATTTTTTATTGCTTACATAACTGCTCATTACTAGTACTTAATTTCTTTATAGCTTGTTTACTCCAAACGAGAACTGTGGGCGAGCTAAATGCGTATCTAAGCATTTCTTTTTGATTTTCATTGACTATTCTCTTTCATAGCTATTCCCGCATTCTTTTATTAGGTTCTTATGCTTATGCTGTTACTCTCTTTCTCATTCAATCTATTACTACCTTTAAATTTCAGCTATAAACCGTATGCCAGTATGTACCGTACATGGTACAGTTGTCGTTCTTGATTGTGTTTATAGGAGGCCCGCATTTTTAGCTTAAGAGTAGGTATTTCATGATTAAATAGTAACCTCTTCTCGATTGGTGAATGTAAAAAATTAATTTTGCGTTTACTTTTAAATAATATGAATCTAATTAAGCACACGTTTAAATTATTTATAAATTACCGTGCGAAACTTCGCGACAGTTAACATTGAGGGCCCCGCTTCCGAATTGTGTGCTCACGGTGGCCGAAAGCCCACGCCGCATGCTTTATTTGATACGCTATCAATTCCGTTTTCATTTAAAATCACGTTACAAGGACTTCATCGCCGACAACAAGATAGAACTGGAAGACCAAGGCAAACACTTTATTTAAACAATTAAATATTATAAATATACATCAAAGGTAATAATTAATTCCACCTACTACTAAATGCTAACAATTCAGAATTCCAATACAACAGTCTGTCATTGAGTATGTATGCATGGTATCATATATGCAGTGATAACTCGACTATCGAGTGACTTTGTGAACGAATTTCTTTGTTCGTGAAGACTATTTCGCTATTTCCCGGGCTCGATTATCGAATGCTTCATATACTCGTGCTTGTACATCTGCAAAAAGAATACGTAAATGGCCAACGAAAAGTGATAACTGCCAATCATTATTACAAATAAAGGAAGTGGTAGATTTTTTAGTTTAATGACATGTAACGTTTTCGGAAATGACAGATCACCTTCAATTTATGCTATATGTATAATTTGATTACTGATTAATAATCGCTACTTGATGATTATTGAACTTGAGGGTTTCATCCTTCTATCCTCCATTCTCATCCCTTGGTCGAATCTGGCATTCGTGAAACTTTGTTATTTTAACAACTTGAGGTTTTGATTTTTTCAACAATGGCTTACGGATCTTAAAAGTGTGGATGCCCAAAGTCCTCAACTGTTGTTTAATTGTTATAATTGTTGTTTCTGTGATTATGAATGTTGTAACTGTTGAACATTTCTCTTAATTATTGCTCAAAAATAAAAGGAAATGGTAGCTTTTCAGCAACTCCTAGGCGTGCTATAGGTTTTATGGGAGATAATATTTTACCTAAGGAATGTTCAGCTGATTATTAAACATCTGGAAAGATTCATTCCATGATTGCATTTCCTTATGAACCTCTCAGCCTACTTCATATCTTCCATTCGCACAGCCTTCGCATCCTATTCTTCCTGCAATCTGTGTCTTATTTCTTCCTTCGATTCATCCCTCTTTCCTTTCTTTCCTCCCTTAGTTCCAACATACGTCCCGTTCAGCTCCCTCTACCGCATCCCATCGAAAATCCCCTCCAAATTTTCAAATCCAATATCCACACCCTTTCCATTTTCCCCATTGCTTCCGATAAATCCTTAATCTTCTCCCGTTTCCCGTCCAATCCCTTCTTAGAAAACATCCTCCTTCGGGCCTTCTTCTCGCTCTCTAGGAACTGGAGTGCACTCCACCCGTGGTCTTACTCCGTCGAGGAAGGAATGAAGGCAGAGGAAGAGACTCACTTCTTCGAAGAACGACTTGTAAAACGAGAATGCGCAGGATGGAATTCTTGAAGTATGGAATCAACTGAAGGGTGGTCAGTCGGTGGTGAGGAGGTTGGTGGGGGGATATTTAGCAACGAGAAGGCGGGTAAAATTAAGATGAATATGTGTAAAAGGAGAGCGTGAATATTTTAGAAATGGGAGAGATTAAAATATAGGAATGCGAAGTGAAGATAATGGAAACTAATGTGAGATGAGTACATGATTATTACATGTCGGTCGTATTCTATATCCAAAAGGATATCTAAAAAAATTCAATATTTTCTCAACCTGCGAAATCAGACCGGCGGAATGAAAGATAACCGTAGCTCCATCGTTTATTTGATTGTGGATGGCCTCAAAATTAACGTTGAAACTATTCACCGACGAAATTGACGGTAATTATAATTTTCATTTTCTCTACGTAATTCACTGATCACTTCCTTTAATTACAAGCACAAATATTCTGACCAAAATTTTAATCTAGAACCTTCAAGAGCATAAATGACAGACAAAGTGTTACCCAAACGGAAAATGCGAGAATAAAGAGTAAGAATAATGAGGAATGAGAAAATGGAATAGATGTGATAGAAAGAGAATAAATTTAGAAGAATGATTTTTTAGAGGATGAATTTTGAGGAAAATAAGAAGTACGTTTCTGTTCTGTTTGAGATGGCGTTCCACAATAATGATAATAATGCGAATTTATTACGGCGAGATTGAGACTATCAAGTCACTTTTTACATCTAACCCTTCATCATATGAAATTTAAAAGAGATACCTTAAAGAAAGGGCATAGAGAAAAACTACTTTTTGGGATTAAAAACCTAAATTAGAGCTTAGGAAAAAATGCACCACAGCAGGAAAACACCCACAAGAAGCGGAGTGTGAAACAACTGCGAAACCTACTGATAGTTAAAAGAGATTTAAGGGAAAAAACTGGTTAAATCACATCTGAAGTGTAAACAAAATGGTACATATACATTATTTCACAAGAAGACATAACAACTAGATATAAATTGTCGTAAATATAAAAAAAATAACATCGTAATATACAAACACAACGGTTCCGAAGGAGGTTAGCACCAAAATTGCAATAAAAGTGCGTAGATAAGAAATATTAGTTGAATATTATATGAATAAAAAAAAATATTATATGAAACAAAGAAATATAAAATATTACATGAATATAAATATAGTTTCACCTATCCATGTTAGGCCAAAACACCTGGAGTTTAAACTTAATGAAATTACAAAGGAATAACAAGTGTGAAAAATAGCGACACGACTAGGACTCGAACCCAGGTACCTTCCTTTCCTTTATCCTTGTTAATGAAATTACCTTGGCTAGCAGACTTCATTTAAAAGCTTCAGAAAATGTAATTAAAAATATGGCTCACCGATAACGTTAAACACCTAGACTATGTGGTTGAAGTGAAGGTGAAAATATTCCTTATTTTTTAGGACGCATCCGGAATCCCTCGGAAGTCTGGAGGTGGAGAAGCATCGCTTTAGATTCGTTCAAATGTAGTAAATGGAAACAGATTGCCAGGAAGGGTTGATGGAAACAGTGGGAAAAGGAATTGGCAGAATGAAGAGAAGAAAAAGAGGAATTATAGAAGGGAAGAGGAGCAGATAGAAACGTCACGCATAGAGAAGGAAAAGGGTGAACGAGGATGGTTAGATTCTTCATTTCCCTCGATGCTCTCGTTTTGGGAGAGGGACTGCGGCCGGAATTAATCACGAGAAGTTGGATTAAACCACTATGGAAGGGGGAGAAAGAGGTAAGGGGGAGTAATAGAGTCAGGTGCTTCCTACTTCTCATGTGGACCAATTGAGATGAGGAAGTGGACGCGTCGTTTGCTTTAAGGTGCGTTGAGGATTCGTGGATGATAGTCGCACAAATTACGTCGTTCTGAGCGAAAATAGAGGAAAGAATTGGCACAGCATTATTTCGGGATACCTTGTAATATTTCCCCGCAACAAGGCGCGTCCAGCATCTTCATGCATATATCGTCTTTATGGGCCATCGCGATACACTGAGGAACTATCATTAGTCATGGTACGGAAAAAATAAATAAGTTCACAACTACAATTTATCACAATCTTGCAAGGAAGTACGCAGGTGCTGATATAATAGAGCTGGATAGGAATATAGCGTATTATATTAATCATCAAGCATGTAAAACAATTAGGGAAGCGACTAAGCAGTGGCTTAGCCAGGATTTGCCCATGGAATTAAAACTGCGTTGCTGACAATCCAGGAACAGCATTACTTCCTCCTAAAATCTAATGAAAATAGAAACTGATTCATTTTAATGTGCATACCCTGCGAATCTCCAGCGGTGTTTGTAGGCAATAATTGCGGGAGGCCATCCTTCCGCATGCTTTCGTTTATTGCTGACTATGTTCTCTTGGGGGGGGGGTTGAACCCCCAAAACCACCCCCTTTGCTACGCCTCTGGACGTACGTGGGGATTTAATGGGCCTAATTTAAAGCGCGTCCGCTTCTGGGTACGAGCGGTCTCGGATTTGATCCCGGTGGGAGTTAAATTTTTCAGATTAAGACCAGCAGCAGGAAGGGTTACTGGCAGCAGAAATTAATACCAAAACCAAATTCATCTTCGTCCCTATTTGCAGTCATCGTAGTCATGAGGAGACCCGATAAATAATAGGAATGATAGTGCTAAGAAAGAACTTCTATTCACTCTCTTTCATATTGCCCTTCAATTATTTTTATAATCTGTGACTACATATATACCGAGTTTTTCTTTCTGATTCTCAGGTGATGATGATGCCTTGCATTGAAAGCTAAGTCATGAAAGTATGTACGTATATTGTGGTGTTGTATAAATTAAAATATCAGTACTACTATTCTTTTCATAAAACAAGAGATCAATCGTCGACGTTCTGATGCTTCCCTTTTCAAGAAATACATGAGAAAACAGTTGATGATACGCATGTGAGATATTTAAAACTAACTCTCTCGGTCCATTTATTTTTCTATGTAACCAAAAAAACGTTCCTTAGATCGCTAATCAAGAGGAAATGGAGGATAATAGAGAGAGAGAAACGAATGTGACTACAAAAGATACCTCTTTCTCACTCCACCCCATTAGCCCACTCTTTTTCCTTTCTTTGACAGCGGAGAGATGACGTTTAGAAAAGACGGCCCGCGTCCCATCGATTTTGACACCTTTCCAAAATGGAGGGAGGCGTGATAAAGTGGAGGAACATTTTTCTCAAATGAGAAAAATCAGCCATCCGCGAACATAGATGTGGCAGTTAAGCGCGAAATGAACTGGAGAAATGTGAGGTATTCTAAAGGTTTCCAGAGAGAAAATGGGGTGCGATTTCAGAAATACGCGATACTTTTATGTTTCGGCCAATTTTAGCTGATTTCTGTGAACTATTTTGTGATGCTCCAATTCGAATCGAATTCCTGGTAAGCATCTAAAACGTAAATGAAAATGATCTAGATGCCCTGATAAACGACGGAAAGGAAGATTACGAGAATCCATGGGTATAAATTGCATACATCAAAGAAATATTTTAATGTGATATACTTCTTCAGTTAGATGTACCAGTGAGATATAAATAAAGAAAAATTGGAAGGAAATGTTAAAAAAAACATTTAAATTGCACCAGAAACGTTGAAAATATGTCAGAATGCATCATAACTTTTCCAATTCTGATGCGGTATGAGAAAGTTTCCATTCGAGAGATAAATGGATAGGCGTCTCAAACCTAAACGTGAAATATGGGGTCATGTAAATCAGGACATGAGAAAAATTTAGGAGCGTGGAAGTGACATCATATTGGATATGTGCTTCAGATATGACGTTTGCGCTAGCGAAATCGTGATTGCAGAGGGAACATGACAGGAGAGTTGTGTGCTTTTGATAGCAAGACAAAAGGCAGGCAATGGCAGCGTTTAATACTAGAATCATTAGATGTCAGTGCGGTTGTACTATTATGTGGAAATTCTGAGTGTATGTGCGCTATTTTCAGAAGAGAAAAATGGAATACTAACAGATAGATTATAATCCATCCGTAATTTAGGCGTGAAGAGACTAACAGAAACAAAAAAGGCTCAATGAACTCCAGTAACGTTCATAATACATTCTAGCGTATAATTTATTCATAGCGCGCATTTCACAGTCAGCCAAACACAAATTGATCGATAAAATCATTTCCAGCTACTTCCATGTTTGTATTTTGTAGCATACTCGAATGTCCCTATTAATTAAGAATGAAAATTTAGCGCTTAATTATAATATTATGTTCCATTAACGAGTATCCTTCCTATCGCTTTCTTAGTAAACCATGAGTTAGCAATGGTAAGGATACTGATTTCGCACAACTCAATTACTAAATACAGTACATCCCTATACTCTTTTTCTCTAACTAATTCTCTTTCTAATAAAATCTTAATAAACCTTCCCTTTAGTTTCTGTCAGTCTATCAAAGTGTGCATTTAGATCTATGTTTCTGTGTCATTTTTCCTTTTTAAAAAAATTTTTTCAACTATGGGAAATATAGAAGTTCCAAAAGGAATTAACTAGCAAGGAATTATTAGTGATATTTTTTTTTCATTCATTATACTAGTTTTTGTTGTTGACTACACTATACTAGTAAACGCCCCCGTCAAGCATGACGAAACTTAATTTAGTTTTTAAAAATATCTATTATCGTATATATGGGGTACTCCTAAGCACAAAAAAATCCGTCGTAAGATCATAATAACTCAATATATTTCTTGCTATTATATGTAATAATTATTCTACTGTTTTCAAGTCATGAAAGTCTACTTTGCGTAAATTTCTTATAAAAATTATAAGAACTGATTATCCTCATGCACTTATATGGGATAATTCATGAAATCAATGTTCAACAATGCTTTGGTCGTCAAAAGGATGGGTTGATTATTTCAAAATATTTTTTCCGAAATTTCCGTGTGTTTTATCAACATCCTCGTAAGTTCGGATCTATATGAATATTTCACGACTAAAATAAGAATCTATGATCATTTTACTTTCTCGTGACATTTGTCTCAATTTTATAGGACTATTATTTCTAATTTAATTTTGTAAAAGAAACAACCTCTGCAGGTAACTAAATCCTATTTTACGTACATTTCTTATGGAAAAGTATACTAACTGATTACCCCCGTGCATTTATATGGGATAGCTCATGAAATCAAGGTTCAACAATTGCCTTGGTCGTCAAAGGGATGGGTTGTTTATATCCCAAATATTTTACGAATTTTCCGCGTATTTTATCAAAGTTTTCGCAATTTTCGGATCTATATCAATATTTCACGACTAAAATAAGAATCTATGATCATTTTCCTTTCTTTTGACACTTCTCTTGATTTCGTAAGACCAATATTTCTAATTTAATTTTGTAAAAGAAACAACCTCAGCAAGTCATGAAAACGAAATGTATGTACATCTCTTATGGAAACGCATTATGGGCTCCTGGGTTCGAACCCGGTGTTTAATAGAGATGAGAATAGTTTTCCTGGGGGTTTCAGCATTGTAGAAACGCAATGCAGTTTGTTTCAGATCTCTATGTCAAGCCGTTTCTTAGATAAATAGGGGGAGGACAGACGGCCGGACGGACGGACATTTGCTTTTTATATATATGATTTTGCTATTTATTACTACTACATATATACTAGTTCCACAATAATTGTTTTTAATATATTAGAAGTAAATTTCATTTGACTTAATAAATTTCACCAGCAGTGGTGGCAGAATGGTTAGTGCCCCAACGTTCCGTGTTCGAATCCCTGTTTGTTGGATTTTTCCTGTTAAGGAATGGTTGTTTGTATTCGTTCGTTGTTATTTATTATACCCACTACTGTAATTGCTCGATAAATGAATGTTTGTTGGGGCGTTGAGTAATAAATAAAAAAAATTTTTTAATGTGTTAGATAAATTCTTTCTCATTAATATCAAAATTAACAATTGGGCATATTATGTCTTGGAGCAGATAATATATTCGCATAAGGTCATGAATTCGAGAAACAGTGGTTGAAGAACATTGCCTTGAAACAAGCAGAGGAGATTGAAGAAATCCTTTAGGTTTTCTCGGCATACTCTTGCAGGACATCCTTCTTTATCCTCTGCCCATTCTCTCTTTTAATTCTTAAGTCCCATCTATGATTTCTGAATAGAAGAGGGGGTAGGACAAATGATCTATTTTGGAAGCAGCGTATCTGTAGTCTTGCTTTTCAATAGAAGGCATATGAGAAACATTTGTACGTATTTTCCTCTTCCAATGCACATAAAGTAAAGGATGAATCCAGGCAGCTATCAAGGAATCCAGTTTGAATAGAAGGTATTCGTAACGTTTACAAAGTTCTCATTGCCAGCCGCAGCAGCCTGTGCAAGCTCTTTGAATGTGGAGTACTCTCAAATCCGGATATCCCCTTTTAAGCATCAGTATCCGAGCACTGAACGGCACAGAGTTGCTCAAATGAGAGGCGATAAAGGGGCAGAGGGAAAGACTGGGGAAATTAATTGAAGAAAGTGGATGAGGGTGCAGACGGTGGATCAATCAGTACGAATGCGATTAAGGTGAACAAGAGGCGGAGGAATAGAGTGGCGGGAATGCGATTATGAGCAGTAGCTCTGTGGGGAAGGATTAGGATGCCTTTCGGAATGCCGAGGTCTAATAACTGTCGCGTTATCTCCCTAATTGCGGAGCCGTGGATCACCTTAGGACGAGGCAACCCAATTCTCCGCAATCTTTATTCCCTCTCTCCCTCTATTTATCTTCTCCGGCCGTTTTACTTTGGCGGCCTCGTTCGCGGCTTTAAATCAGCGCGCTCCGAGAGATATGCCACTCCGGCGCGGACTTTATGGCCGCAGAAATTTCTCGACTAGCATCGTTATGGCGACGTTAACAACTCATAAGTTTCCAGCGATCGCGGGTGCGATTTACGGCGGTAAACGCTCACGTTTTTTACGCAGTCCCCTCGCTACGAAATATATATGCGAGGTGAGACTTCCAAGATCGCGGATTAAAAATTCTGACTTATTTAAGCTGCGGTTCACGCGTAGTGATGCGAAATGAGAGCGCGTTGCTACGGCACGAAGTAAATATATCCGCCGGTAAACAGTCGTGTTTGATGCGCGGATCCCTCACAACTATCAAAGACGTCGAAAACCTTATCTTTAGAGGATAAGGCTTTCCGATAATGGTGTATATTTCTGAAGCGAATCAAGTAATGGAAGAAAAATAATGCGAAAATTGAAAAGACATGTATCTGTTATATATACTGCGTGCTGCGTTACAGTCGATGATCACGATGGTATTTAACATTCAAGGGCTTATAACTTAATGAAATAAAATAATCGTTTCCAATTTTTGGCAGCTTTCATAGTTCTTTATAAACACATAAATATTAATATATCAATGAATTAATATTATTTAATAATCACTTTTAATAATGATACACAAAGCCCGCGCTCATTTTTTAATACGAGACCAAATAGTTTCTAATTCGAAATAAAGTCGTTTCACTATTATTGTTATTATTATTATTATTATTTCTGACATGTGTTATTCTATTTGGTTCATGTCCGTCCTGTCGAAAGACTGTTAGTTTTACAGGGCGTTAATGTTGTATGTGGGTAAGAATTTGAAAAAATCATTATTATTATTATCATTATTATGTACATTTTCGTGAGAAAGAGACATACGAAAAATATGTGATGATTGAGATATCATGTTTCAGCAGTGGAAAGGCGTCGAAATTTATAAGTGATACATTAAAAGAAAATAAGCCTCTATAAAATAGCGCAGTGATCATAACTGTAAATTCACCGTCTATAAAATTTGCGGAAGGATTGATGGGACAAGAAGTACTTTTCGCGCCTGAATGCAGGCTACCCGCGACACTAAAAATATTGCGGGCTGCCGAGATTTCAGGCGCCAAAGAAATTTTGACGTGATTGCTTCGAGTCGATAAAAATATTTATTAGTGAATGTTATCTAAAACTATTTAGATAAAAGGCAAGCTTGGAACTTGTCTAAAGTGAGATCACAAGATATTTATCATAGCCGTCCTAAGAATCGGATATTCGCTACCCTAATGCAGCACTAACAAAGGACGACCTATTCTCTCTCTCTTATCGAGAAAATGGCACGATTCCTCTTTTAAAAGACAGCTTTGGTGCCGAATAAAGGGAGAGAATAAGAAAAGAAAATGCTTTTATGGCTAAGATAGATGTTTGGCTGTTTCTCAGAACCATTTAGGGGTGTGCGATGTAGTCGTGGAGCCGTTTAAAGGAAAGGACACATCTTGCGAGAAGAAGCGGGGATCCAACCGTGAGTGTCGTTTCCTCCAGATGTGTTTCCACACTTCAATATACGCCTCACGTCTCAGACATTCATGCACACAAAGTGGAGCGCTGGACGAGGGTCTTTCACCTTTGGGACGGGAAATTACCGATTTTCTTGTACTCTGACATTCATGCGAAGCAGAAAATACTCACTCGTCCAACGTAACGAAAAGGAGGCTTTCGCCATAGCGTGGCTGAGTGGGACGTAAAAAAAGGAACTTTCGCAGTAAAATAGAAATATGCTGAAATTGGTACAAGAAAACGTCGACGCGAAAAGCTCGGAAACGTCATTGTTTTCATAAAGCTACGTATGTTCCCTGCAAGCCGTCTTTTGGTGTGTGGCAGGGGGTGTATGCACCATGACTCTACTTCCCTAATCGATTACTTTCCCTTATTGTTCGGGGAAAAATGAAGTTTTGAATCGTTTTATTTTCTAGCATCCATCTCTCCGATTTTTCTCTTCCAATGTAACAAGGAGGACACATTATATCGACTATATTTTCTACGAAAGTACCTTTCCTGAACTTATTTAGCAAATTCATCCTTAGTTTAAATCTTTTATCTTCTAGATATTCCCATTTGCGTCCTGAAGCATTTGCTTACTGTAGCAAATGCTTCAGGACGCAGGATGAACTTACTGGTTGTAGCGCTCACTGGTTTGTCGTGACAATGTTTTACGAAACGTATCGCCTTTCACTGTACTTTTTCTAATTCTCGAATACAACACTTTATACTTCATACATTGCATACATATCGAGCAATTAATGATCAAACTGCTTAATAAATTTCAAGGGAATGTTTTACGGAGTGTGGAACCATATACCTAACGCAATTTCTGAATATTTGTAATCCCTTTGATTCATTCCTAAATTTACAAACAAGAGGCTTATCCAGAAAAATGCAAACGCAACTGATTACCTTTATAATTTCTTTTGAATAATTGCGCGTAATGAAAAGTTCCTAAATTTGCAGTATCCGGTGATACAAAAGGGTGAGTGTTTTCTAAGGTATTTGACCTTTCTTGCGATAGGCTATAGATTTATGTTGTTTTTTTACGATATATGTACAAGATGTATAGTAAACGAGTGATTGTAGGAATAAAGAACGCCAACACTGGTTAGGAAAAAAATATTTTGAATGAATATTGAGGATAGATATTAGGTCATGGAAATAGCCCTCAACGGTGATTTTTGTTATTTATGACACAACCAAGACACAGAAGACGTTTGATTCAAAGAGAGATCATTGATATAACTGCAACTAGTATTGATGATGGTGACCGAGACAGGTTTCCGTAAACGTAATCATGAATTCAGGAGCCCCAGTAATAATTTAATTTTATATTAATTCTTTTAATTTCAATAGATGATTGAAATAGACTTCCTAACACTACTACATCTTACCATCTTTTATGCTATCACGGTCAACTGTGAGCAACAACATTTCGATCCGTTACCTTTTAAACACTACAGAACTAACCAATTTTTGCCGATAATTTTCATAAATCCGTCTTCGTAACTCTCATTTCTTGTTCACAAAAGACTTCTCTCTTCTTTTTACACTGAATTTCTCCTATCATTTCCATAATTTCCCTATATCTTTCCACTCAAACTCTTTTGCCTTCCTTTATCTCTTACCAATAATACCATACTGTTTGTAACTCCCGTTTTCCATATTCAATATCCATTTTATTCCTCATGATGTTCTTTCCCAACGGCTATTCACTCCACCACCGCTCCACAATCCTTTCTCTCATCCATTCTCCATCCGCAAGAAAACCACATTCATCCTCCCTTCGGTTTCCACCTCATCCGCTTCTTTACTCTTATACTCCGACTCAATATCCCATCACTCACTCCTCCGCCGACCCTCCCACGCCCTACCGAATGATTTTTCTTCCACATTCGCGCAGTTTTTAATCTGTTACAGTCAGTGACGTTGAAGGTATATTAATCGTGACAAAGATAACGGAAGGAGACTATTTGACAAGCGCCAAATTAAAAGTTTTGGGAAGAATTAAATGTGAGAGTTGCTATGATGGAAAGAAGGTAGGAAGTACATGAAAGGATAGTAAAGGAGGGATTGCGAAAGAGGTAAAATATAGACGGATTCTTTATTCAGACCACATGGTATCATAACTCAATCATCAGTGGCAACTTCTATTTTACAATACTTATTGTTATACAAATTTATACTCAAAGTTTTCTAAACAGGAAAAATAATTATCGCCAGGAAAAGGGTGAAAGGTAACACTGGACATTAAGCTGTTCCAATAGGAATAGTCCCAATAGAGACGGACATAAAAATTATCTGACAGGACTGGAACTCAATCTCGTATCTCCCACTTTCACTGCCAATAGCTGTTCAATCCACTGATAGCTTAATTGGCTAGAGCAGTCACCCAGAATGTGGGAGATCCGGGTTCGAGTCCCAGTCCCGTCAGACCCGTTTTTCCATCTCCGTTCCTCCTTGTAAACTATCACAAGGATGAGACAATCTCCAGCGTAGAAATTAATTTTTTCAATTTTCATGCCGAAAACAAATACTAAATTACGCCTTCGTATCTTATCAATTTCAATTAACACGGGAATGTTTATTGATGCACAACATTCGTTAGTCTCTTACCTACGTTATTCTCTTTGAAGAAGGGAGCCGCTGGGCTAAAGGTCTCGCCTCTTCCCTCAATCCCTTAAGCAAAGACAAATGGCAAAGCTTTTGGAGGCATAGCGACGATAAATTACCACGGATAAATATGAAACGGTAAATATGTGACGGTAGGTCAAAGGTGAAAAGGGAGGGTTGGTGCAGAAAAAGGACAAAGAAGAGGAAGAATCGTGGGCGGGTGGCTGGGAAATCGGTTTTTCATGGTGTCGGAAATGCGGAAAGAGAGTGAGATGATGCAATGAGGGAAGGAGAGGGTTCCGAGGTCAGGGTCGAAGGTATTGCCCCGTCTCAGCGTGGGCACGAGAGAAAGGTTGCGGCGGAGATACACAAGGCGAGCCTATATATCACAGTAGTTTGATGGAAACTTCCGATTTACCGTTTTCTTTCCTTTTATACTCCCTTCCTCCGTGAAAGGGCAAATGAGAAGCTCGATCAATTGCCGAAGTTGCGAGATTTTACCTTCACTTAAACGCTTCACGATTCATTCCAGGAAATAGAATGCCGTATTTCCTTGTGTAGAAGACAAGCTTCTTCTTTACAGATTTCGGGTTTAAAAAATGGAGTGTCTTATACATTTTTATTAGAGTTCGGGAAAAGCTCCAAATAGCCGTTATTTGCGAGAAAACTAGCCGTTGAGGAATTCCAAGCAGCATGGGTTAGGGTTCTCATCGGTCGCGCTTTTTCAAGTATTGTTCTCAATGTTTCAATATTGAAAACAATACTTACAGATATAATATATTGTTATAAATATTACATATTGTTCTCAATATTTCAATATTTGCATAGCGCGACCACTGAGAACCCTAACCCCTGCTGGTTGGAATTCTTCAACGGTTAGTTTGCTCGCAAACAACGGCTTTTTGCATCTTTTCTAGAATTCTAATGTCTTACCACAGCCGCGTTCCTTTTCCTTATAGATTCTTATACACTGATCGCAGCAAAGGAAGCAAAGGTGAAAGCCCGCGACCAATTCCAAATAAGTTCCAAAATGAAGGTGCGTCTTATTAAACCGGCTAGTGTGCTAGTGTTCGATGTCAAGTCCCGGCTAATCCGAAAGTTTTGGTCAGNGGGAGAAGGGGGTTAGGAAGTTTTAAAACAATGAGTGTTATAAAGTAAGACAAAGTTTATTTGGAATTTACAACAGAATTTATTATTTCATCAAGATGAAAGAATTCCATAATGTATCTCCAGAGACTGTATCTTAGTATTAGTATTCAAATTCAATACTGGATGATTTTAATGAGGCTGAATTCATTTGGAATAAATTTAAGGAAAATTAAATTTCACCAAGTGAATGCAGAAATCGTCGAGTTTGTTAAGGAAAAGGGTTAGATGTGACTTTGGACGTAGAAGGTGCACCTTGAATAGAAATCACTTTTATTATTTTATGAAACAGGAAATGGGGGAAATGATTAGATAAAACGGCTAATAACGGAATTAATAGAACGGTACCAACAGGAAATTTTATAAGGATGAAGGCGACGAACGGCTCAGATAATGATACTGTCGAAAGATGACCTAGAAGTATAATTTGCGTAGTTGTCATTACATTTATTATTGCTATTATTGTTGTTATTATTATTATTATACATAAGGAAATACAGTAGTACAGGGGGCAGAAAGGAAAGAGGATCTGTAAAGAGTGTCGCTTAAGTTTACAGAGGCAACAAAAACTCAACGTGGAGATATATCAGAAAAAAGCAAAGGTGATGGAAATTT
This sequence comes from Ladona fulva, assembly GCA_000376725.2. Taxonomy (NCBI): domain Eukaryota; kingdom Metazoa; phylum Arthropoda; class Insecta; order Odonata; family Libellulidae; genus Ladona; species Ladona fulva. The sequence continues at coordinate 1,033,371 of KZ308286.1, read as the reverse complement.
CGAAAGGACTCATCTGATTTAAACTGGCCGATAGCGACTGATGCTTGGAAATAAATTTTACTATGAACCCAGTTTTGAGTACTTATAATCATTATTTCAGTCGGTTAAGGCAATAAAACTTAAGTATTCATCAGCTTTCTTGGTCCACCAAAATAAACTACCGATTGAGCGCAATGAATGCCAGAAATGTCATCAATTTAAATCCGCAATTATTTTAAGACGAATCTACATTTGCTATTAGTAGTTTAGTATCCTCTTAGTCCTACTAGCTCGATACATCTCTGGTGACTTCCTCGAAAAATGTTAACAAACGAAACGTGGTCGGAAGTTGCAGTAAATAAAAATATTCGTTTTGCGATAGATGGCGACTGAATTAAATAACTATTTGCGTTTATTTTGCAATGAAATTTTATGACTATTCTTTTCTCCTGCGTGTGGGTATATTCCAGGGTCACTGTAGCTAAATAGCGGCTCGATGAGTGTGTAGCTTCGTTGTATAAAGCTTTTGATTCAACAGGTAACACAATGCTAATTTTCCACCCCAAAATGTTACTCTCCTTTGTAAGAGTTTCTTACTACAAAGACTTATACATATTTGAATTTTATACAGTTCCGATAAGACTAATGCAGAGGAAAATTATCATAATCAAAAACTTGAGTTAAAACGCCAAATCAAGGCGACGAAAGGGACGTAGGACGGAAGCGAAGGAATAAACTGGAGTGAAAAAACCATTCGTGACAGGGACTCGAACTTAGATCTTCCATTTACCGGGCAGATGCTTTATACTTTCAGCTGAACTACCAGTCGCGTACGAAGTTGCCCCGAAAATGGATTGAGACTGCACGGCGTGACAAATTAATTAGGTGAGAGTATTCGTGCGGAATGTGGAAGATCAGGATTCGCTCTAAATTCACAGTATCTTCCTTCCTAGAAGGAAGTCCTTCCTAGAGGACTTCTAATCAAGTTATGATAACTGTTAAATTAAAACAAAAACGGCTTCATGACAGAACTTTTACTAAACCACGCATTTATTGCACTTAACCACCCGAGCTTCATAGGGAAGCTACGTTATCGGAAGAAAAATTGAGATAAACTACAAAACCAATGATACGGTTTGTGACCAATGAAATGAATCCTGTATATATTTTGTTGTTTGTCTCAATTTTTAACCTGATGATGTAGCTTCGCTACGAAACATTAGTGATGTAATGTATTTAATGTGTGATTTAGTAAAATTTCTGTCATGAAGTCGTTTTACGTAAATATATACTGCAAAGTGAATTTTAAGTCCGTAGTGTGAAAGTAAATTTCATTTCATCCTATTTTGAGTCATTCCTTTTGCTATAGAGACGGAGAGTTCTATATTTTATAGATCATTCGATACAACATCGAATTTATCGCGTCGATAAATATAACTTAGGATAAAATAAGCGATGAAAAGCGCATGGTTTAAATGCTTGATTTTTAGATGAAGAAATGACAGAGGCATAAAGAGATAGATTGATAGATAAAGTCTACAGGAGCCAGGAATCGAACCGGGGTCTCCCACTTTCCGGGCTGTTGCTCTGTAGTAGCAAAGGAAACTGGGAGACCTAGGTTCGATTCTCGGCTACGGTAGACTGGTCTTTTTAATTTTTTATTTATAACTTTTAATGTCTCTCAAATGAAAAAGCTATTCGGAAGGGTGAAATAAATTCATAAATATAAATTCGCGTGGGTTTTTCTGAGCAAAAGGGTGAGAGGAGAGAGTTCGCAGGCACAGATAAAATGGATTAAAATTTGTAGAAACGTTCCAAAGGGGGGCACAAAGTGACGGAGAGAAATGGAACGGTTACAGGCAGCATGGAATTTATAAGCTTGGGAAGGGATAAGGGAAAATGCACGATTTCAATGTCAGTGAAAACAGGCTCCGTTGTTTTTCCGTGCGTTCCGAATGGTGACATTGGGCCGCTTTAGCTAATCCACCTGAGGACGAGAGGTTGGGATGAAAAACATTGGGAAAATATCGAAGGAAAAAGAGACACGAAGAGATGGATCCTCCCAATTGGCTTCAGTAGATGTTCTCCATTGATTGAGATCAATAATCCGCGCTGTTCCACGAAACGGACAAACACAAAAACGGCGGCATATGACGCGCTTTATATCTCTTTTGTAGTCCTCATCTGCATCCATATAAATGCCATACAAGCTACTTTTCGGCGTGTGGCAGGGGGTATAATCACCGAGCATTCGAGTTACCTCTTTAGTTTAATGTAGTCACGAATTGTTCGCGGAAAGAATGAGCTCATAAAACGACCTGTCCTCGCATTTATTCAATTTATTTATGCATTTATGCTCATTGTGTGATCAACCAAAGTAGCAGGGAGTCACACACCAATTACGTCTTTTGCAATTGCTGTCTTGCAAATGTAATGTAAGTTTGCTCCTCGCATGTTTATTAGTTGGTGAATTTAAAGGCAAGGAGAAATGTTGGAAATCGTTATCAATGCTTACGATAGCTGATCTTATGCTTCATTTTTGTAAGTAATGAACTTTTCTTGTAACTGTTATTGTTTTTCTCTTATTGTTACCAATATTACCACACCAAACCACCTATCAAGCATGATGGAGATTTTTTACTCCGAATCCTCAGTCTNGAAGGGATAAGGGAAAATGCACGATTTCAATGTCAGTGAAAACAGGCTCCGTTGTTTTTCCGTGCGTTCCGAATGGTGACATTGGGCCGCTTTAGCTAATCCACCTGAGGACGAGAGGTTGGGATGAAAAACATTGGGAAAATATCGAAGGAAAAAGAGACACGAAGAGATGGATCCTCCCAATTGGCTTCAGTAGATGTTCTCCATTGATTGAGATCAATAATCCGCGCTGTTCCACGAAACGGACAAACACAAAAACGGCGGCATATGACGCGCTTTATATCTCTTTTGTAGTCCTCATCTGCATCCATATAAATGCCATACAAGCTACCTTTCGGCGTGTGGCAGGGGGTATAATCACCGAGCATTCGAGTTACCTCTTTAGTTTAATGTAGTCACGAATTGTTCGCGGAAAGAATGAGCACATAAAACGACTTGTCCTCGCATCTATTTCATTTATTTATGCATTTATGCTCATTGTGTGATCAACCAAAGTAGCAGGGGGTCACACACCAATTACGTCTTTTGCAAATGCTGTCTTGCAAATGGGTAGTAAGTTGGCTCCTCGCATGTTTATTAGTTGGTGAATTTAAAGGCAAGGAGAAATGTTGGAAATCGTTATCAGTGCTTACGATAGCTGATTTTATGCTTCATATTTCTAAGGAATGAACTTTTCTTGTAACCGTTATTGTTTTTCCTCTTATTGTTACCATTATTATCAGTAAACCACCCATCAAGCAAGATGGAGATTGTTTTACTCCGAATCCTCAGTCTATACTAAATTTTGTTGATGAAATAAGAAAGTCTGTCGTAAATTCTACTCAAACTTTAACGTACGATTGGATTCGTCGCCGTGCGACATTACCAGGTACAGTAAACGAATGCGTTTAGGTCAAAAGTCATAAAGGAAAAATGGCATGGAGAATTTGAAATTTACAACAGAATTTATTATTTCATCAAGATGAAAGAATTCCATAATGTATCTCCAGAGATTGTATTTTAGTATTAGTATTCAAATTCAATACTGGATGATTTTAACGAGGCTGAATGCATTTGGAATAAATTTAAGGAAAATTAAATTTCACCAAGTGAATGCAGAAATCGTCGAGTTTGTTAAGGAAAAGGGTTAGAGGTGACTTTGGAAGTAGAAGGTACACCTTGAAAACTTCCCAGGGAGAAACGGATACGGAAAGAATTTACTTTGTAAAAAACTAAAATCGTCTTGCCAAAATTCTATATTGGCTTAAGTGTCCCATCTTTCTAATGGAAAAATCCATTAGCTTGCGGCTCCAACAACCGCCTTGGTCGTCAATGAGAGAGAACACAAAACTTTACAAACTTTTCATATAATTTATAAAATTTCCCACGATTTCAAATCGAAACGATATTCCGCGACTAGATAGATCCTCAGTCTATATAAATGTGGTTCATGTGGCTTAGTCTATATAAATATAAAAGGGTGGTTCTTCTATTTGTAATTGCAAGATCGGCCAAATCGTTCACACAAAAGTTTGCCACGTGCCAAAAAATACTTTTGAGATAATATTATTTGATATTTCGATATTTGAATCGCGAGTGATCATGTGTATCGCATAAATCTGTCTGAATGAGAAAAATTATGACAGTTTTTTCCCAAAAAATTGAAAATAAATATGATAATAATTTTTTCTCGTGCCAGAAACAATTCATCGGATTGCCCACCCCCGCAAATACTGCATCTGAATTATGGATAAAACCTTTCGAAAAAAATCGAGCCATTTTTTTCTCACGGGTAACAGAGTAGATCGGTCCACACTCAACTTTCACGGGGACTCTTGAATAGTCTTCAAAATATTTCAAGGATCATTTGATACACTGAATCCTTAAGAACGCCAGATATAAAAATTAAACGTCAACGTGAGTTTTGGTCGAAGTCAATTTTTCTCTTATATTCCATTATTTCGGGACTGAGAGAGAAAGATTATGGCTTCCAAGAAACTAGTATATATTTCGTATGATTTCAGAGAGCTAAGTGCTATTTGGCATGCCCAATATTCCTACCTTGACCTTGACAGTATACTTCTTCTATAAGAAAAACCTTCAACGTCTTTACCTGTAGTTTTCATTTGAATTATCCGCCAATCGGAGACAAACTGTGTTGATATCGTAGATGGATTTTCATTGAAAGTCTTCTTAAAGAGAGGATATTGTGGCTAATATTTCGCTTTCGTGCCCGGTTAGAGTGAAAACCTGATAAAAGGGTTCGTTATAACGCTATATATATATATATATAACGCTGTTCGTTATAACGCTATCAGTTATAACGAACAAATAAATTGGCAAAATACCGTAAAAAACTTGCCATTTTACGTAATTCTAGGACACTTTCCTTGACGAGGATTCTAATACACTTGCTTCGAATGTAAAAAGTGATGTAGTAGTGGTAGATATAAAAAATTCTAACATTCTGCTGCCTTCATCAGGGATTTACGCAGGATCTCAATCGCAAACTCACTTAGCATTACCATATGCCGTAGTATATTATCTTTAGCAACGAAATATATATAAACTTCTACCGAAAACCGCAGAAGAGGAGGACACCATGAAAATTCATGAGAAAAATTGCCCACCTCACTTTTTTCGTTTATGTAGTCAAAATAAGCTCCGTGAAGATTATTACTTGAACAACATTTATCAAAGGATTTTATTTTCATTTATAAATAGTAACAACGAGTTAATGTAGAGTAAATTTTAATAAATACCTTTTAAACGTAGCTGAACTGCTCCAATTCGGCTCCTCCATTGGAATTTCTTAAATTTGGACCTGTATGGAACATAATTGTTTTAATGACTGCTCCAATAGCTAACATATATCAAATCAAAAATGTATGATTCCCCTCTACAAATTAATTAAAATTGCGCTTCTTGGGAGCAGAAATAAATTTTAGATAAATCGAAAATATTTAATTACATGATGTTCACCAGCTATTTTCGATATCTATATTAACAAAAAGGGGATTTATATTAGTAAAACGTAATTCTATACACCTGTCATTTCAAAGAAAACGTTGCAATTCATCTGAAAGATTTGTTTATTCGACATGCATTACAATAGGATGGCACAGTTGCTTGATACAAAGATACAGCATTGTATGTACCTTTCCAAATTTTCAGTTGAATAGCAGAATTTGCTGCTCTTGTCGAATATCGCATCGATTTCATTACGTTCCTATTACCAAAATATACTTTTCTTGAAACATTCCTCGCTAGTCAAGAAATTTTTGATTTTGTAGCTCTTAGCTACTCTGTTAGAAAATTATAAATTTTCGTTTATTTTTACAATCATATTAACGAAGTTAATCAATGATAAAAGCATTACTCTGACCACGTTACATGTGTTATATCTTAATTCTATTCATGGATGTGCAATATGAAACCTACTGATGCCTGAATGGTACTGAATAACGGCATATCTCTTTATGTAATGGTATGAAAAGTGTAAAATTATAGGTTCATCGTGCATGTAAATCACTCGCATGTAAATTTTCCGCTTGAAGCATTCTGGATCAGTAAAACAGAAATTGTGAAACAGAAAAAAAGGCAAATTGCCTCACACCTCATCGCCTAATTGTCTTATGCCCTCTCTAAAGCTTTTAGTGGTTGATTGTAGAGGGGTTAAGAATTGAGTAGGCCTTCGGTTTGATGACTGGTAAAGCAAATGTTCGTCTAAATATTTCATACTGCTGAATTAACCGAGGTTATTATTAATAATTATAGTAATAATGTATATTTATTCGGGCAAAATTGAGACTATCAAGTCCCTTCTTACGTCTAACCTTTCGTGATATTAAATTTAAAAAAGATAGCTTAAAAAAAGCAAAGAAGAAAACTACTTTGTGGGTTTAAAAACCTAAGTTTGCACTTAGGAAAAAATAACCACAGCAGAAAAACACACAACCCACGAGAAGGGCGGCGTGAAATACCTGCGAAATTTGCTGATAGTTAACGAAATTTTAAGGAAAAGGCCGGTTTCATCAGATCTGAAATGCAAACAAAATTGTGCAGGCATTATCGTATAGATAAAACTACTAGGGATAACGAAAGAATTCCTGATATCTTGATATCGTCACAGCGTGGAAATGATTTCTACGAGATGGAGATATAACTTCTTCCCATGTCAGTAATCTTTACGCTTCTAAAAATAATACTTTGACCCTTTTTAATGGACTTCACAGAGGGATAGAGAGAGATGATGGAGAGTGATAGATGAAGACATGTTCAGAGAGCAGTCCTAGACACTTTTCCGATACGATTCCCACAATCTTTCCGACTCCTTTGGACAGTAACTCGCACCACTCTTCAGATATTCGGAACGAAGGAGCACTGGCAGAAAACACGTCCCCGACCAACTCGCGGGGATAAGCGGCGCTTAATAAAACCCGCGCATAAACTTAAGCGTGGCCATCCATCGGGCATTTGCCCTTAATGAATAGGGCGAGGAAAGGAGCAGAGTAAATGGAGGGGAATTGGAAGAAAGCGGAAGAAGACGGTTCCCTAAAGGGGTGTTAGGAGGCGGGCCGAGGCGTAAATTACAGGGAATGCTGAGGGTGCAGTGGTGTGAGTGGGAGTAAGTGGTCGGGAAGAATGAAGAGCTGGCTTCCAGGATGAGGCGGGGAGTGGAGGGGAAGATGGCCCGGGCCTGTATCGATTAGGCCTGTATGAATGCGGGCAGGTGCTTGGGGATAGACGGCAGCCGAGGCCGACTTCGTAAAAGGCCGTGTGCATGCACGCTTGGATTGAGGGAGGGATCGTGTGGCCACCACGTATCACCTGTTTATTTGCCTTTCTTTTTATTTATAGATCCGAGTGTGTATGTGCATATGTTTATAGATGTATATACGCAATCAAATATTTACGCAAGTATACAAAAACATTTAATCCTGGAATTATAATCTATACTTAAAATAGACTTTTACTACAGTTCACTTTAGGCCCCAGTATTATAATAATTTGTTAGAGTTAAAGTGAAGATTACGGTTAATCTCCCATAGATAATCTCCTATATTTCCTGCTGTAGTGCTTTTTTCTCAAGTGCAAACTTAGGTTTTTAAACCCACAAATTAGTATTATCCTGTATAATTTTTCTAGCTATCTCCTTTAAATTAGGTACTACAGTATTAGGTATTAAAGAAGGTACTTGATAGTCTCAATTTCGCCCGAATAAAGTGGCATTATTATGCTATTATACAACCTGTAGGTGCCTTCTCCTTCCAGTTTCATATTCAAAGGAATGAATTGCCCTTATTATGTCGAAATTGAGACTTAAAAGTCCCCCGTTCTCTGTGGCCTATTGTCAATGTAAAGTAGTTACAGTAGTTTCTCGACTTACAAACAGCTCTGGGTACGAAATTTTCGACAAAAGTTTTTTCTTGTTCAGAGAGCTAAGTGCTATTTGGCATGCCCAATATTCCTACCTTGACCTTGACAGTATACTTTTTCTATAAGAAAAAACTTCAACGTCTTTACCTGTAGTTTTCATTTGAATTATCCGCCAATCGGAAACAAACTGTGCTGATATCGTAGATGGATTTTCATTGAAAGTCTTCTTAAAGAGAGGATATTGTGGCTAATATTTCGCTTTCGTGCCCGGTTAGAGTGAAAACCTGATAAAAGGGTTCGTTATAACGCTATATATATATATATATAACGCTGTTCGTTATAACGCTATCAGTTATAACGAACAAATAAATTGGCAAAATACCGTAAAAAACTTGCCATTTTACGTAATTCTAGGAGACTTTCCTTGACGAGGATTCTAATACACTTGCTTCGAATGTAAAAAGTGATGTAATAGTGGTAGATATAAAAAATTCTAACATTCTGCTGCCTTCATCAGGGATTTACGCAGGATCTCAATCGCAAACTCACTTAGCATTACCATATGCCGTAGTATATTATCTTTAGCAACGAAATATATATAAACTTCTACCGAAAACCGCAGAAGAGGAGGACACCATGAAAATTCATGAGAAAAATTGCCCACCTCACTTTTTCCGTTTATGTAGTCAAAATAAGCTCCGTGAAGATTATTACTTGAACAACATTTATCAAAGGATTTTATTTTCATTTATAAATAGTAACAACGAGTTAATGTAGAGTAAATTTTAATAAATACCTTTTAAACGTAGCTGAACTGCTCCAATTCGGCTCCTCCATTGGAATTTCTTAAATTTGGACCTGTATGGAACATAATTGTTTTAATGACTGCTCCAATAGCTAACATATATCAAATCAAAAATGTATGATTCCCCTCTACAAATTAATTAAAATTGCGCTTCTTGGGAGCAGAAATAAATTTTAGATAAATCGAAAATATTTAATTACATGATGTTCACCAGCTATTTTCGATATCTATATTAACAAAAAGGGGATTTATATTAGTAAAACGTAATTCTATACACCTGTCATTTCAAAGAAAACGTTGCAATTCATCTGAAAGATTTGTTTATTCGACATGCATTACAATAGGATGGCACAGTTGCTTGATACAAAGATACAGCATTGTATGTACCTTTCCAAATTTTCAGTTGAATAGCAGAATTTGCTGCTCTTGTCGAATATCGCATCGATTTCATTACGTTCCTATTACCAAAATATACTTTTCTTGAAACATTCCTCGCTAGTCAAGAAATTTTTGATTTCGTAGCTCTTAGCTACTCTGTTAGAAAATTATAAATTTTCGTTTATTTTTACAATCATATTAACGAAGTTAATCAATGATAAAAGCATTACTCTGACCACGTTACATGTGTTATATCTTAATTCTATTCATGGATGTGCAATATGAAACCTACTGATGCCTGAATGGTACTGAATAACGGCATATCTCTTTATGTAATGGTATGAAAAGTGTAAAATTATAGGTTCATCGTGCATGTAAATCACTCGCATGTAAATTTTCCGCTTGAAGCATTCTGGATCAGTAAAACAGAAATTGTGAAACAGAAAAAAAGGCAAATTGCCTCACACCTCATCGCCTAATTGTCTTATGCCCTCTCTAAAGCTTTTAGTGGTTGATTGTAGAGGGGTTAAGAATTGAGTAGGCCTTCGGTTTGATGACTGGTAAAGCAAATGTTCGTCTAAATATTTCATACTGCTGAATTAACCGAGGTTATTATTAATAATTATAGTAATAATGTATATTTATTCGGGCAAAATTGAGACTATCAAGTCCCTTCTTACATCTAACCTTTCGTGATATTAAATTTAAAAAAGATAGCTTAAAAAAGCAAAGAAGAAAACTACTTTGTGGGTTTAAAAACCTAAGTTTGCACTTAGGAAAAAATAACCACAGCAGAAAAACACACAACCCACGAGAAGGACGGCGTGAAATACCTGCGAAATTTGCTGATAGTTAACGAAATTTTAAGGAAAAGGCCGGTTTCATCAGATCTGAAATGCAAACAAAATTGTGCAGGCATTATCGTATAGATAAAACTACTAAGGATAACGAAAGAATTCCAGATATCTTGATATCGTCACAGCGTGGAAATGATTTCCACGAGATGGAGATATAACTTCTACCCATGGCAGTAATCTTTACGCTTCTAAAAATAATACTTTGACCCTTTTTAATGGACTTCACAGAGGGATAGAGAGAGATGATGGAGAGCGATAGATGAAGACATGTTCAGAGAGCAGTCCTAGACACTTTTCCGATACGATTCCCACAATCTTTCCGACTCCTTTGGACAGTAACTCGCACCACTCTTCAGATATTCGGAACGAAGGAGCACTGGCAGAAAACACGTCCCCGACCAACTCGCGGGGATAAGCGGCGCTTAATAAAACCCGCGCATAAACTTAAGCGTGGCCATCCATCGGGCATTTGCCCTTAATGAATAGGGCGAGGAAAGGAGCAGAGTAAATGGAGGGGAATTGGAAGAAAGCGGAAGAAGACGGTTCCCTAAAGGGGTGTTAGGAGGCGGGCCGAGGCGTAAATTACAGGGAATGCTGAGGGTGCAGTGGTGTGAGTGGGAGTAAGTGGTCGGGAAGAATGAAGAGCTGGCTTCCAGGATGAGGCGGGGAGTGGAGGGGAAGATGGCCCGGGCCTGTATCGATTAGGCCTGTATGAATGCGGGCAGGTGCTTGGGGATAGACGGCAGCCGAGGCCGACTTCGTAAAAGGCCGTGTGCATGCACGCTTGGATTGAGGGAGGGATCGTGTGGCCACCACGTATCACCTGTTTATTTGCCTTTCTTTTTATTTATAGATCCGAGTGTGTATGTGCATATGTTTATAGATGTATATACGCAATCACATATTTACGCAAGTATACAAAAACATTTAATCCTGGAATTATAATCTATACTTAAAATAGACTTTTACTACAGTTCACTTTAGGCCCCAGTATTATAATAATTTGTTAGAGTTAAAGTGAAGATTACGGTTAATCTCCCATAGATAATCTCCTATATTTCCTGCTGTAGTGCTTTTTTCTCAAGTGCAAACTTAGGTTTTTAAACCCACAAATTAGTATTATCCTGTATAATTTTTCTAGCTATCTCCTTTAAATTAGGTACTACAGTATTAGGTATTAAAGAAGGTACTTGATAGTCTCAATTTCGCCCGAATAAAGTGGCATTATTATGCTATTATACAACCTGTAGGTGCCTTCTCCTTCCAGTTTCATATTCAAAGGAATGAATTGCCCTTATTATGTCGAAATTGAGACTTAAAAGTCCCCCGTTCTCTGTGGCCTATTGTCAATGTAAAGTAGTTACAGTAGTTTCTCGACTTACAAACAGCTCTGGGTACGAAATTTTCGACAAAAGTTTTTTCTTGATCCATATTAACTTCTAGAACTTAATTTTATGATACAACCCGAAAAAAACGAAAAACAATGCAAAACTGCGGAACGAATAAAGCTCGTAAGTAAAATTGTTACTGTGTATAATTATATAATGTATAATTGGGAAATTAAAAAGTAATTTAAATAATTTAAATCAAAACAGAATAAAAGAAAACTTTGCTTTTAGACATATGACACTCATTTAAGGTTTAGGAAAAGTACTCACAGCAGGAAAACACCCAATAAGAAGAAATTGTAAAAAATCTGTACTAATCTACTGGGATTAATTACAAAAATATGCACATAAGAGACGCCTTTGTATGATGTAGTATGTTATTCATACCGGTATTTTATGTATGGTAGCATCATTGAGGTGCTAATGGAAATATTAGGACGGAAAGGAAACTCACGCTAATGATTAAGAGTGCTGTTCCGAATCATTTCACAGGCATACAATATATCCAGCTCTATGAACCGCTTGGAAATCAACTCCTACTTTAGCTACCACAAGATTTAAAGGCGAAATTAGGCTTACTGAGGAAGATGAGTAGTGAGGATTTTGCTCTTACTTTAATGACTGAGTCAGGATGCTAAAGTGGAAAAGTCCGCTTAAGTGCACCACAATGACCCAATGAATAAAATTTTCATAGCATTCAACAGAGACTGACCTGAATGAATGCTATTAGACGGAATTTCTCAATCATCGGTAGCTTTCGTATTATTAAAGCCATGAGCAAGACTGAGACAAACAAATTGGAGGGATGAACTTCACAGAATCAGGCGAGGTGTTGTGGTAATCCATAATGGAAAGAATATACGAATGATTTGTACTTTCACATCAATCGTCCCAGAAGATGACGATTAATCGTTCGAAATCGGTCGTGTAACTGTTTTGTGAAAATAAAATTTGTGGTAAAATTACAAATCATTCGAATATTCTTTCCAAATGGGAGGGAGTGTTTCTCTATTTTGAGATAAAATAGAAATTAAAAACATTCCATTCGGTAAAATATGGCAGCAGAAACAAGAATAAAAAAACTTATTAATTCATTTATTCATCTTCCAGTGCCCTCACAAGCATCCATTTATTTGACAATTGCAGGAGAGTAACAATAAACTACAACCATTGCCTAACATTAATCCCTTATCATTGTATTTGTACGTCTATGTATTTGTAATACCGCTTTAATATTGATTTTTTATTCATGTAATTATTATTAGAATATTTTCTAAATAAATATGTACTACTACTA
>KZ308286.1:963699-1019860 GCA_000376725.2 Ladona fulva | reverse complement strand
GTTTTCAAAATCTTTCCAAGCACTAATGTGCAAGAGTGAACCTTCCTTATTGTTCTTTATCTTGCAAGTTGACCCTTCTTATTGTTTATTTTTTATTTTTTGTGGAACTGCGCGTACGGGAGCGTCCTCCAAAACATTCGTTTGCCAATTCCGGAAGACAACGAAACATTTACAGGTTAAACGGGTGTGAAAAAGAGCGAGATGACTGAAACTCGAACCAAGGTCTCCCACTTTCCGGGTACTGCATTCGAGTCCCAGTCATGTCGCAAGTTTTCACATCTGTTTATCCTTGGATTTTAAGGCGCACGCCTCAATTTGCAAAGTAAATCACCTAGTTCTTCCCCAAATGTGAGAATTCATATCAGTCAGATTCATTATCAGGGTCGCTCATTAGTCGAGGTAGTAGTTGAAACAGAGACATGATTTTGTCCACGAACACGCTATTTCTAATCGATGCGAAAAACAGGAAAGCAATGAAAGCCGACGAAATGAGCGCGGAGAAAATGGGCCCTATTTTCCAGGTTTAATAGTTTCCGGAGGAAACTTGAAAAAGGGATACTCGATCTTTTTTCTGTGGCCACTGAAGTCTGCTCCGACTCTTTTGGCAATGATTTCCAAGTGAGCTATGGCCTCAAGGATTGATGAGGATGTACTTCCTGAAAGCGAGGTAGAATATAGTAGAGATCTTCTTGATCAGCCAACGAAACTATGAAACGAACCAAATTATACAATCCAGCCTATAGAAGACATCCTATACCGCCGATAATAACACGTAGGTTCGCATAGATAGAAGGGTTTGGACTTCTTGTCACTAATTAGTTTTTACCTGGGGATATTTGAAATCGAAAGCTGGTGGAATGTAATTTTATGTATCAAATAATAGGTGACATATTGTTTGCTCGCAGTCTAATGAATATCCTCCCCCCCATCCAAACATGGATTCTGTGCCACAGACTGTTATTAATAAATGGTGATGCTAATGCAAGGAGTGATACAACTCATCTTAAGTTGTTATTTGCGAGTTATTACTAAAATTAATCGCCATTACAGCCATTACAGATAATATGCTATCTTAGTAAAGATACTGAACTTGATTTTTCATTTTTCGAATAATCTTAGCAATATATACACTGAAATTACAAGTTCTTCCAACTCTGTAAAAAGTATAACGATATTATCCAAGGATATCCTCAAGTACCCCTATCCATTCCAATTAATGCAGCCTACGATCAAAATCCAAATCGTGAAACTTAATTTCGAATCTTATTGCAGGGTTATTTTCATCAATAGTCATAAGTCTGAACGCAAGAGTGTTTTTGTTTACATCCAATTACGTCCCTGCTCCACTTAGGTATCTGAGTAACGGTAATGTTTTCTAGGCGAAGAGCTTGCTAAATGCTAAGGAATGCCAGAGGCTCTAGTTAGTTTTCCTCACAACGAATTGTGCACTGTGGAGGAAATGCTTTCCGCTTAAGTGCACCACAATGACCCAATGAATAAAATTTTCATAGCATTCAACGGAGACTGACCTGAATGAATGCTATTAGACGGAATTTCTCATTCATCGGTAGCTTTCGTATTATTAAAGCCATGAGCAAGACTGAGACAAACAAATGGGAGGGAGTGTTTCTCTATTTTGAGGTAAAATAGAAATTAAAAACATTCCATTCGGTAAAATATGGCAGCAGAAACAAGAATAAAAAAACTTATTAATTCATTTATTCATCTTCCAGTGCCCTCACAAGCATCCATTTATTTGACAATTGCAGGAGAGTAACAATAAACTACAACCATTGCCTAACATTAATCCCTTATCATTGTATTTGTACGTCTATGTATTTGTAATACTCTTTATGTAATGGTATGAAAAGTGTAAAATTATAGGTTCATCGTGCATGTAAATCACTCTTTCTTTTAAATTTTCCGCTGGAAGCATTCACGATCAGCAAAACAGAAATTGTGAAACAGAAAAAAAGGCAAATTGCCTCACACCTCATTGAAAAGCGCATGGTTTAAATGCTTGATTTTTAGATGAAGAAATGACAGAGGCATAAAGAGATAGATTGATAGATAAAGTCTACAGGAGCCAGGAATCGAACCGGGGTCTCCCACTTTCCGGGCTGTTGCTCTGTAGTAGCAAAGGNGTATTTGTAATACCGCTTTAATATTGATTTTTTTATTAATGTAATTCTTATAGAATATTTTCTAAATAAATATGTACTACTACTAACCAGAAATCTGTGTAGCCGGGACTAGAACCCGAAACCTTGAGGTTGGAGCGAAACCCGCGGAAATAAAATTTAAAACTTTTCCCACGCTTATTTCGCAATATGACCATTCGTTATTCATTAAGCTTTTTTGTAGATAACCAACGCTACCTGATGTGCCATTCACCACGGGATTTCAAATATAAACCAAGAAAAAATATCAAAATCTTTATTAGTATGAAGGAATAGTCAGCAGCCAGCATGCATAGGCCGTTTTACGTTTTTGGTGCTCAGTTTCTGAACCTTCACTATTGAGTTCTTCAGCCGATTCCGCTTTCGTGGGCTGAGTCCGAGAAATGGCGAAATAATTCATTAGAAGAAACTATTCACTCGTTAACCGTGATCTCTGCCCTTTGTTCTCACGAGGGGCTTCAGCCTTAAGTCTCAAATCCCTCAATTGCCTCCTCGATTTCTTATGCTCTTCACTCTGCCATCGTGATCCTAATTTCCGTGCTTAGCGATCAAATCTTTCACTTTATCAACATTCCTACACTCTTCCATTGAAATAAAATTATTTACAATTAATTTTCGTCATCCTACTCTCAATGGGCGTTAACTTAAGTTTAATCAGCTATTACCGAAAATCCTCCATTGAAACTTTTCTAATTATTTGCAAAGTTCATAGTAATACGTAGGTCATAATAACTTGTTGACTACTTCGGGTATTTATAATGTTGGTCATTTTTGCCGTTGACTGTTCATCTTAAGGAATCTTTCAAATTTCTTTTCTGTCACTGTCGCTGTAATGTTTCATAATGGTTGTTTAGAATCAAACGATACATAAACGTAAAAGCAGAATAATTCAACATGAATACTTCAGTTTGTTTTCAAAATCTTTCCAAGCACTAATGTGCAAGAGTGAACCTTCCTTATTGTTCTTTATCTTGCAAGTTGACCCTTCTTATTGTTTATTTTTTATTTTTTGTGAAACTGCGCGTACGGGAGCGTCCTCCAAAACATTCGTTTGCCAATTCCGGAAGACAACGAAACATTTACAGGTTAAACGGGTGTGAAAAAGAGCGAGATGACTGAAACTCGAACCAAGGTCTCCCACTTTCCGGGTACTGCGTTCGAGTCCCAGTCATGTCGCAAGTTTTCACATCTGTTTATCCTTGGATTTTAAGGCGCACGCCTCAATTTGCAAAGTAAATCACCTAGTTCTTCCCCAAATGTGAGATTTCATATCAGTCAGATTCATTATCAGGGTCGCTCATTAGTCGAGGTAGTAGTTGAAACAGAGACATGATTTTGTCCACGAACACGCTATTTCTAATCGATGCGAAAAACAGGAAAGCAATGAAAGCCGACGAAATGAGCGCGGAGAAAATGGGCCCTATTTTCCAGGTTTAATAGTTTCCGGAGGAAACTTGAAAAAGGGATACTCGATCTTTTTTCTGTAGCCACTGAAGTCTGCTCCGACTCTTTTGGCAATGATTTCCAAGTGAGCTATGGCCTCAAGGATTGATGAGGATGTACTTCCTGAAAGGGAGGTAGAATATAGTAGAGATCTTCTTGATCAACCAACGAAACTATGAAACGAACCAAATTATACAACCCAGCCTATAGAAGACATCCTATACCGCCGATAATAACACGTAGGTTCGCATAGATAGAAGGGTTTGGACTTCTTGTCACTAATTAGTTTTTACCTGGGGATATTTGAAATCGAAAGCTGGTGGAATGTAATTTTATGTATCAAATAATAGGTGACATATTGTTTGCTCGCAGTCTAATGAATATCCTCCCCCCCCCCATACAAACATGGATTCTGTGCCACAGACTGTTATTAATAAATGGTGATGCTAATGCAAGGAGTGATACAACTCATCTTAAGTTGTTATTTGCGAATTATTACTAAAATTAATCGCCATTACAGCCATTACAGATAATATGCTATCTTAGTAAAGATACTGAACTTGATTTTTCATTTTTCGAATAATCTTAGCAATATATACACTGAAATTACAAGTTCTTCCAACTCTGTAAAAAGTATAACGATATTATCCAAGGATATCCTCAAGTACCCCTATCCATTCCAATTAATGCAGCCTACGATCAAAATCCAAATCGTGAAACTTAATTTCGAATCTTATTGCAGGGTTATTTTCATCAATAGTCATAAGTCTGAACGCAAGAGTGTTTTTGTTTACATCCAATTACGTCCCTGCTCCACTTAGGTATCTGAGTAACGGTAATGTTTTCTAGGCGAAGAGCTTGCTAAATGCTAAGGAATGCCAGAGGCTCTAGTTAGTTTTCCTCACAACGAATTGTGCACTGTGGAGGAAATGCTTATCTTCACTTCCCACGGAATCCATGCTTCGAGATTGCGTTTACCTCCTTCTCTAAACAACAGAGCAAAGCAGACTCTTCTGTAATTAAATCCTAATATGGGAACGCATCCGAAATTCGAAACCCATGGCCGAATTTTGTAGTTACTTTTGCCGCGAATGATTAGACATTTAGCAGCTTCCTTAAATAGACGAGAAACGATCACAATTTTCAGCTTTGAAAATTAGGTGACTAAATTAACTGTGACTGTCAGAAAATATCATATTTATTGTATTCGATTTAAAGTAGACGTATCTGAAACACCAGACTTACCTCAAGCAGACAAACAGTTCGAATATGCTTAGCCAATGGTTATGATGAGGCAAATAATTAAGTGTGAGTGTAAGCTATAGTGCATGATAATATAACTCTATTTCTCAGAATGTTCACGGATGCTGTAGGGAGAATTGATAGTATGTTTTTATAGCACGTACGAAATAAGCATGAAATCGATAATATTTCCTGGCTATATTGCTTATCACAGTTATCCTTTCCGATCATTTTACCGATCTGATATAAATACGATGATAACTCGGGAAATGGAGATAACTGCTCTGAAGTTACATCTTTCTCCCTAAAGCTTTTTAGTCCAAAGAAAATATTTCCATGGTCTACCAAATCTGAATACACAGACTACGAGCTATCGCATTCATTTATATTTAAGTAAGCATTACTACATTACTTCCGTTGTCACCATTTTTTATTTGCGAATTTAACGAATTGCTCGCCCACATACCCAGGCATCCACCAAATAATTCACAACCCGAATTCGGATTCATCTAACGAGCTCGGAAAACAGGGAAGAAATCCAAGGAGAAATGGAAATGAAAAAAAGCTTGAGAGGATCGGGACTCGAACCCGGAACCCCCAATTCCTAGGCAGTAGCTCTAGAATCGATGTCGTAACGATGTTGCAAGACCTGGTGTACGGAATACAACGCGCGTGTGTTGGCGTTATGATTTTAGGCGCGACTGAAGAAAGGTTGACTAATTTTTTGTAATACTTAATCTCCTCAGATAAAAAGCTAAACATTGCCCTTCTGTATGAGATCTAGAATTGGTTCTGAGATTCTAAGAAACTTTCTGCAAAAACCATGCGTCATCACGACTTCTTTAGGTGCTCCTTCGGCGGCCCTGCCCATTTCCAAGAGTCCGCGAGTCCTTGAATCTCTCCTGGGAAACTCTGACCACATTCTCTTTCTCGGGTTACCTAAAAGAGGTCGAGTAATTAAGCTCACGCAGCGGAATCTTCGCTCGGCCTGCGTAGCCCAAGATGGCAGCGGGGATCGATCAAACTCGATAAAGGCTCACTTCGTCTAGTAATTAGCAGATAATCGATTTCGTCTCATGTTGCAAGCTTTGCAAAATAGAGAGACGTGCTCCAATATTTGGGGGACATCCGCAGGACTCAGGGCTACGGTGAGAGATGATAACGGATGTTACGGGAGGGCAGTAGGAGATCGATTGCATCCCCTTACATAAGGATCCATCGCGATCTGAAATATGTGTGCGATAGCGGAGGCATTAAGCTCCGACTACTAATAAACCAAACGGTCCTATAGAACCATATTTCATGAGAATTGGGTTGTTCATCGATATCGTAGAAGAACTAGGCGATTTATATCCTGCCAGCTAGCACACCGTTGATAACTTCGAGATCCAAGCGTAAGTTTAAAATGGTGACCACTTAATCATTCTTTTCCCTTGAAAATACGAATAAAATACGAGAACATTTTCGGAAATTAATTGATTTGACCAAAGTAAATCATTAAATATTTAAACTTTCTATCTCAATGGCATGAAATTCAATGTACCTTCAAGAGGACCCAGACGTCTTTCTTTTCCGTGAAACATTTGAAAGGGTTACTAAACACCGTTCGACCATCTCTCGTACTAATTTTTGTTTCATGATATGATCAGTGTATTTAACTAATAACGCAATTTGATATCTTATAAATACTATATATCTTTACTTTTTTAAGTATTTATTCATGTACTGTAAATATAGTTCGATGGAAACTCGAAAATCTGTGGCATTTACTGAATCTCAAGTTATCCAGCCAAATGTTCCAATAAAGTTCGATTTTGATTTTCCAAGAGCGAAAGTAAAGTATAAAATGTCATTCACAAAGCTTGAGAGAACTTGTCATAACGTTACAATAGAAAAGCTGGAAGATTCTGAGCTAGAGAAAATTTTCCCCTTCCGACGTAAAAAGGGTTTCTCGAGGAGAAAGTGGATGGCCATAAAAGGGTTCTACGGGAGGAATTTGATGAGGGGATTGGAAGGGTCCCCGAATTGACCTAGGTTGCTAGCAGACGGTAGGTGGCGGAGCCGTGTGTTGATATAGGGTCAGCGAATCATTCGGAACCTCCCTCGGGATCACATCCAACTTCCTCATCTCCCATCCGCCGCCCCCTTTCCCTTTTGTCCCTTGGCATCTCTTCTCCATTTCCCTTTCTATCCCTTCCTTATCTCGCCTCATGCATCATTTAATCCCTTCTCTGCCCTCTTTTCATCTCACGTTCTACTCTCTTTGCATTCTTGTATCTGAAGAAAGAAATAAAAAAGGACCTGTGCTGTCTGTCTGTGGAGTAGTAAGCCTGAATTGCGGTCCTCAACGACAGCACCGGTAGTAAAGTGCGGGAGTGAGACTTACTAGCGAATGTGAGGATTGAGGTAGTTGACCTTGCTTTTCTTACCGAATCAGAATGCTATAAGTGGAAATGTTCACATAACCCTGAATGGCGGTTCTCGACCCCTCTATCAGTAGTAAAAAGTGGGAGTGAGTCTTACTAGCCAAGGTGAGGATTGAGGTAATTTGACCTTGCTTTTGTTACCGAATCAGAATGCTATAAATGGAAATTTTTACATAATCCTGAATGGCGGTCTTCAACCCCTCTATCAGTAGTAAAGAGCGGGAGTGAGTCTTACTAGCCAAGGTGAGGATTGAGGTAATTTGACTTTGCTTTTCTTACCGAATCAGAATGCTATAAGTGGAAATTTTCACATAACCCTGAATGGCGGTCTTCGACCCCTCTATCAGTAGTAAAGAGCGGGAGTGAGTCTTACTAGCCAAGGTGAGGATTGAGGTAATTTGACTTTGCTTTTCTTACCGAATCAGAATGCTATAAGTGGAAGAATTTAGGATTCAAAACTGCAGCACAATGGTCCTATGAGTAACACCATTCTTAGTATTTAATGAGTGACCGAAACACAACTCCACCATTCAGAATTCTCCCTCGTACCTGAGTAACTTTCATATCTTCAGGGCCATGAATGGCTACGAGAAAACAGTAAATAAAAATACATCTTTATCTATCATGTACCAAATTTCAAGCTAAATGTATTCATTCTTTAAGAAATCGCAGCAAGAACACCTATACGATGGCACAGTATATATTCGAGATGACCTATGATTCAACGCACAGCATCATCGCCTGGAGAATAAATTCACTATCCATTCACCTGATTTTTATTTATTAAGTCGCTAGTTTTTCCTTTTTCCATAGAGTCGCATCTCAAGTTTCCCGAACAATGCACTGTGCATTCCTACAATCGTTGTAGTATTTTTTTCGGTATGTAAACATGTCACACTTATCCACCAGCAAAGAGAACCTTTCTCTCATTTCATCATTCGGGCTTTGCATTACCAAAACTCGCCTTATTTTAGGTATGCTACGAAACACACTTCATTGTTCTTGCTTCTCCTGGTTGACCCTTATATCTTTGATGTGGGGGGGCCTTGGTGAGTTAGAATCCATGTTGGATTCTAAGTCTCTTCTCCTTTTCCTTCTTCTCTTTACTTGATGTGGTCCATGTTGCAGAATGCTAACCGTTCTGTAAACCACTTATTTAATCCCACTTACAAGGAAATCTCGCTTGGTGCGACTAAAGTCGGATCATATGACTAATTATTTCTGAAAGTATTAAACACGTTTATTTAAAATGTTTAAGATTTACTTTATGGTCCCTTCATATGATCAAATTTTCTAACAATAAACAAACAGTTAAACAAAACACTATAAAATGTCTCAAAATTTTACTTTTCCACCATTTGTGACATCTTGCGAAAATCAAGATAGCTATAAACTTCAACAAATATGATTTTGTGGAAAACAATTTATTGTCTAAGTATGAATTATTTCTTTTTAACGAGAAATCATGGATATTTTTAATAAAACATAAAATAATCAATGATTTCACAATAGTCATTTGCGATTTTGTCATTCCTTTCTAGTACAAGGTCTACTTTAAATATCCGACTAAAGAATTGAGTTTTTAGGGTTGACTTCGAAATTCCGGAATCATATTGTGGTTCTCTTCTTATTCGGAGAAGTACCTTCAGAAAATATTAATCCCATCATCCCACTTTAGTGACACCAAGTGAGATTTCCTTGTTAGAATTCTTTCCCTTTACTCTTTCCCGAACCATTCCAATATTTTCTCGCTTTCGCACGGTAAATTTTTCTCTTCTCTTCTCTGCAGCCCTATCCGTTTTCATCGCACACCCGCCTCACTCCCACACATATATCTCCTCCGACGCCGCAACCCCCTCTCCCTATCGCCTCATGTCCATTCCACAACCTCGTTCAAACATTGCAAACCCGATAATCTACGGCAACCTCCCTCTCCCACTATTTTCTATTCCCCTTTCTCTTCTCCTTTCTCACTCGCCTTCTCCTCTTCTCACTTCTCACATTTGGAATTCCATGCAACCGCTCCTCCGCACACATTCCTCCACATTGTTTGTACATACTTTCTCCCACCTCAGAACCGGTCTGAATCGAGCACAGCCTCGCAAAGGTACTGCCCCTCTACCCTTTCTCATGCTCTGTTCCATTCCGTCTTTATCCTAGAGTTCTATGTGCCATTCAGACGTACGCTAATACGTGAAGAAATGAATGATGAGTTGTAAACACTTTCAAGTATTCTTAAAAAACGGAGTGAATAGAGAATGCGAGAGAGTAAGCGTGTTACGTACGTCATGGTGAACACAAGAAGAAATTAGGTAGAGCATACGACAAGAATTCAAATGAACTCATTTCTTTATAGTAAATTTGATGTTGTGGTCGACTTTCACCGGTGTGCCTATCTTACTTTACGCCGCCTATAAATAATAATAACAATAATAATAATCGCGGACATTCAGGTTATCCCTTAGGTTAATTCTGCAGAAGGGCTGGTGTCAAGCAACATAATAAGATATGTGGAGAGACTTGTTTTAGAGAGAAATATCATCAACATTGTACAAAAAGCAGTCCTATTGCAAACTTGTAACATTGTACATTAAGAATCGCATGGGTTAGGATGACTTCCCTCTTCATGTCGAGGGCTTAGTCCATTCCATCTAAAGGACTGGTGAAATTGTTCTAGCAGAAACGCTGAGAAAATACAAATTCACCATAATAATAGTAATAATAATTATTATTATACATTATTATATACATACTTGTGAATTTATTTTCACCATAACTGGGCTCCTTGATAGCCAAGTGAACAACGCGGTCCCGCGTTCGATTCCCGGTGGGGGCTTATGCGCGAAATGACCTCGGCTGTGGAAGCCGTTTTAACAATACTACTACTATACTTCCTCCATAACATCCCTCTACAGATGGGGGAAAGTAAAAGATTAGAGAATGGTCTAATGGAGCATGCAACCCCTTACTACACACTCCCAAAGTCGGCTCGCTTGATCATGTAAATTGTAGATGTAGTCACTTTTGGACGAGGCTGCCTTTCAGCTTCTTCGAACCCCATTCGCCATGTCAATGTCACTATTTCGGTGACATTATACTGTAGATTTACTCGTAGATGAAAGAGTTAAAGAAAGAAAAGGGGACCGTATGTGGTGCCAGAGAGGAGAAAAATGGTTCGAGAGAAGAGAATTGCGAAAGGGTTCTCGGGCGCTGGGATCGGAGAGGGTTCGATAATGCCAACACAGAGTCTCTTTAAAAATTCACACCTGCTCATCGCAACGCAGACGAAAATACAACGTAAAGCTTTTCATCTTGCGGCCCCAGAGTCACGGATACAACTAACAAATTCACTCTGGAGAGAGGAAAGTCCAAAAATAGCCTTCGGGACGAGGCGGAATTAGGAAAGCATCGAATGATTCATCTTCTCTCGTAGATGAATTCCCATTCGTTAACTCTATGCACACATTTACTCCCGCCTCGGATTTGCGGAAAGAGTGGACGATACTTCTGGAGGACATCACTTGTGTGTATCGACGTAGCTTCCGTGGTGTTTGGGTGAATGACGGGAAATAAATCAGTAGGTTCAAATTTTGGGCTTTGAGACTTCCGATATTTACTCTTGGACCTCCACATGATCAAGGATTTTCGAGCTTTTAGCTTCAGCATTAACTCCTGTGAGGTCTTTGTGGGCCACAAATGATGTACTTGGCTGCATCTATAAGTATTAGTGTGGTCGACATTCGTTATTTTTATTGTTTTATTACAATAGCACTTAGAGATGGTCTAATACTTCACTTGTCAGAGTAGATTCTAAACTATTTTTTCCACTGCAGTAATCAGAAAAGAAAATAGTATGAAACTAGCAGAAAAACTCGCACAGAAACACTCGCACGGAATCTTTGAAAGTGGTACATACATAGCGTGATTGTATGGGTGATTTTCTCGTCTAAGTATGTAAGTGACTCTATTGCCGTTTTCTCTCAACGATTCTAAGTATCACGATCTTTAACAAATTTATTAATCTGAAGTCCTACAGGAGACTGTAATCTGTTTGCTCAGCTCCAATACTTTTGGTTTAAAATGTTTTGGCAAATGTTCGCGCAAGTAAGCGTTTATAGACTTATCACATTTGAGCTGAATATAACGGATGACGCCCATTATTTCTTGCTAGATTGCGTTTTGGTACTCAAAGAGAAATTCTATTTCGGATAACGTAGATAATGCTTGAACTAATTATCTTCTTTAGTCGAAGTATTGATTCAGTTAAAAAACATTATTTATTTACTCTGAATCGTTTGGAAAGGAATACCGCCAAGTTTAGCTTAAAATTAGTTAGTTAGTTCAAATTACCATGTGTCGCAGTCGAGAGGAAGACCATGCGAAGGCAGTCTAGACAACCTACCATAATAAAACCTACGTACAGTGTACACATCTTATTTCTTTGGTATAATAGGTATCGGCAATGAAACCCTTTAAGGCAAATAAATGCATAAGAAATCACGCTATTAGGTTGCTAATACTCAGAATTTTGAATCAGGAAAACTCTATACACCAATTAAAGCAAAACAATTCTTTTTTCTGTAGTTATTCCTTCATTTTGTAAGTGACTACAAAATTCGCTCACGTAAATAAACTATACTTCTATATCCATAGACTTTTAAGGGGTTCCAGATAACAATATATTTTATAGCTAATAATATGCGATTTTAGAATCATTTCACTTCTCAGATACATATGCAGGAACTTCCTCCACATCTTTCCTGTTAAAGAAACCGGTAACATGTGGAAGAACGTTGTCCTTTGAGCTCTAGAGTATTTTTACCATCGGCCATGATTATAATAGCAGGACGGGGACACCGTGGTGCACGGTTCAATCTTGAGCAACCCTAGGGCGATGCAAATGTTCGCAGGGAGGAGCAGGTCACCCACACTGTATACCCACGGAGGGATCCTATCCAATCGGCGTATGGAGCCCGGAGAATACAGACGTGACTCCGTGGTGCAATTTGGGTTGCGCTCCTCGACGCGTGTATACACGGGAGAGGTTCGGACGGAACACGCACCGCGAGGATTGACAAATTGGAGCTGCGAAGGGGTGTTGGAATGAGGAATGAACATGGCGCGTCAAGGGATACTGCGGATGGACAACAAGGAAGGATGGACAATATACAAGCAGATGCAAACTGATCGTCCATATTAACCCATTCCCAGAAGTATTGCTTTGCTCAATTAGGTCATGTTCATATCAAAACTAGGAAATTTAAGTTTAAATCTTACTAAATTATGAACATTTCCAACAATGCAAACACGATGCATGACGATATAGTTTTGCATCATTTTTATCTTCACCGAGAATTGTTTACGTATTCGTGAGTTTTTACGAAATGGATAATATGACAAGCGTGGGAATAAATGGATACGAAAACGTCGTACGTGACTGGGAGTCGAACCCAAGTATTCTACTTTTTAGGCGAATGCCCCAAACAAGTTAAATTATCATGCAGTCGACGTTATATCAACTGTATTACTTTAATCACTGTTTAAGTACCTTATTTATATTTAGCAAGTGTTGGACACTCACTAAATTGTAATCGTGAGAATTCAACATCGGGCGAATGTACGATAAAGCTCGTATAGGAATAATTTACACGAAAATCTGTAATAGATAATATTTAAATGAGAAAGAATGAAAATACGTCTTATTGGAAAATTATTTGCCTCAAACTAACAAATTAAGATGTTTTCCATTTCTAAATCTCAGAATCGTTCGGAATATAATAATCTGTAAAACTCATCAGTCTGAAGGCGGGTTGGATCCTCGTTCTTTCCGTCACTAGCTACACAAAAGAGGCGTACAGACAAAATTAGGAGTGAGGTATTTCATCCTAACTTTCCTCATTGAGCTAGAATGCTATAGCCCATGAAAGAGGATTTCTTTTCCGTCGGAAGGCCGTATTTACCAATCGGTAAAGAAGAAAAAACGGCGATGGTGTCATGCGGCCAAAAAAGGCCGCATGACACCATCGCCGCTCCTGCATCGTGTACATTCAAATAATTAACATCAAAACTGTTTGTGAGAAAATTAATTAATTCACTGCGTGATCTAAAACAGAACATTTTCACTTTACCGTCTTGGCGACATTAGGAAGATTTGAAAAAATATAAATATAAGGGCATTTGTTAAAAGGAGTAACTTAAAGGCCGCGTTGAACGTCCAAAAAGGCCGCATCTGTTGTAGCCGATTGCGCGACATAGTATCCTAAACGTTTCAACATAACCCTACAAATTAGACTTTTCATATTATAAGGAGTGACCAAATGAACTCAGCACGATACATTCCTCAATATTTAAAAGCTATTCTTAAATCTTATTTTCACAGCCAGGAAAGTGACTGGGACAAAAGTAAATGAAAGATACATTTTTCTCTTCTGTACAGATTTAAAAATGTTACTTCGCAAAGATGTGGTAGCAGAAATAAAGATAATAATAATCTCCTTCTTCACTTCAAGTATTAGGCATTTATTCGCCTGTTACGAGACTCATCTTTTCCAAGGTCTTCCGACACTTTTTCCAATACATTTGTAGTTTAGGACCTGTAATGTTAATCTTTCTTCGTCCGTTCTGTTTATGAGCTCTTTCCATTTGCCTCTCTTTTATTTTGTCATTTAGATTGATTATTTTCAGGTCAGTTCTCATGTCTTCGTTACTTGGTTAATCTGTTAATCTACGGCCTTTCAACTTCCTTCAGAATCTCATTTCTTCGACTTGTATTCTGCTTTCTTATTTCTTTGTTATTTTCCATGCTTTGCTTCCCTTAGTAAATGTCGGTGTAGCTATGGTTTTATAGTCTTAACTGCGTTTCTTTCTTTGTTTTATTTTTCAGTGTTCTTATAATTGTTCCATTTATAGCGTTGACTTTATTTAGTTTGTATAATATTCTATATATAAAGTTCTAAATATTTCTAACCGAAAAATTATTAGAACATAAAGAATTTAGAAACTGTGAGAAAGAATTAAATTAAAAGAAAAAAATTACAAGGAAAGCTTTCTAGAAGTTTACGGCCGACGTTAAATGACGAAAAGGTCTCGCGGCTAAATAACGAAACAAGGACGTTTATCACGCAATGACAGGTGAGGATTTGCGGTAGAAACGAATTTCTGGGAAAGAAAGACGGCCAAGAAAAGGACGAAATCGGAAGTGAGATGAGTGAGAGTGTAAGGGGCGGAGAAGAGGAATCTCAACGGAGACCTTTGCGTGACTTGAATTGATACGGAGAGAAAACATAGGACACAGAAGTTTGAGAAGAATCTCCAAAATCTCTCTGCTCTCCTTTGAAAGGGACTTTCGGACCGAGAAAACGAAAGCCTGAATGGTGCGGCCTTGTGAAGTGAATGGGAAACATGATAAGCTTAGCAGGAAAAGGATTACGTGCAAAGACATCTCCTGCGAAGGAAATTTTGGATATGGATAAGGAAGTTTGATTTCAGTCCACTTACGGTAATAAAAGAACGATGGTGATGGTTCAAAGAACTCCAACATGCGAAAATATGAAACGAATTCCGAATAATTTGCAAAAAGCAATTAAATAATCGGTTTTATGGAGTCAGTTGTAAGTAGGTTCGTTGAAATGCAACTCCACTCTAGTACTAGATTGTTGTGTGTTAGGTAGTCTCCGACAATTAATGTGAAGTAAAGCACGAATTCAACAATATAAATATTTTATGTCGACATATTTTTTTTCCATTTCACTTTCCTCCTAATTAACAATATATCTGCGTGTTTTGATTCCTTCTAATTTCGGTAACCCCTAAAATTCTGTCTAGTTTGGCCGGAATTCGTTGAAAGATATTCTGAAGGGAAAAAAAAACTTTTCAATATACGCAAGCTGTTTATTATACGACCAGTAACGGTTAAACAGACCTGATGATGTCAGTGTAGCCGAAACTGCTCGTATAACAAGCACTGCGGATATTACAAAGTATTCTTCTTTCATTCCGGTTACCCCTTTATCTGAGTCCCTTCATTGCCAATTTCCCTACTAATTGCACGCATTTTTAGACTTGTAGAGTGTATGACTGTATTAATTACTCTGGCAATCTTCTTCTCCCGTTAAACCAATTTAAACCAAGTTGAACAAAATTAGCCATTATTTTGTGGAAAGTAAGATTAAATCTGCGAAACTCTAGGATACGTTACATTCATACTATTCCAATAGAATTCCTCCAGCTCTAGAGGATTTATTATCACCGGAAATTAAAATGATTAAACGGAATTTCCCGAATTTCCCGGAATCAACTACTTTCCAACCAAAATCTTCATATCCTCGAAGTTCCGCGAAGTTTCAGAAAGAAAGGCCTTCGAAGAATTTCACCTCCATTCCCATTCTTTTGAAACCTTGTATAAGAACTTTTCATTGCGTGGAAAGTTTCGAGAACTCTTTAAGTGGTCCGCGTCAGCAATGATTGGAAAGTCGTGGTACAATTTCAAGTTGTTCAGAAAAGTTCGTAAACATATTTTGCTTAAATATAACCCTCTTCTTTATAAATGTATTCATATTAAGATGTACTTTCCCTCTTTAATTTATTAATGTGAATGGAAATAAAATGGAATATGTTATATACGGATACACTCAAAGATTATTTGGTTTTTCGTTCAATTTTGATGTTACATTGTATGAATGTAGGTAATAATAATAATAATAATAATAATAGCTATCTCATTAAACCATTTTGGTCTTAAGAAACCAATATTACAATTTATCAAAACTTACAATGTTGATGGTACACTGTATATATGTAGTTAAAATTAATAATAATAATAGCGACTCATTAGGCAATTTTGGTCATAAGAAGCCAATGTTACAATCAACCTTATCAAGTCAAGAACGTAAACAACCGTACCATCACCAGGGTTCGAACCCGGGACCCCGGCGTTGCGAGGCACTGACCACTACACCACCGGTGATATAATACTCAAATGCGACCTGAATATTTCACGTTCATTCTGATAATTTCAGCTGCAACCTAATTTATACCGTAGTAGTATCGCAAAAAGTGCTTCGACAACTTATTTCGTACATGTTTGTCCCCAACGGGAATCAAACCTGGGACGACTTCCACCAGAGACGAACGTGCTACCCACTTGGCTGCCCGGGAGCCACCTCATTGTTTTTTAAGCTACTGAACGTCACATGTGACCCGCCGATGTAAGAAGGTCCCCAACCGCTGTCCTAGGACATGTATTCTCTAGAGCATTAGAGAGGGAACAGAGCAATCCAACGGGAAATTGCTCCAAGCGTCAGTTACTCTAAATCACTCGTTAAATAACCTGACGCGGCAGCCATACTTACAGCATTTACAATCCTCTCGGCGATTTCCAAACATATTCTATGGAAAACTAAATACGAGTTGACGTGACGTTTGAGAGGCAAAAAAAGAACGATGCGGGAAGTAGATAGACCGAGGATGTGACGCAAACGGGAGAAGTATATGAAGAATGAGCGTTGGGAGAGGCAAAGGGCGACCGAAAATGAAACGAGGTTGAAAGGACAGAAAAAAGCAGAGAATTTCGAAATAGGTTTCGTAAAAATAGACGGAAAAGAGGAAAAAGGAGGGAAAGAGAGTTTGGGGTGCGGAGGGATGAGAGGCTGTGCTTCTGAAAGAAAACTCTCTATTCCATGAATAAGCGTGACAGGAGAATTTCTAATGGGGATAATCTCCGTCTCTTCTTGATATACTTGCTCTGTCTCTCCTAATTTGCCTCTTCTTGGACAACTTCTTTTTGGGGAATTCATTTTGTTGGATTTACTTATATTTACCTAGCAGATTAACAAGAGCTTTTGCTGGCCTTTTGGAGTATTAGGTTTCTCTGACCAACACCTACTTACTTAACGGTAGGAGCTGATACCAAAGCTGAACTAGTCGAAGGTTTTTGACGAAGGGAAACAAAAGAAAAGTTTTTGATATTATAAACATTGCTATATTGTATCTTCAAAAAGAGTCTTCTTCGTGAAAACAACCGGGTTTTGATTGGCAGCAGCTCCCTCGTCCGTTTTGTCCTCAGCCAATCATTTTATTTTCTCGTATTTCCTATTCTTGACACTTACCATTACCTGCCTGTCCGATATGTCTTCCTCTATAATTTGTTCCTTCCACCAGCACTTCCAGTATTCGTATTTTCAGTAGAAAATCGTGTCCTACCGTGTATCCGAACGATTTTTCCTCTTCTTTCTATCAATGTTTTCGATATCCTCGTAATTATCTCTTTATTTGTTTCTTGGTCTTCCTCATTAGTTACTCGGACCATTCATTTTACCACTTCTATTGCAGCACATCTCCATTGATTGTAATCTTCTCTGCTCTGCTGCTGCTGTAACCATGTTTCACAACCACGTCAAAAGAAAACTCCGTAGGTTATTATTACCTTTTTTCGATATCTAATTTTCTATATCTAATAGTTGTATTTTCAAAAGACCAACTGTCTCTTTCAATTTGCATTTAAAAAAGCGCTTTCTCGAAGCATAGAAACTCAATTTTCGTCATTTATCGCTACGTTGCTTGATATACGATATTCCGCTCACCTGTATCTTATTCGCCAGAAACTTTTGAGGTTTAATAACACTCCGTAATCCGTATGCAGGCAGATGGAACTGGCATTTAATAGCAAACGGGAAGTTCTAGATTACGGATTTCTAGGAATTACCCTATGCGCATTTCGGAAACAAAATCTTCCATTCTCAGGGGTTCCACAATTGGAAATGGAAACGCTTTTAAACCTCTTATTCATTTACAGCCGTATTCTAATTTTCTTTCCTGTTGGAAGATTTGATTATAGATGATCATCTCGAAAACTTTACCAATAAAAGGATAAGTTATCACTTACCGTTTTCATGTGCAATTAAAATTAATTAAAAGTAGTATTTTCTTTGTTGGACACACAGGCTGTAACAATCAGAAATGCTGAAGAGAATTAGAATTCTTTCCTTATGAATTCCAGAAACTCCCATTACGCCATTCACCTAATTGATAGTAATCATAATGCTTCCTTCGCCCCACTAATCCTCCATCCTGAATTCAAATGGAGAAAACTTAACCTGTTGGAAGAATTACATATAATCACCAACGCTTTTCCATGAACCTAGCTATCGAATATCTTTTTTCACAGAATCCTTCGCCGCTGCTAATGTCTCTGCTTTCCCATTTACCGCCCCTCTCTCCCGTAATTAACCTGAATTTGAAGGTCCTTGTTTTTTTGGCCACTGTTTTTCGCCTACGTTCCCCCCTTCCCTTTCATTTGCTTCCTTGATCCCCCTTTTTTCTATTTCCTTTCCTTTAAATATTGTCTCCTACTAGCTCGTTGTTGTTAGATGATGAGGCTATTACCTCGATCGTATTAGTGTTTTCTAATTTGTTGACTTAGTCAAATTTCGTTACATAATTCTTAATAAACTCTTAAAAGTCAACTTTTTATTAGAGACCTTCTTTCCACTGTCCTACGTTTAACGAATCCAAGTTTAACGAAAAAGACACGAGAAAGGTACTACGATTGCTTATGCCTGAATCCGACCCTATTTACATGAATAAAAGATGATAATGCAAAACGCCCAGGAGGTCGTATATTTGACAGGAAACTTCGAGCAGTATACCGAGATTCTTCGCGAAGAAACCCCGGAAAATCACTCGCATCGAAGACTCCTCTTCCACAGATAGCTCTGCTTCGGCAAAACTGTGCTCTGGATCCTCGGGAAAGAAAAATGATAAATAAAATCGCCAGCAACGGAGTACATCACACCCATCACCGTCTGATCGATTGCCTTCCCTTCCTCTCGGAGAGCCACTTCCCGGCCTTTGCGGCTGCGTTTACACTTTTGTTCCGCGGTGGCAATAAAATGCGAAGGGAAGAGCCGTAAGAGAAGGAATACGGAAAGAGAGGAAGGAAAAAAGTGGGAGATCCACAACGTAGGAAATGGGTTCGGTTTGACTCGGGAAACTGAGGGAAGCGATGAGATTGACAGATACCGCGAGGAGGGAATCCGCCATGAACCAATAAACAGCCCTCTCCCCCCTCCCTATTCCTTTTCGCCATTTCCTTTTCTCTCGTCCCTTTTCAAAGCTAACTTCCGCGGGGATTCCTTCCGACAGGCTTCCTGCGTTCTTCCCGGGTATCTAATTCATTTTTTCCGATATCCCACGGCATTCCATTCACCACCTCCCTACGCTACGCTTTGGATGACTGTGGGATGGGGGCATTTGCATCTCCGCCGGTGCTGCCCCCTTTCTACACGAGATGAAAATTGAATACTTGAACCATCCGATCTATTTAACTTTTCTTGCCGCGCTCCGCCAAATCTCGCGCCCTTCCGACCCACTTCCTTCCTTTTTATCGGCATAGGAATTTAATTTGTGGACGCTGCCGAAGTTTTCGAGGAGGAGGAGATGTCCGCGAGGTTTTTTTACGAGCCTCCTTATACGACGTTTTGCTCTATTCGTCATTGTAGGAACTTTGTCCGGAACTCCGAAAGCGTTTAATTGGATATCGGAAATGAGTTATTAAACATTTCTTCCGCTGAGCGAGTGAAGTATGAAATTTCCTCGGAGAAGGAACTTTGGAACTTCCGATATCGTCCGGTTGCAGAATACATAGATTAACTTTTCTCTCCGCCAATTTCGTCTATCAGTTTAGCGGGATGAATATAGCAAAATTAATTCTTTATTTTTTTACTATTCCGTTCCCTTCCGCTCCCAGATTTTGATGAATGGAATACTTTTAGTTTGTCTTTTGGTATAGGATGGAAGGAAACGTATCTGTCATTTACTTTTCTCTCAGTTCTGCTCATGGGAGTGAATTCAGCTGAGTTGTGACTGTTACCGAATGATGCCAATCATCCTGATAACCCATTATTTATTTTATTACTGAGATTTTGGATCATTTTTCGGCATTTACTTTTCACAGACAGCATTCTGTCACTTCGCTTAAAGCATCCTGGGTCAAGAAAGAAAGCAAAGGCTAACTACTTCTCTCCCCATCAATCCTTGTCGCCACATTTACTGCCAAAAGCTTTTAGTAGATATCAGTGTTGGGTTTTGAAGCTTTAACTACCCTTCTGGCTATAATGTACAGACAGTTTTGCAGAAAATGTAAAACGCATTTCTTAAAATTACTCTTATTTTAAGAGTCAACACCAAACGATCTCGACGTTTAAATAAACTCGCTGTCGGGAACCCAATGCTAAGGGTTTCATAATGATGATAATGAAACGAATATTAGGAAGAGATGGAGACTGCAAAGTCTTACCTTACATCCAATCCTTCCCTTCGTCAAATGAAATTTAAAAGCTTGAAAAAAGGGCACCGAAAATAACTACATTGTGGGAAAGGTGTTTTAAAATATTTTCACTATGTCATTCCACCAAGTATCGCTGGATACCCTTAATTTTTTTCTACATTGTGTGTTTAGAAACCTAAGACTTAGCCTTAACCTTTGACTTAGAAAAAACACCCACATGAATGGGTGTGTGAAAATACTGAGAAACCTACTGAAATTTAACTAAATTTTAAGGTTAAGGTAGGGTAAGGCAGATTTGAAACGCAAAAACACATATACATTTTTAGATAGATAAACAAAAAACATTTTTTTGCACAAAAGAAGACAAAGAACATTATGTAATATAATTTGATTCTATGATTTTTTAGGGTTTCAGGGCTAATCCTTCAAAGCAGTAACTTATGAAACTAACCAAAACCTTAAGAAAGGTCCTGAATCCTTTCTTTTAATAATAATAAATCCTTATTCAGGGAATCGATACCAGCTACTTTAGGGTCTTAAAACGAAATAGCATTTATTACGGGGATGAGATCTGAGCAAAAAGTTGCTTTAATTTTGTTTTTGATATTAAAATAGAGGTATCTTACGCCAGCAACCAAATATTCACAGATTAACTATAAAATGTTTTTAGTATTTGTATATTGTATTATTATTTGTAAAGAATCCCCGTGAATAAAAAGCTCGTTTTTTATTCATCTGCAGAATAGGCGTTGAAAATTCAAAATATCAAATCCAAACAAATACAACCACTTTAGTAATCTACTTCTTAGAAAGCAAAATTGTATTTTAAAATTTACAACCGTGGCATCATTGAGAAGATGTCAAACCAATTTTCTTAACACCCTTTATTTATATGCGTACACACATTTACATATAGGTATAGCCACGTGGGTAGCGCGTTCGCTCGGAGAAAGCCGTCCCGGGTTCGATTTCTGGTGGGGTCACAAATGTGAGAAACGATCTGAGGTGTCGAAGCAATATCAGCAACACTACTAGAATGGTCAACCCAGACTAAAAGATGCGCCGTCAATGAAGACGACATTAAAATAATAATAAAAGACATATATGTGTGGAAAATCATTTAACTTATAAGGATTAAAGAAAGGTAAATTACAAAGCACAGAAGAGCCGTGTGGCTGTAACCCAAGGAATAACAGAT
Source organism: Ladona fulva (assembly GCA_000376725.2). Lineage (NCBI taxonomy): Eukaryota > Metazoa > Arthropoda > Insecta > Odonata > Libellulidae > Ladona > Ladona fulva. The sequence continues at coordinate 998,086 of KZ308286.1, read as the reverse complement.
GTGAAAAATAGGGACATGAATGGGATTCGAACACAGGTCTCCAACTTTCCGGCATGCCGCTATTTTTCACTCCTGTTATTCTTTGCATTAAACTTATGTTCATTTGCAACAGCGAATAAAGAATAATTCAAAATTTATCTCCGAATAACAATGAAATAAAGAAACCTAATTAAGACGGTGTTGAAGTCACGAGGATTCGAATATCAATACCTCGTCTCGGGTCAACCCCTCAATCTGAGTAACCTACATTTTGCTTTACACCGATTCCAAACATCAAATGCCACCACCCATTCTCTTCGAAAATTATCCTCCAATTTTCGCGGGAATTAAATAAAAAAGGCGGAGCGTGAAATATTACGAGCGCATCGGCTTACAGACTCCCATAACCCGTCGCTGAAGCAGAAATAAAATTTCTGCAACGGGATGAATATGAGCCGTAACCTTTCCTGTTATTCGAAAATGTTCCTCCATTGTGCCCGCTTGTCGGTTTTGCGCGCCGTCAATCCTCGAGCGAGAATAGAAAAGCTCTGAGAGGAAATTCCTGAGTCGTGCCGGAGTCGAGAATTCCGTGACAGCGTAAAGAGAGGTAAGAGATAAAGGACGGCCGGATAGAGAGAGATATGAGAAAGAAATTAAATTTCGAACCACACCGTGTGTCGTTTGAGATTAGACCACTTTATCCTCCTATGTTCGTACGTCGGAACAAAGAGACGATGGAAATATTTCCTGTTAAAATGAGTCATCCGCGGAATCTTCGACGAAGACTTCGCTGCTCGGAAATGATTTGATACAAGCGAGTTAAGGGACGTGTCTTTTATGAAAATCTCATATCCTTTGACCTTGAAATTCTTTATCCTTTATCACCGCACTTTGCGGACACACAAAATATCGCGGTCTCGTAAAATCCACCCGGGTTATTTCTGGTCTTGATGAAATAATATCGTCCAGAAAGAAAAATATAATTTGGCATAAAATGAGAAAGAGTAATATAAATTTGGCGTCGCATACTTGCGATAGAAGCTTCCTTTCTTCCTTTTAAACAAAGGATTCAAAATGATTTATTTATTTATTGTTTCTTTGACAGTAACTGAAAGTCCTATCTGTTTTAATAATTTGAACGACAACAAACACCCATGCACGTATAAAATCAGGTATGGCCGGCGTTCGAATGCGTCACCTTGGAATTACAATAGTAGCTTAGAGCACTAACCATTCCGCCCTCGAGGTTAGTAATTTATCCGAGTACACGCAACAATAAATATTAATACATTCATACAAAAATGCAAATATCTTATCAATATATATTTTACAATTTCATAACTTCGAACGCATGTAGGAAGTAGCGCGACCGGTCAATACAAATATTGTACGGAAGGTCCTGTAGCTTTTAGAGTAAACACTCATACTTTCAAACGAAGCTGATGCTCCGCTCTTGAATTTTTATATATCTCGGACATGGAGGTAAAAATTACAGAAAAAACAATATTAATGATAAGATGAGACCATTTCATTATTAAGCGGTCTGCATTCAGTGTAATTTAAGAATAATAATTAATTTCAAAAACATAGATGTTGCTCTAAATATAGCTTCATAAGTATTACAAAGTAGTTAAACATGTGTAAGATTGGTAGAAAATTCCATGGAGGACTCACTGGGAGGTGCCTAATTTTAGATTAAAAGCCAGCATACAGTTTATCTGTTGAAACATCACCTATGCATAAATATGATGTTGTATGTTACAATACAAAGGTAGCATCTTAAATATTAATTAACATACACATATAATACAAATATTATTAATAATAATAAATCGTGTTTATTTGGCCGAGGAAATTAGGAGATGAATTAGCGTTTCGATATACAGATTAACAGATGGAATACTAATAGATTACGGACCAAAAAGAAATCTTCGTTCGAAGTTTGACAAATAACATCCTGGCGATGAGTTGTGGAGATGAAGATGCGGGAAACGGAGGGAAGTAAGAACGGGATACGAGTAGTAATGCTTTCCCCGATTATATGAAGAAGTAACTACCTAATCCTTGTCCTACATTCGAGTATTATTTCACCTAGCGTTAATCTGTTGTGCAAAGGTTGTAGGCATAACGTCCCCTATAAAATTTCTCGTCTGTCGTCTCTTCTATCTCAAAAAAGGAATAAGTAAACCTCTTCGTCCTCGATACCTCTCAGAATGTTCCCTCCCCAAGAAATCCCTTCTAGACTACTTGATGTGTACTCTTCTACTTTTATGGAAAACGAATTCAAGAGATGGGTGTGTCTAATGTATTACGGTACGTAGAAGGAGTAAGGTTTCCAAAAAGTCTTCTACAAGTAGGTCTCGCTTTTATACTCCCAAATTTTGAGTCTGACCTAAAATGCGTAATACTCAATTTCCGTTCATCAGTGCTCCAAATCCTGGAAGTAGGGCAGAAGTAGACGGTACCATAATCGTGCGAATAATACGTCTCAAGAAAGGTGTACGTAGTTAAATAAAAGTGACTGTAACCACTAAACTTTGGTAATCGTCCTAAGATGCGGTAATATTTGTTTAATCATTTCGAAGATACTAATTTCTCCAGAAAAGTAGTAGAAGTTGTAGAATGCACCCCCATAGATCAATCAGATACAACAGAAAGTTGGTATTCTATGACATATATAGTTGCTGTGTATGATAGATGCTTCAAAGAATTTTTCCGCGGACGATATACACCCGTAACTGATGATAGAATAGATTTATTTTGTATACCCCGCCTGCCACACGCAAAAAGACAGCCTGCGAGTTACATGTGTAGATATAGGTGAAAATAAGGCAGAACAGCAGTTTATTTGGTCTAGTCTTGCTAGATGCAGATTGTAGGAAGTTAGGAGTGCATTAAAACTTTAGTCGATCACGTTAGGGAGGTAGAAAATCTGGCGAATTAATTTTTTTTCTCTCAGTCTGCTGGCTCTTTGTGACTCCCGCTCCGGAGAAAATAAATCAAGTCGCGTATCCTGTTTTCCCAGGGTCACCTGACCAAACATTTCCGAACCCTTTGAAAGAGACTTCGTCACCCCTTTCGTTTCTCTCATTTCATTTGCTCTGCTCGATCACCTCGCCCACTTTCTCTCTCTGTATCCCTTCCTCTTCGTCCTCTTCCTGTGATTCACAATCGGTGTGCCGCGGTATACATACATCATAGCATGACTAGGTTCTCTGTGTGCCGCAAAATATTAAAATTTAGTTTACACTTCAAATTCCGTATCGTATAAACGCATTACAATGCGAAATGTAGCGTAGTGGGAGATTTGAAATAGAATGGATTGATACTGAACCATTGTATTCCAAAAACTTTTCTCTATATGATGAAGTAAGGAATATGGACTGATAATCAAAATTTAAACTGAAACATAACGTATTGTATGTACGTAAGTTACTAACATGGGAAAAGAAAAGAAGATATACATATATTTTATTAAGATGTTTGAGCAGCATCGGCTCTATTAAAGTGTTCACTAGTAGTAGTGATCTTTAAAGTGATTCGACTGCTGAGGTCATTTCGCACGTGAGTCCCCTCCGGGAATCGAACCCGGGACCGATTTCACCGAATCCGAACGCGTTACCCACTATAATGGCCATCGGGAGGCCCTTATAGTGTTTAGTAATAATGTACCAGAGATTTTAACCTTATAAAATCAACTATAAAAACTAATGAAATAAATGTGTATAGTTTTCTCACGTTGTTTTTTATCGATTTTATATCAATTTAAATTTATTGATTGGAAAAACGTATCAGTTGAATATGCCACGAAGTTTGATTTGACAAGTTTGTGTGTCGTGGAAAATTGCTTCCGAGTCTTTATTTTTTCAATGCACTCTCATTTGTTTATTCAACGGGATACGCCCATTTTGGTACAAACTAAAGAATAAATGAAGAATTTCAGAGTAGCCAATCGCATCAAATATTACAGATACTAAGGTATCAATTATAAAAGATCCCGAATTAAGAGAACACAAAAGCATTTAAATAACGCAAATAATATGATTTAAAAGAATGAATTTTCACAAAAATAGGATATTAATATGTAAAATATGAATATGTAAACATGATGATATTGAATTAATAAGAGAGCAATTTGAAAAATACAATGTCAATTGAAAGGTAAGATGAACAACATTTTCATTAATGGCATAATAACCATAAAATAAATTAAAATATAATAGATATTATGCAATTTGGAAATTACGAAATCTAATACACATATTATGAATCAACTCGAATTCCGCGGGCCAAAAGTTTATTTAAAGTTCTAGTATGAAATTCAAAATGAAAAATTAGAAAACACCGACGGCGGGGTGAATTATTTTAGTATTTCCAAAGCGGTAACCTATGAAAAAAAGAAATATATTCCTAAATACCTCGCAAATTTGATGCTGAATTAGAAATATACGTCACTTCCGCGTATCGCGCGGCACTCCAAGAGATTAGTCACAGCATTCTAATGTTCCGCGGCGCACCGGTTGGGAAGCGCTACCATAGAGGACTGAAGGTTGGGACCCTCTGCTCTATTGAATGGGCATTCCTGAGCGTCCCATCGCAGACTCCTCTACTCGAATTCGCTCTCGTCAAACATCCTCTTTGCGAAGCGAAAATTCAATTCGGCCACGATTGTCTTCTGTCGCCGACGGAAGCCATCATCTTCTCTTTACAAAGCTCATATTTTCTCACCCTTTGGCGCAGAATGTTTAGTGGTTGTCGCAACAATGGAAAATACCCGCGCTGAAATTTCGCCCATCGTGTCCCGCCGCGAGTCTAATTTATGTTCACCTTCCAGTCACGTTTACGCCTTTGCTGTGTTCGCCGCTTGAGAAAAAAAAAGCAGTTGGTGTAGCGAAGTGTTTCTGTTTTTACTGTTTCGTGTAACAAGAAAAGGCAACACCGCGGCCACTTCACAAGCTGGAGATGATAGATAAATTACCTAGGTCGTTCTCGAACAGCAGTTTTGAAGTCTTGAACAAAAGCTAACGTGAATATACAGCTATTTGAGAATCGGGATATTCACTGACTCTTCGTGTCTAACCTTTAGACATATGTAAATTCTGGCGCAATATTCCAGTCATATTCCAGTCATATTCCAGTCATATTCCAGTCATATTCCAGTCATATTCCAGTCATATTCCAGTCATATCCCAGTCATATTCCAGTCATATCCCAGTCATATTCCAGTCAGCGAGAGCAGTAACTTTAAGTGTATATTTCCTACTAACTGATTCCGTAGGTTTTTCGGAAACATTCTTCAGCTATACAAATCAGTGTAAGCAGTCTATTGAAATCTATGGTTACAGAATTCACATTGAATCTTTAGAATGATACTGATGTAAATTACTCATGCGCTAAAATGTGACAATTTTCGTCTGCGTATGTACCCCTGCAAGCCGTCTTTCGGCGTGCGGCAGGGGTTGAGTGTACAGTGTAATCTACATCTTTTGTCGCTTACTTTCGGGTATCGTTCGCGGAAAAAATGAATGTGTTAGCTGAAAAATAACCTGTTTAACTGAGCTGATTTTTTTGGAAATTCCGTGAGGCGACGGTAAGGTTTATCCATAAAGAGGATAAAGAAGACAATGCAACGTACTTATCATGGTAAGCACGACATGCTTTAACATCGACCTATTTAGAGTCACTTAACATTTTCCGAATATTATTCACAAATTCCTAACAGTTCAAATATAATTCAAGCACGCGAAAATCTTGTGTGATAAATTTCATAGGACACAATGCATTGCTAACACCGATAGAAATACTAGAAGTTCTCATAATTAGAACCTGATATGGGCGGCTTTAGGCGTACACTTGACGACGTGTTAAAAATTCTTTATTTGCACGAATCAGATATCTCTCGGAATGAAATATTCATTATGTGGCAACCCTAATCACCCACCCAAAACCTAGGCGACCGGGGTGACAACCCGGCTTGCCTAAGTCTCGGACCTGCTTACCCTCAGTTTATATTTCAAAATAGAAGAGTTTTGCTTACTTCTTCATTTTTCGAATCATTGTATCGAATGTCGTTCTCCCATAACCCCTTACCAATCGCCGATAGTTTTCGCTTCATTTTTACGTGTCATAAACATCTTTCACTCACTTTTTCTATCCTATTCGAACGTCAAAAATCGACTCTCTTCGCTTATACCTCAAATTTTCTTTTCCGAATGCTCTCCCAATATTTTCCACATTTTTACCTTCACTCCCCGCTCAATTTCGCCCGTGACTCGTATCACCAGGTGGCGGAGTTATGTCGGCAAAAGGAAAACGCCCTTCGCTGTTCGTTCTACATGCAAAGTGAATATCGTGAAGGATTCAGATATTTGACATACGGACCTGGAATTTCTGGCGTGTCCCACAATATGCGTTTTCCCAGAGATATTCAATAAAGTGCTCGGAAGTCGTTGCCTCCGGTGGTTGCCTTCCCGTGGCTTTCTATCTGGGTGAGATACGGTCGCATGCGGAGCCTTGTTTTTTTTTATTCTCCTCCCGGTATTGATACTGGAGCTTACGTTATTGAACACAACCTGGCAATGGCCGTTCGCGGCGCGAAGATTGGGGCTCTTATTCATTCCGCAGAATATTAGCAAGAATGTGTCCCCACGTACTGCAGGAGAAAGCCGCGTCATATTTTGAGTTGAAACATCATTTTACATGCATGTTAATGAGCATTGAATTTTAGGACAGCCTTGAAGGACATTTAAAATGCGAATTCTCCACCTGTCGTTGCGATTAAAAATTGATGTTTAAAATAGGGAGCATTTCCATGAATTGGAACATTTTTACAATAGTAAAGGCTGAAGGAAGATTTGTGACGCTGAGTTGAGTACCATTTTAAATTTAGAAAAGAAAGTATAATAATAACCTCTTTAATGGAAACAGGAAGATAACTCCAATTATAACCAAATTTGAATAAAAATTATTTTTTATACACAAATAACCTCTCCCAACCTGGAAATATTCGTCTAACGGGGACTCGAACCAGAGACCTTGGGGTTGGAACGCTTGCACACAAACCACTCCTCCCCCGCGGTCGGTTCATATAATTAATAAAGGAATTAATCATAAGAAGTATTAATTCTTATTCTAATGATTCTGTATCTTATGCAAAAATTGTGAAGCTCCTTTTACCTACAAATCGATTGACAGATTTATACATATGTCACTCAATGCATTCGATTCTTTGATATTTTTCGATAAATTTAGATATAGATAGTTCAATTGTATAACATTATTTTCAATCCTCATGATTTTCTTAGCACATGTGAAATATTGAAGTTCCAGAAACGTATTGATCGAAGAGTATAATGTATCAACAGTGTATATATATCTACATAATTTCCGAATCTCTTGAAATCGATTGTCTAAAGTTATTTGCCTTTCTAAGCTACGCATTTAAACGTATGTTCACTAACCAGTAGCTCTTCATTCCAATCATCCTAAGCGAATTAATGTACATACATCAAATATGTACGTATATGGTAAAATTTTCTTGATTTAGTTGCAGTTTAGCTGATAAGAACGGAAAATTTAACCCTCACCATTCGTTTCCCTGCGTAGAAGGAATACTCTGAAATTATTTCAGCGATACTGCACTGAGAACTCTGATAAGGTGGCTGAATTTCTCATGAAAATAGACGCTGGAATATCCCCCAGACTTTGATGCTTTATTTGCGAAAACGCTCAACTTGTCCGCTTCTGTACCCAAGCCTCTCAATTCTCGTAGGTCGACGTGAAGTCGGTTACTATCCGGATTTAGCGAAGACCAGATTTCGGATGCTAGGAAAGGGTTTCTCCTCCAAGTAATTCGAGCGCGTAACTTACGGACGATGTTGGTAAACTAAAACCTTTCGAACTTATTGGGCAGTTTGGGTGAATATTTCTGCAGATTAAAAGTTTCCCCAGAGCCCTGCCTCGTATGTTCTGCAACTCCGAGCTTACTATTCGATAGTCGTTGAGTTACTCTCCACTCATATTTGAATGCTTTCATGGAGACTAGCGAGGATCGGTTTAGTATAGTTCTCTTTGTGAACATTTTAATTCATTTTAAAATTGTTGTTAATACGAAGAGGTTTTAATAATTTTTTGTGCAAGTATCCCGTTTTGGTGATAAATAACAGGGTAGTCCAACCTTATTAATCGCGGTCCTCATTTAAATATATTTACGATGTGGTCTAGTAACTACCTTTTAAATAGTTAAGCTCTACTTAGCTATAAATAGATTTACTTTACTTTTGAACATAGATTTATAAGTAGATATTCACACCAAGACATGTGGCCATACGGCCCATATTTGCAACGACATACTTGGGTTTCTTATACCCTCGACAAGTCTTGCTAGAAACACTGTTTTTAATAATAAATCAGTAATTGATAAATAACAAATAATCAGTTACGTAATTATTTTTATCACTTCAATGTGTTTATAAGGCATAAAATATATATTTCTTGGAATTATTTGCTCTGAATCGGTTTAATCTCATCAGTTGGGTGCCCACCTAACCACGGCGCCATTGGCAGATGCCCCTGGGTTTAGTGAGTTTCTGCTCGTATAAAAAGGAATATTCGGTATACCACGTAGAGTACTCATGCAAACAATAGCAAGTTATTCAACACATTTTTCCTCTAAGGTGGAATAACATCAATGAATGATTTTACAAATAAAACGATGATTCTCAACTATCACACATACACAAGCGTTGGAGATCCAATCTTAATTACGACACAACTGCAGGATCGGCGGACTAGTTTAATTAACTTCAGCGTTCCGTACTCCGACTCGCGGGCACCAAGTTGGATAACCCAGTACCTACATTAAACGTCTGATCTACATTTACAGGAAATTGCCGCACTGCACACAAAGAATAGGTCGTAAAACGTATCCCACGTTGACTGAATGGATAGTACGGATATTGCGAGGGCTTTGATATGCTCGATAACCTCGCGATCGATGTCTCTCGCTTGCAGAGTCTTTCGAACGATGTTTCCGCTTTCGGGACAAGGGCGGCCTGGGTAAATTTGCCACGGCGTAAGGTAACGACCTAATGGCACTGCGATGCAGATCTCGGCGACGCAACGTTCAGCCCACGAGCCATCCTCGCTCGGGAGGGGTTTTCATATTCCCATCCGGTCCACCCAGCTATTTTTTCCTTAAAGACGGCCACTTCCCCAGATTCGCATGGAATCCATTCATGGGAACCGATAACGCCGAGCGCTTTCCGCGGGTTTATAAAAAGGACGGTCGCGGGCGATTTTTTCTCATTACGAAACATCTGCCGCGGAGTGTCCACATCTCGAACAGGTGTCGCTGTCAAGATTTATTAAAGCTCCCGCGAGCGTACGCAGCGCCTGCCTAACGGAAGCGATTCGGAGGCTCCTTCGCCTAATCTCGCTCATCATAACCTTGCACCTGTCTCTCTGTTACAACACCGCCATTTTCTCTGTCCCTCCCACCTTACCGTATTTCCAAACTTCTGCTCATTCGAGAGGGACGCGGGCCAAACTTTTACGTCGGCACCTTTATTTCGACGTTTTTCTTCCGATTCTCCTTCTAATGGCTTCAAAACATCTCGTGGTGTAAGTTACTCCCTATCTTTCGATGCCGTTTTTAATCACTATCCTCGCTTCGAGTCAAAATTTGCTCTGAAATACGGATTCTCCATTTTCTTGTGTAAAGCACGTGGATGTTTGCCTGTGATAACTGAAAAGGAAGGTTAAAAGGTGGGACTGCCTCACTTCTTACTCGGGTTTACAATGGGCTCGGCCTCGGATCGAAGATGAATAATTTCAAAAAATTTAAAACATGAATTTTCCGGGAATTAGGTCGACTTTGGCTACCTGAGCGATTTTAATGCGCAAGTGTCGACTTACGACTTATGTGGGCTTATCATAATTATATGCGGAATTTGTTCGAAAGTACACAAGATTAAAACAAGCTATGTCATTGTTCCACAAAAAATTAAAATAGACACAACCGGCTTTAACGTAACAACGTCATAATCAGATATGTTGTTCAAAAGTGTCCACTGGAACTTTTAAGATCTAGACCCAAAATATAATACATTTTTGCCTTTCTGACCGGCTTTTTTTCGATTTCAGCCCTTTATGGGACGTCCCATTTCTGACCTTACCGAAACAATCTCGACACCTCCAATTCTACCCGTCTCGATAGCGCCACAAGATTAGGTCGGTTGTTCTTCACATTGGGACGTAGATGTACATATTGCTTAATCTGTTAATGGGCAGTCATACTTTCACGAATGAAGCTTCACAAGATAAATCCCGCAAGAATGGGCGAGTGGCAAATTTTTTAAGGCGATGCACATTTTTGAAGGGTGAATGCTAACAGATCAAGAGCAGTTATCGCGTGGAATAATTGGAAACGGCAGTAAAAGCCTAATGTTTTCTAACATTTTGGTTCGGAGATAATTTTTTAATTAATAATAATTACATTACATATGCTAGATATCACAGATATAATAGTTTTTAAAATTTTTAACTGATATCTCTGTGATATCTAGCATATGTAATGACTATCTTTTTATAAAGTTCATGATTGTAAACTTAAAATATAGATAGCCGGACAAGATCATGCAATCTTTTGGCTATCGCGATAACTATATATAATTGATATGTTTACTTTCATACCTCTTTTTGAATGGTATTCTTGTATATGCAATTGAAATAAATACAAAATTGTTGTATTAAAGTTTTAGGAATTCTGAAGTTAATCTGTCTTAAAAGATGCAACATGATAGCTATTTTCTTCAGCTGCTCAAGTCATTAAGGTTTCTTAGGTAATTTTCAAGAGTTGTGATGAGTTGGCTGGGTATATCATTTAATTCATCACAGTAGTTATAATTATCAGAACTTATTAATCATTATTACATCCTGGTATGAATTTCAAATTATTGCCTTGATAATTATAAATTCATGCATTAAGATCAATGTTAGCATTAAAATTAAAAAGTGCCTTTCATAGGTAAGCTTCCAAAGACATATTGGAAATCTGTCCGATCTGTTTTATGGAATACTGTCGAACGTCACTCAGCGTTGCAGTCCTGAATTGACTCTCAAAATTTAAAAAAAATATGAAAATAAACTTATTTTGAGTTAGTCAGATGCTTCTTTTAGGACTTATTCCATGATATCCGCAACGAATTAGAGAATAATTCTAAATTTACTTTCACCTCAATAAAACAGCAGTGCATTCCATATTATTAACGTATGAAACGTATTCTAGCCGAATGAACGATTTCTTTATCTGCCGATTCAAGAAACCTCCAAAGCTCCATCCGCTTACTTCCGACGCCACTTCGGATTCACGCTCACTTACAACGAAACATTCGGAAACGAGCGACGCCTCGGCCTTGAAATCGCCACTATACACCTGTTCACCGCTTATCTCGCACGTATGAAACCATCCCTCCGCAAACCCCTGCAACAATCAATCGTGCTTATTTGCGTCCCCTGCCGAGTAACAGATCGCTCTCGCGCGAAAACAACTTCCGCCCATTTTCCCTATCTACGTTCATCTTCCACTCGACTCCCGAAGCCGGGTTCTTTCCGGAGTGATGTGCGCCGCATGAAAGTATCTTGTTCTTTTATAACCACCATGAAAACAATTGCTGTTATGTTTCACCCTCTCTCTCGCCCTCCCGCCCCTCTTGAGGGGGTCCTCCGGAGGGACGGGAGAGAGGTGTGTGCAAAAGCACGACGTGTTCAATTCCCGCCTCCTACCATCAGTGCCTCTAGACACCCAGCGAGATGGACCCCTGCCCCCTCCTCCTCCGCCATCGCCCCCCACCGCCGTCTCCGAGCACCCTACGCGCCGCCGCCGCGCCATGAGGTAGAGTCCGCCCATCGAGGGGAGAAGAGGCGGAGGGGCGCTTAATCGCACTCTGGTCTCCCCCAGCGCCGGTCGCGCCCTCGGACGGCGTAGGATGCGCTCCGCCGCCGAGGTGGCGGACAAGGCCGTGTCCACGGAGGACCTTGAGGCCGCACTCGCCTCTCCGCCCCCCGTGGCCCCTCCGCCTCCACCCATCTTCCCCATCCAGCCGCCCCCGACGGAAGACTCGCGGACTTCCCGATGTCAGGGCACCCCGACCCCGGTGGCCGCCGAGCTCCTCCGACTGGAGGCGGCCCTCACGGCACTCGTGGCCTTCGCCGCGCCCCCAAGCTGCTCCCCGCCCCCGGTCGTCCCCCGGAACGTGAGCAATGAGAGGAGTCGGCGGCACAGTCACCAGCCGCGGCCTTGCCGGCACCCGAGAAGGCAGAGGAGCCACTCGCAGCACCAGCAGCACCTGCAACCTCCGCACCACAATCACCACCCGAGGAAGTCTTTTGCCGTTTCTTCCCCGCGCCCTCGCTCGGCGAGATCCGAGAGCGTGGGTGCCGTGCCAGTGGCTTCGCTGCCCGCGGCGGCTTCCGCCAACGGGGAGTTCCGACCGCCGTCCACGTGGAGTCTGACGAGCGTAGTGGTGTCTTCGGCGGCGGCGTCCTCCACGTCACGGCGGTGGAGGCAGGAGAGTGCGGAGGGCGATGAGGAGGAGGATGAAGATTTGGAAGCGGCGTGCAGAGGCGAGGGTCCGGAGGAGGAGAGGGCGGTGCTGGAGGCGATGGAGAAGGGACAGCGGAGGAGGAAGAGGTCGAAAGGGAGAAAGAAGCCCACAGGGAGGAAGAAAGGGTCTTCGGCAGCGGCTGCAGCTGCTGCGGCCGCCGCGGCGGTTGCGTGCGCGCCGTCGGCATCAGCCGCGTCCACAGAAGGCCTTCCGCCGAAGGCTAGGTGGGCGATCGTGGCGACGGCGTGCCTCTTGCTGCTCATGAGCGTCCTCTTGGTGGGGATCACACTCCGGATGGCGCCAGTCATCGACGAAATGGGTGAGTTGCGTGCGTTTTTAGTTGTTGGGGAGGGTCCGGATAATGCAGGAGAAGAGGCGGGAGCTACGAGGCGTGGTTCCTCTAAAAGAGGCAAACCACTTTTTATTTTCCTCCATGAGAGTCTTTACTGCATAACTCCCTCAAGATATCATGCTACTTTTATAAAATATTTTTATCTACTATAAAATCGCTTAATTTTCTCGGTTCAAAAGCTGCTCGTGAATTCCTAATGTTTGCCTAGTGAAATTCTAGACATTCCGCAAACAATGTCAAAGTAGATCAAAGGGGATTCTTTAAGGTGAGCGTTCACGCTGTTGATAAAGTATCGGAAAGTTATTGTTGAGGTTACGCGATGTATAAGAAACGGAAAAGCATTATGATCTCACACGCCAATTAATACGTAGATTACTTTTAAAATTATTAGATTTTTGTAAATTTACTCGAATCGTGGTCCAAGAATACAATGCTAAGTGAAATAGAGTAGTGTTTTGAAAAATTGTTATTTCTACTCATGATTGATCCTAGTTATTACCTCACTTATAATTCGTTAAGACTGTATTCAAAATATGATACAGAATCCCGATTTTTAACACGATGGTCTCTCTTGCCCCATACATTACCTCAACCGGGAACGTAAAAGGAACAGCCAGGGAATGCATTTTAAAATCAAAACTTCAAAGAAATTAATAAATTTGTTCGCAGTTAGTAAAAACAAGGTACTTGATGAGAAAGGCATCCGATATTTTGGAGGGAATGATTTAGATGAAGAAATGAACTTTGATCAAAGAAAATAATATTAATGTTCTTCTACTCAAGATCGAAAACAGGATGCCCCACGCAAGCTTCGATACGTCTCGAATTTTCTTTTTATGTAATAGACCGAGAATGACAAACTGCTTGAGTGACGATAGTCTTTTCAATGTTTGATTTGATCTTCAAAACTTTTGAATATGATTCCCCGTAAAAGTAAGACTTACATAGACATGAAGGAAGGATAAAATGAAGGTGCTGTAAAACAAGGAAGAATGTGAAGACCTCAATAAGATACAATAGTGCAATAGCCTTCCCGATATATTTTGTTTTGGGGGTCGAATATAATTTCTATAAGCAAGTTTTGAGAGAAATTAGAGTATAGCATAAAATCCTATGCTTAGAGTAAATGAATGTATTCGGCATGGGCATTCCGAAAACTGAACGTTATCAAATCAACGTGGTAATTTAGTGATTATAAATTCCTTTCTGAAATTAAAAGACCCGTCACCGATTCAAGTTGATATTTTCACATCCGTTTATCTTTGGGTATTAAAATACCATTTTAAAAATTTCCCCAGTATATATATTAAAAAGGCTTCCATATTGAGATTGATTTGATATTCACATTCACTTTACAAGGAACAAAACTCATACGCCGTATCTTTCGAATTTTAATTTCCAGGAAATGAGAGTAATAACCAATGACGTGTCAGAGAAATTGGTATGTAATGATTTTTGATAATGAAATTCGCGGAAGGAATAAAATCAGAACTTAGTGAAAACGAAAGATTTCTCGTGATTTGAATGCTCGACTATTCGCAGTCGAATCGGATTAAATGATTCCGTCATTTTCACCGTTCTCCGAGCTGCATCAAACGTACCATTTTAATATCTATTTTATCTGTTAAAACATTTCATCGAGTAAATGCAACGTGAAATTCCAGGTATCGAGTAAAACGACATTGCATTACAATCAGATACTCCATTTCAGTCTTATGAAATACAATATCTATGAACTGTTTATCCAAAGAAGTATTTCTCAATGCGGTCCGCGAACACTTTACTTTGATGGTTTGCTAATTCCTTTCATGGATTCATTTGTGTCTAAGAGATTTGATACTTGCCAAATTAATTTGATATATCAAATGGTACAAAAATGTATGAAGCAAAATATTATATTCGCCTGCGTTTGGTTATACATTCAATAGGCTCGCATCCCTTGCCTACAAAGCATTTCGTTTACAAAATATTTTAACTTTCACGTCCTCTTACGTTTAATTACCCATCTATATTACATAGCCATTGTACTGCAGATAATCTCATTATCAGAGTTCGATTTTAGGTACTCGTGTGCGTATCATATTTGAAATTGGAATGGCGAATATTATTTTTCCATCAAATTTCGCAGAAGTTTACCTACGATAGGTTCTAATGAGGGAAATATCAAAATATATAGCCGCTTAGCAAGCACATTTGTGGTTCCTCGACAACTTATCAAAGTATATACAAAAAGGTTCCCGGACGGAAATATTTCAGGAATACCGATTTAAGGTAACAAATTCATGTCCGGATTCTATTAGTTTTTTATGAACACAAAGTTTTAGTTTGCGAGAGAACATTTTGGAAAGGACGGAAAAGTTTCAGAAATACGGTTTTCGTTGATTGCCCAACTTTCCAAGAGTTAAACGCTACAATGAACTTTTCTCGCTCAGTAATTCCCTGTAATTTTTGCTCTAGGATATTCAGCATAAATTAGACCGCCCTTGAAATTCAAGTTTTATAATTTGTAACGCGATTTTTAATTACGGTCCTATATAAATGGGGATATAATTTGCTTTTTCATGCTAGTTAACTAGTACTACTAGTAGTAGCAGTGATATGTTTCTGGCTAAAATGTTAACAAATAGAACAGGGATATCTTTCTAAAGCTCTAACATTCGACGCAAAGTTTTAGCTGAAAAACTCCCTAGGGGCAATTTCATTTCTTTTTTCAATCCAAGACAGATGCACAATTATTGCCCTACTTACCAATGGGGCATCAACATTTCAAATTTCGCTCTGCGAATATTTTGACAACTTACAAACTCTTGATAATTCTGTAGTTAATAAATGTCGGGAATTAAATTCAGCATTCTAGAACTAAAATCAATCGGTGTCGAAGTCAGTGTCCAATCGAAGTTGCCAGAATCATGAGGGTAACTTCATTTGAAATTACATGTAGTACAATTTACGTACATGAAAAATAACAATAGTTGTGTGTAACCTCCATTCAGTCATTGTAAATGGACGACGAAGGTTATCGAATAGAAATACATGTTAAAATTTTGAGACAGTACTGCTTTAATCCGTTCATAAAATTAGCAATCGCACTGATCTTCCCATGGAGAACTTATGTTGAAGAACGCATTGGAACAAATAGTCCCGTGTCCATAAAGAATCATTTGTCTCACCATGTCGAAGAAAATTTAGTTTTGCTCTTAATAAGTACTCTTAAAAATCGACAAATAAATTATAAAACTTTCCTAAAACTGCTTTGGGAAAGTCTTTTGCAGTAGACCCTCAAAAAGAGATATATTAAGGAAGATCAAATATTGTTTCAATATAGAACGACCGTTCTCCTAATCTTCACGATTCAAGTATAAATTTCGANAGCATTCTAGAACTAAAATCAATCGGTGTCGAAGTCAGTGTCCAATCGAAGTTGCCAGAATCATGAGGGTAACTTCATTTGAAATTACATGTAGTACAATTTACGTACATGAAAAATAACAATAGTTGTGTGTAACCTCCATTCAGTCATTGTAAATGGACGACGAAGGTTATTGAATAGAAACTTTTTATTTTGTTCGATTCCATTTCAAATTCTCTGATATTTCAAAAAATATCTGTTTAACTAAATGAACCTATTTCTTACGGAATACGGGAAGTAATCCCTCCCAACGGTAGATCATTTCTCCCTTTCCGTGTCGCACTTCTTTTCTGAATGTCCCACGAACAATTGTTCATGTTATTGGGGAACTGTAAGAACTTTCCGCGGAGATATTCTAAAATCCAGAATCTGTAGGTGTTTTCCACTATCACACCTTATCCATCTAAACTCGTTGGGATGGCTAAGAGAAGGTATTGATGTATTGCACAGGAAACTGCGGCATTAGACCATACACGGGCTTTCGTTCACTTCCTGCAATGAAAAATTGCATATGAATTATACGGTTTCGTCGTTTACTAACTCAAGTGAAAACAGTATGGAAATTGTTCTTCTCAGGCCTCGTTACGGAGCGATTCGATTCATTTTCTTTCGCACAATCTCGATGCCGAAGATTTATTATTAGATATATGTTATACAAAGATATTATATGTTAATTATACAATATGCCGCTCGCGAGCGGTCTGGTTTCATAAGTGGATTCTTAGCAAAGGAAAGAAGTAGTAAAGGGAACCCTCTACCCAGACCGTAGACTCAGAGTACGCAGTTGTCACGAGAAACTGAGCGAAGCAAATGAAGGGATGAACCTCGAACTTCCACTCCCCTCAATCTTATACACCACGCAATACACATGGTAGGACCTGTACAGTGTACACACATACGGCCTCCCACTGAACGAAAAGGTTTCAAATATGGAACCGAATAGCCAAGTTGGTAGCCCATTCGCCTTTGGTGAAAGCGGTTCCGGGTTCGATTCCCTGTGGAAACTCATATGTGCGAAATGACCACCGTTGTTGAAGCACTTTTTAAAAAATATCAACACTAATAGGTTTCAAGGGTTTGGCGAGTTATTTTCTAAAGCCCTGGACCTGTTGTTTTACTTATTTTTGTTAGTTTTGCCCCATATTTTTGTTTATCGCAGATGTTAGAATTCACAGTGATAAAATTTCTTATGTGGTGATCATATTGTGGCACAATGTGGCCTATTTTGACGCTTGGTTTGAAAAATACGTGAATGGAAATAGAATGGCAAACAATATCTCGCAAATTATTCTTAAATTAATACGTAAATTTACCTGAATCCCCTTTGGATTGCATATAATATGCACGCATTTTATCCATTAGGATGTACCGCGCTTATAAAAAGCGACCTTTATTAGTCCAAGATTGTATTTGTTTCGAAAAACTCATCTCAGGGCATGTTTTTCCGATTGTCAAGCCGATAGGAAGCATGAATAGGAAATTTCTCATTACCTCTCCTCGAGTCTCCTATTTCTCCACTCCATAAATATTTCATCCATGTACGCCATCAAACCACTCTCGGGGCATTCTTCGACTTGGGCGACACGTACGTCATCCATTCCCAAGACCAGGGAAGTCTTGGAGCTATATCTTGTTAATCCTTTGATCGCGGTCGGACGCCATCGCGGAATTAATTCGAAGGCAGCCTTAGGAGTTTGCATTGTGCATGCTACTTCTATTTCTATAATCAGAGTTCGTATCAAAGACTCACAGCATTTCATTGAGGGAACAGGATCGTGGAAGAGCTGCTTCGGTTAGAACGAGAATACCGATGCCTGAGGAGCTTGCGAGTTGCATTGGAAAATCCCATGCCACATTTTTCCCCGGTTAACTCTGTTTTACAAAATATTTTATCTCGACGAGATAACTCGTATGAGGTTCCTTACAGACGGCGCTAGGATGAGGGAAAATTTTTCATCGATGGTTTGACAAAGAATGTGGGTTAAAACCTCTTGAGGGCTTAATTGCAGGCATGGATCATTGTTCAGGAAATTAATTCATAATTTTTAACTTCGCTTTCAACCTATGAACGTTTTAAACCTCAATTTTATAATATTAGTTCAACCTTTGCGGGAAATTTATCAAAATAACTCTGCTGTATAAAAACTACGTATTTGCGTAATGTGTAATCTCATGAAAAACTCGAGAGGCTTCCATATTTCAAGAACATTAGAATGCAGGTTTCATGATCAATATAATAGAAGAGTTTAAAATGTATCTGATCAAACTCCATGAGTAATATAGGCTGAAAATATTTTTCTCGGGATAAAGTAAAAGAAAACTTTCTAGAAACAGTGATTTTGCTATAAAAGTATCACTCACAGCCCATCTTCCAGTAAAATACATTCTTTTCATGGTCGACTTTTCGACTCGACTTTTTTGGTCTTGCGTTTTGGTTATAAAAACATAAAAAATATGGAAATACTTTCCTCTTTAGATAGCGTTCTTTTATAAAGCGTTTATTAAAATTATTTTTATATTTATATAGCGTTTTATAAAATATTTCAAATGGGAAAACAAAAACTTTAACGAGCATTTATCGCAAATTGTTGCCGATACTTAACGAAAAACAGCTTCCGTCTTTATGAGGTAGCAATTAATTCTGAGTCATTTCACATGTCAAGATTTGCTTGGCGTGCTTAAAATAAGAGAAGATTCAAATATTTCGCTGTAGTATGCATAATTTTATCGAAAGCCACTCTTTGTAGTGTATGTTTCCTGAAATCTTTATGCCTTTCCGGAATTCCGGAACAGCAAAAATTAGGCCAGCCTATTCTGTCGGGTCTTAACTGCCCTCAGCAATGAGAATTCATTATGGAAATTGAAATTACGAAATATGTCGATATTTCCAGAAATTACCTGAAGTAATAAATCTGTTGACGAAAATTGGGTATGGAAGACTTTTTCAGAATTCACTGGATGTAGATTATTTTACCTGATTTTTTTCAATTCGTGAGCAAAAAAAGATATGAGCAGATCATATCCCTCATCAATAAGTTATCGAACGTGAACGGTCTTTAAACACTTTTTTTAATGCGTGTAGGCAAAAGGTACCAGAATTTAGAGTCAGTTTGAAATAGTTCATCTAAATCAGCTCAAAACACTTCCTCCCTTACAAATACCTCATCGATGTAGAACACGAAGAATTTGCATTCCTAATTACAAGTACTCATCTAGATATCATCAACACTATACTACTATGGTATAACTGGGGTTTATAGTAACCATAACATTCAGGAGAACAAGATCACATTTTCTCCATTATAAATATTGCATAATATGAGTGAGTAAATAAAACCATTAAAGAGTTTGGGTCGTAATAGTATATACAATAATAAAGGTAATGAATGCAGGCTTTGGTATGGACTGCTAAGAGCCACGTTTTCAAAACGGTGCGTAGTATGGCTAGAAAAATATGTCTAGGGAAATTTTTGAGAACAGTGAATGAGCTATTAATATTGCATTTACATACTATGTCATCATAGCTTGAGCAAAAATAATTATATACTGTCCATCCACATTCCTATATACAGAAATATACAAAAATCAATTTATTGGATAGGTTTTTAGTGTCGACAGCCAGTTATATACACATACATCTACATTAAATCCCCAAAAAGCCACCTCTCGGCGTGTGGCAAGGGGTTTTGACCCATAATCTGACATGAGTAGTTTACAGGAATAACAAGTGTGAAAAATAGTGACATGACTGGTACTCGAACCCAGGTCTCCCACTTTGCGGGCAGGTATTCTGAATACCTATTCAGAATACCTGCCCGGAAAGTGGGAGACCTGGGTTCGAGTCCTAGTCATGTCGCTATTTTTCACACTTGTTATTCCTGTGGGATTAGTTGCATGACTTCATCGTGCAAAGAAATTCACCTTTCCTAATACTCATGAGTAGTTTAATTGAATATTTAAACGAGTTAAGTTTTATCAGCATATTCTTCAATAAATTCATTTTCCGGCCAACTGAAAACACATACAATAAAAAAATGGTTGATGAACTCTCGTTTTACGTCATGGTAGTAATGAGCTCTATTCCGAGATAAACACGGTTTGAAAGACAATAGAGGTCAGTTGACGGTCTTCAGTTTTCACTTGTCAATATAGATTGAAGGAAACCCCTCGGTGAACCTGCACAAAGGAGATCTAAACTGGGAAGCTCGTAGCGTTGAGTTCTCTTATCGTTAATTTGGTAGAAGAAAATCAGGGGATTAGATCATTGGAACGACTTGAGTGAATCGTCCTTCGGCTCTCTATTTTTTGCTCCCTTTCTCGAAAAGCAAAAGTATCCCGATCACAAATCCACGTCAATAATGAAAGTGCTCCAAACGTAATAGAGGAAAGGCACCTTGATGCGGGAACCAATGCCAAAGAATCAGACTGCCTATCTTTCTGCAGACTTTCTAAACGCCATTTCCGCTCCCGCCAATCTAAGACTTACATTTTTCATCCCTTCTAGCTTTTGTGCGTCAGCCTAGCTACTCTTCTTCTCGGAACTAAAAGTTGAAGGAAACCTAACTTTTGCATTTGCGATCACAGGTGAAAAACATCCGAAATCTTAGTCTGGTATACCCTCCAATTTCTTCTAAATTTTTAGTCTGTTAAGCATACTGTCTAGCTTAGGTTTCTGTTTGCATTTTCTCTCCTTATGTCTTGAAATCCAGTTACGCGATCGTGTTAGATATTTTTCAAAAGCTGTTGTTGCTTTAAATCCTTTGGAATTGGAAATTAAGAAGCTGAAAATTTTCAGGTTCTTGTTGCATGGTTGCAGGTTGCATGTTGCAGGTGATCAATTTTCATAATTTCCGGTGATATTTTACTTGTGAAGCAACTATTGCGAAATATTTTCCAAGTCCCTCCTAAACCATCGAGGAAAGTTGATGTAATTACTAATTAAGTAACGAATTGCATGATAACCCTTAGCTATTATGTGACATTTACATGTTAAAGCATGTTTGCGTTACATCTTGGCGTGGCTCGAAGACTTCTACGGGAATTTCCTTAAGTTTATGACGCTGTAAATCTTGCTAACAGCTTAGACAAATACATGCGTTCCCTTCGAATCAATTTCTTATCTAAAAATACGTTTCCATTTGAGATTACGCTAGAGAAATAATTTTATTCTAACAATGAGTAATGAACTAATATTTGCAAATGAAATAGATTACAATGAAAATTTTAAATAATTGGAAAAAATGCATCAGCTGACAATAACACTTCTCAGAACTTTATGATGAGTTAAGATTGTCACTGACAAACTTACTCCTTTGATGACCCGTTCTTTACAATTTATCGAATAGAACTCGTAGAACTCTTTAATAAACACTTGAAATAAAATATAATGTGTATATTGACGATTAATTACGGTCGTATCATTGTGGCAAAGAGCACCTCCTCTAGGATTCCCTATTACACTGATTGTCTACAGTCGGTTACATGCAAGTATCGCTGCAGAAGATTTTCCGAAACCTCTCATGTGAAAGGAAATCATAAGAGGATACTGAGCGTCATCACCTGATGAAACCATGTTCGTGAAATGAAATATTGTGGTTTGTGGTGTGTTGGTAAGTGTTCTATCGAGTTATTTTTCAAAATGGGGACCTATCACAAAGTTGAGGCCGAAGTATTATTATTTAAATGACAAGCTCGAAAGAAATGTTATTTTTTGGGTTTCATTCAATAATGATTATTTTAACAGATAAGTCAACTAGGTCGTAGGTTGGGAATCCTTGAAATAAAGGAGATTAGAAACTAGGCTGCGATGGCTTGCTAAATTCAGAGAAAGTACATTTGCGGAAGACGTAATTGGTATTATGCGACCCCCTTCTGCTACTTCGGCCGATCCGAGCGTAAAATAAGATAAATAGATGCGAGAAAGTCGTTTTAGGACTCATTCTTTCCGCGAACAATACGCGATAAAAATAAACTAAAGAGGTAAACCGAACTCTTGGTGTTTACACCCCCTGCCACACGCCGAAAGGAGGCTTGCAGGGTATTTATGTAGATGTAGATGAAGATAAACCAGTAAGTGGGCCGTAATAAAAACATCTGGAATGGCTGTGGAAAACACTACGCGAGTAATCTTTCGATAAAGTGTCCTCCTCTTCATAAGGTGTATCAATCGGAAGTAAGTCGTGATTAAGTCGGAAGTTCATAGTAACAAAGAAATACTTTTGGTCTCAAAAGCAGTGGAGTAGAAAACATTTAAAAGGGAAAAATAAAAATAGCAAAATAATACTGGAAATCGTTGAATCCGCAGTGAGAAGGAAAGCCGAAGAGAAAGAAAAGTAACTAAATCTCGTAAACAGAGTGAAAGGTTCTCCCCCTCTCTCAAGAGAGCCTCCCTAATAGTGGTTCCTGCACAGAGCGAAAGAGACCAGGACATCAAAGGTCCTCTTGATGTTGGCGAAGTCTCCCTTCGCGGCCACCGAGGGCCACATTCTCAACGTCCGAGGTCAAGACCGACTCTCTACCAGAATCACTTGTGCCTCCATCAAGAAGCTGTCTTCACGACGCAAAGAGCTGCTCCGTGACGAGTACCCGAGATTCCCTCGCACTTCTCTTCTCTGAAACACAAGTTGTCCTGTTCTACGTTGTTGAAAATGACGTGGTTTCATCTTTTTGGTGTTTTATAGCCAATATAATGATTCCGATTTCTTCAGTTTAGTACTTCTATCGTGTATTCCTTGGTCATCAACGCGATATATCCGCTAAATGTGCTTACTTCTACCCTGTTCTGAATGTCTAAATAAATTCTGAACCCTAATTCAACGGTTTCTCTTTTATTTGAGTTCGTTTTTATCAGATTCAGTGAAGTGGGAAGGTCCATTCCCCTTATAATAATAATTACGGCTTCGTTAGGGGAATTTTGGCCTTCAAAGGCTATTTTTACAATTAACCTTCTTCGAATTACACTTTTTTATATAATACAGCACAGATAACCATGCCCTGACCAGGATTTGATCCCGGGACCGTGGTTATATTAAGCAAGTACGCAAACCCTATATTTAAAAATTTTGATGATAATACTTAATACTTTAGCGCAAATCACTTCTAATTGTCACTGAGTTGATAAACTTTCAATCCAATTTCTTTCGTGGGCCGTGAGAATTATTATTCTTCGATGAAAAAATACCTAAGCATAGCAACCACTATTTTTTAAGCATAAGGTATAAAAATTCCCTCTGATGGTATTAAAAAGAGGAATTTTTTGTGCTCATTTTCGTGAACTATAAATATTTGAAGATGTTTATCGAGTAGCTCCGCTTCACTCTAAATTAAAATGAAGTCGCAGTCGAAAATTAAGAACTCTTCATCAGAAACTTTGCGTTTTCTATTATCCCTCAACGTAAGGGAGCCGTTATAACTCATTCCTTTAGCGATGTGAACTTATATTATTTATACATATTATTTAGTTTCATTTATATCATGATGCCCCATCGCATATCAATTACAGCAACGTAAAGACGGTCGATATTAACCGGATTGAAGAAACTACAGAGACTTAAAAGAAAACAAGACATTGTAAGGCATTGCTGTGCGTTAGGAACAAGGGCGGATTTCTAATTAGACGCAAGAGGTACTAGCTGAGGTTCTCAATAAGACTGTGCTAATAGATGATAAAAAATATTGTTCTGGTTTTCCACTTCAATAGAGAATTTTATACTTGTTAAGTCTATATGATACGCATACAGGATATGTTACACTTCTTATGTCACTATATTGTGTAAATTCTAACCATCATTCTTTTTAATTTATGGAAATGCTAAGTATTATCATTCAAAACTCGTTTATTTATTCTTGCTTTATTGAAGTGAATGAGATTTCTATATTATGTATATTTGTGTATTTTATGGAAAAAAACCGAAATTTTCTTCATAATTCCTTGTGGGGGCCTCAATCTGATCTTTGAGCTTAGGGCCTCTGATAATTTAAATCCTCCCTGATTAGGAACACTGGTAACGAGACACAAATCGGTGGAAAATCTTAAAAGAAAACAGGCAGTACAATGCCAGAAGATGAAAAAATACTGAGAACGCATCAAGGGATATTGGGAGAGTAAAAGGGCGAACCCCATCAGTCCATTAAATCCGTCAAGGCACTTGAAAAAGGAAATAATGAGGCATCGACGAAAATTTGAATATACCGCGACCAAAAACCCGTCGAGCATTAAAATTTCTAAGCGAATCGCCCGTTCCCTGAGTACAAAAACGTTTAATTAAGGCGTACATGGGAGCAAGAAAGGATCGCAGAAAGAATTAGTGGTTAGCTCGGTTGGACAGGACCCTGCCTCCTCATTAAATTAACCCCGCAAACCAAAGGGATAAAATAAGAATCTGGGGGCTTGACAAGGAAATGGATGTTCCGCCGACAGAAGAACAGTGAAAAAGTCCAACTAATGGAAGTTACTCGGATGCTGTCGCTCCATGACTTCGCTTAACTCCCCCGAATCAATCAGAAAAAAATAGCTATTTCCGTTCAAATAGTGGGAGCTGTCGACATCGATAACCTCTACATTTTCGCTGAGCGCATCCTGGAGTAAAAAAAGCCTCGAAGATAGCCTGAGAAAAAGTGTATAACTCCAAACTCGCTGGAGAGCGAACGCAGATAACGTGAATATTCGAAGTTTAGGTGTACGGAGAAGCCTTTCTGAATCTTTCGCGAAACTGTTAGCTCCCTAAAACGTCTCTTTTAAATATTCATGCTGCTCGAACTCCTGAGAGATTCACGGTGTATTTCATGTTGCTCAAGATGCGATAAAGGACACTATGTTTATATCTGTACATTGCTCACATTCTAGTCAAGCTATGTGCTACAAAAACTACTCATAAAAATAATTTCCTTCAGAATTTTTTGTGTCCAAATTTTAGTCCGTGACCATTCGGTCAATGTTATTTCTCAAACGGTCATTTCAATGTAATCTAATGACAAGAAGCGTGATAACTCTGAGACAGCTTTAATGCTACGAAAAGTATTCAATCTTGCTTTCAGCGCAAAAAAAATTGCTAAACTTCCCCCAAAGAAATAAAAGATAGCTTGATTTTCAGCTTTCGCGCGCTTCTTTTCTAGCGTAAAATCAAATTAGTCGAAGCCGTCGCATGAACTTCAGAAAGCGCTCAAGAAAAAGAAAACTCATATTAAATTCTCGTTTTGATTACGAATTTTCCTTTTCTCGTCCAAACAACAAGATGTCGCCTATATATGTATATTTACGTATTACGCAGAAATTAAGTAGAAATGTTAGACCGAAAACTTCCCATCGGTAAACTTTTATTCTTAACTTGTCCTGATAGGAGTCACACGCAGATTTTATTCCAGCAATTTATTACTTCTCTTTGTTTATTTTCCAAACAGTGGTGGTCGGTCTGACCCTTTTGTTTTGTTGCTCATCGGCTTCGAGGAAGTCATTATGAGCGGTGGAAACCCTCTAAGGCAGTTATAACCCCCGAATAAGGCTAATAGAATTGTTTGTTATTTCAGGAAGTAGTGGAGATAGGCTCTTATAATTGAAGTAATCTAACCTAACCTAACCTGAACTAAACTAGATAATGAAGGCATAACTAAAACTAATTATTTACAGCTTTTTTTAGATTGACGTTAGCCATTAGTGGATTATTTTTATAATTTCAGTAAGAAAGATAGATTGCTTCTCAGCTTTATTTTTTCCTCCTAATACCTTTGACCAAACATTTAAGAATTGGTTCATTAGGTCGTCATTCTCATCTTCATCAGCAAAATATAGGTCAAAAGTCTCCACAAAAATCCATTTACGTCCATATCCTTCCACAATTACAATAGACGTAGATATTAACAACGGACTAACACACACACAACCATTCCCTAACCAGAAAAATCTCATCAGCCGGGATATGATTTCGGTGCCTTGGGATTGGAACTCTAGCACTCTAACCGCTCCGCCACTGCCGGCAAAGTTAACATTGAGTTAAGTAAACATTAGGGAGAAAACGATCTCTGGCGCCATCTAACAGTGGAGCTAATCGCAGTACAAGCAAGTCAAATACGACACTCCGCAATTTGGACCCGAATTCCCCTCGAAACCGCTCGACCGCGATCTATCCGCAGAACAATACTGCATATAATCTGAATGCAGCTAATTCCTGACCCTCGTAGGGCCTGAGATCCCTCTGCGGCCCCTCCCTCCAGAGATCCGCCATAATCGAACAGCTGCGCCCCAGGGCTTCGATGGCACCAACAAGCGGCACCACATGCATCGAGGATGAACCTGTGGTCCCTCAAGACAATCCTCAAGTCCCTCACCACCAGAAACACCGCAGCTTTCGGTGCACAGCGGGTTGATATCGAATTTCCTCCTCTTTCTGCAGCAGATGTACCTGAGTTTACGAAATTAATCATTTACTAACTATGTAATATCGAAAAGTTAGTTTCTCTAAAACTAGGTTCCCAAGTCCGTATATCCCGGTCTACTTTGGCGTAAAATTATTATCGCGAAAAGTTCGACTCTAGAACGGCTAGTTAACCCTTTTAGTACCAGCGGGCTAATCTATCGGCCCATGGGGTATGTGCGAAAAAATTCCACGGGTTGATCTATCGGCCGGCTATTTTTGCGCTTCGGCCCTCTCTGTTCTCCTCCTCATATTGCTTTCAAAAACACTTTTTCAGTATCTATAATCCCTCTTTATCGCTGTTGATGAAAATTCTCAATGACAAAGCAATATGTGTAAGGAATTTTGACTGGAAAATCATTGGATGTTTTTTCCGCCGCGGCGTATCTGGTAATACTCTCTTGCGAAGTGCTTCGTTGCAATGTAAGCTGCCACACCTTCATCGCACTTTGTTTTACCATTAATTTTGAATTCTGGCCCTCGTGGCTATTCTAAACACTTCTTCGATATCTCTCATGCTTATTTATCTCAAGGGATATAAAGCATTTTGTCCATGCAGCATCATCTCCACTATAGCTCTTTTGCTATTGCTTTATAAGGGCCGCAGCAGTCGTAGCTCTGTGTTTTCTTATTGAGCGTTTTTATGTATTTTGACTGTTGTATGAAATGCAGAAAGAAATGTTGAGGGCCTCCGGAGAGCCAAGTGGATAAAGCGTTCGACTTCGGTGAAAGCGGTTCCGGTTCGATTCCCGCGGTGGCTCACGTGCGAAATGGCCCTAGCTGTCGAAGCACTTTCAAAAATAACTACGAACTACTAAGAAATATTGAAGATTGGCCCAAAGATTGACCGCGAGAGGAATAACGCCTGTTTTTCTCTAAGAACTCCGCTATATCCCAGTAGTGGGCACGCAGCCAGTGAAGGGTTTACCTCCTTTTACGCCATCCCGAACTTTTTACGACCTCTTATGGAAAACAACGAGGAACTTTGGTTTTCTATCGCTCAACATTATTGCCTTGGTATTAATACTTTTGTGGGTTTATTTTGTCTCTTCAAGAAATCTTTCCTTTTATTGAATACATTTTGCTCCCACAAGCATTCATTCATTGGAGAACTACGTCGAGGGCCGAAAACAAAACGCTCAAATGCCCTAACCAGAAAACCCAATTATCCGGTGCTCGAACCCACAGTGCTAGTTGTATACATAGTACCAGTACCATAGATTTACAACCACACCACCATCAGGATTGGCAAGAACATTTTAATATGCTTCTAGAACACTCGTTTCTCCCTCTTACGACAACTAGGATATCGCTGACCAGTAAAAAAAATTAGTAATGGAAAATTCTTGCGTGCTAACGCAGCTACAGCTAATGTTATTGGGGAAGGATTTCTTGTAAGTGCAGAACAGAGACATTATGAATTACACTTTTCATAGCACTCGTTAAGGAGTAACCATAACGAATGTTATTATGCAGCTTTTTCATACTCGGGAGCTTACGTATTATCACTGTCATGAACAAATCCGAGAAAATTTTTAAAAAAGATACATTTCTTCATACTTAACCTAGAGAAAAGAGAAAAAAATTCCATTGATCAAGATATGGTATTAGAGTTCGAGAAATTTTCCAGAAAGCCGTTGTTGGCGAGCAAACTAGCAGTTGAAAAATTCCAACTAGCAGGAATTGGGGTTCTCAGTGGTCGCGCTATGCGAGTTCTCGATAATACGTATTTTGACAACTACGTTGCAATCTTCGGGAGAGAAGAATAACTGAGAGTGGTGGGGATGGATTTATGTCTTTTGTGTTGTGACGCCAATTATAGAAAATAAAACTGAGGTAGGTATTGGTTCCAGGTCGTTATTAATAGTGCGCCGGCGATTTCTGTGTATGAATAGGCTTTCGTATGCGTTAAGTTTTGAGGTCCTCTATACTAATTTTTTAAGTTTAAAATTTTCTCTGATAATTTTGTGGTTATTTTTTTGAAAGTGTTGTGCTTGATCAGTTTAATTGATTATGTTTAAAGTGAGTCATGAGATCTTTAAATCTGGTTTCTATCTTTCTTTTTGACTGTCCATAATAGACTTTGTCGAAATCTTAACATGATATTTCGCAGATGCCGGATTTACTTTATGTTGGAATTTGGTCTTTAGGAAGATGTGGTAGCAGGAACTGAATAAAAGTACAACATTTTTTCTTTCTTATTTTTTCATAGCATCAGTCTTTGTTTTTA
The DNA here is from genome assembly GCA_000376725.2 of Ladona fulva. Classification (NCBI taxonomy): domain Eukaryota; kingdom Metazoa; phylum Arthropoda; class Insecta; order Odonata; family Libellulidae; genus Ladona; species Ladona fulva. The sequence goes on along the minus strand of KZ308286.1, from coordinate 969,102 downwards.
AATTTTGTCTTCATTCCGTAAGCACGTCGGTTGGAGCGGCCTTGGCCGTTACCGTAGCTATTACGCCACAAATTTATTATTCCTTTTTCTTTATAGTGAGAAAATGAAGGCTGAATGCGGATTTTAAATCATCTTTATTTTTGCCAGGGTATCGCGTGCGCCCGTAGGTTACTATTATGCTGATAAGTCTCTTACAACCGCGAAAAGTTAACAGTTTCTCAATTTAATCTCTTCTGTCCGAAACATCAGGTTAGGCAACATCTTTGAATTTGTAACTGTCTGTAGACAAAAGACTCGGGACACGTACCGTAATATTTCACCGGGTGTGAAAGAACGTCATATCGAGCTTCGTGCGACATTAATATGCATGCAACGAAATCTTTCCGTGAACTTGCGCCGGGCCAAAGATATGGCAACGATTTTTCATCGATTTATTACTTTACGTTATTGATTCTCATCCGACGTCCTGTTATTAGGAACTTTAAATAAAGTGTATTCGACGAGAAACATCCACCAACTGCGAAAGATAAGAGTGAAATAAATAGAGATTTCTTCTTCGAGGCAGCGGTAATAAGTGGCCGAGAAGGCAGGTTCCGCCATACCATCGCTCACCCCTTGCGAGGTCATTTTGATAATCACCGGTTAACGTGGTAACCAGTTAACTCAATTTCATGCGTCACAGCGTTTCTTTTGATATTTATTTTTACTAGATTGAATAATCCGAATTCACGATATCATCATCACCTACGAAACCTTGAAATAGTAACTTGGTGGTGACTGCTGGAAAACTTTTAGGCAGTGTAATATAAATTCACCTGATAATATATCCTAAGAAATTAGCTGATGCTATTATCACTCGAATTTCTTTGAGCTCTAGGTTCTTTGAGAAGATAAAAAAGATACTTAGAGATAAGACTCACTAATGATTGCAAAAGCAATTCTATCATAAGTCTGTTGTAAATATTCTTGGATTATTCTTGGCTAGAGTAAAAGATCCACTTTTCATCCCATTGAATTGCAATCATTATAGTTAAAAAGAGAAAAATTGAACACTTGAAGTCCATAACTGAAATAAGACTGTAAACACTCACAGCACTGCTACAAAATGTTTCTCACAATCCCTCATTGCCTGGAAATTTACAATAAAGATCGTATGAATGCTTCATTCTAACTACAGAATAAATTATAAGAATTTATCACGTCAGAATTAAATCGCGTCAGATACATCTACAACTTGATTTTGTCTGTACGCCTGTAATGGAGACTAAGCAGTTTCACAAATGGTGAAGTAAACTTTATATTAAGAAAAAATATTTGCAATATACCATTCTTTCATTTAACATCTATTTCATCTTTAGTTGCTTTTGTTGATTGTATCATTTCCTGAAGCAGTTGATCCATTCAATTTTGATGCAAATGTTTTCGCAAAATAAGTGTAGGATATATAGTGAAAACTGAATATAATCGCACCTGTATAAGCAAAAACTTGTCCACTATGGAAAACTCACTTGGTCCTGTCCTACGGTATTGGTGTTTGCACATGTGTGATTCAAACCTGAACATGGGAAAACCAGTCTTTACGGAAACATTGTACGAAACCATGCTATTCCGCTAAAAAGTAGGCTTCCAAGTATTTACATAACTCCACATCAGTTTCCTGCATTAACTGCATTCGTCAAGCAAGCATTGCCATGTAAAGATTAGGTAAGCATTTCTCTCTCCCAGGCACGAACTAGAGTACACTAATCGTTATGGAGTCTGGAGTAGTGTAGCTGCGTAGCTGAAATACAATAACCTATGGTTTAGACGTCATCTCCTTCTTCGTCTGATAATCCTCGTTAAATTTCATGAGGTGGAATATTGAAATGATTATGGTTTGCATATCAAGAGAGCGGAAGGATGATCTACAGATAAGGAAATGAGGAATAACGTTCGTTCCCAGTTTCTCGCTCGTTGTTCACTGTCATAAATGACAGCTGTAAATGGAATAAGGAGAGTCACTCTTTGAGATACAGAATCGGAATTATGAAGGTGATGACGGAAAATGGCATCTAGATTAGGGTATTTGTAGACATTGGTGGAGGGAAAAACAGAGATCTCTTCCCCCCCTCATGATGTAGTATGTATGTACTAGAAATTTACTAGGATGTGACGGGAAGTTTAGATCAAAATCTGATCGTGAAGTTATTTACCATTTACCGCTTAAATAAAGGAAATATTTAAATTATTTCACTATGACTATCTCACGAAATGAATCAGGCTCGAAATTTGGTTGACGTCTATGGGTTCGAAAGGTCAAAAACTTATTGCTCACTTTCTTAGGATTCCTAGAAAGTTATCACTATATTCACGTTGCCTCATGCGCTAATAGTTAAGTACGCTTAATTACGAAAGATTCATCAAAATGTCTAAATATTGACAAATATTCTAAAGGATGTAGTTTAAATATTTAGAGAAGTAAGAATGGCAGCTCAACTGTGGGAAAATGGACTTAAACAGTCTGCTTGGAAGCAGGCTGGTCTTCGCAAACGTCTAGGGAGTCAGGGTCATCAATTTCAGGGCTAATGCTGTAAGCTATATCTGACCTAAAAATATTAAAACCAGCAAAAATGTTTAAATGAAAATATGCGTAATGCGTAGGTTATCTCCCTTGCCTTTTGCAACACCATTACAAAGAATAAACCGCCAATTTTGACTTCACACTTAAAAAAACTAAGTAATTCATAGGCTTTCGTAAAGTAGGGAGTCTCTTTCAACTAACCTCTTACCTACGCTTATGGAAAAGTTCGAAATTTCTTCAACAGAATTTAGAGTGCAGTAGGTTGGTAATTGCTCCCAGAAAAAATCCCTGTTATGGTAAAATGCATGCCTCGTTAAAGACATGAATTTAGAAAGCTGTTGAAAAGGTAGAATCCCGGATCCTAGTATAAATTGAGGCAATATCGATTTCCAGGAGGTAACTTACCTTGACCTAGCAAACGTTATTTAGTGTGTAGACCGAGGAGATAAACCGAGACGACTATGAATCCCGCATCATAATCCGTACCCTCTTATCACGCAGAGCAGGCAACCGAAAATTTTACATTGAATCGGGTGAGAGGTTGAAAATAAATTTCAGGGTTGTTTGGAATCATTTTATTTTCCACTCAAGCAAATTTTGATGCCATACGAGTCCATAAAAAGGAAGCCGAAGACCTCAATAATCGGATGCATCGGAAACATATATACCCTTTAATGTTATGGTTTGCTTAAGTCTCGAACTCTTTGCTAGCGTTCATCACTTCAGTATTTTCCTGAGATCCTCAATGATTTTCCGTGAGTTCCATTCGATAATGAGAGACAAGAGTTGGACTCTGAAGAGGGCTTCGAACAAAGGGAAGTGCGGCACTGAGGAGAACAATGGCAGTGGAGACTGCTCCATGCGGGCCCCTTTCAAACTCCTAGATAAATGGAAATGTCCTCCGCTTAGACCGTATCTGAGATCGTTATGAAATTAAGAAAGACGTCGGGAGGGTATTGATTTTACGCAGAAGGCGATGAATGAGAATATGAGTCATCTATTTTTATAGAGACCAAGAGAAAGATTCGATAGTGCCAACAAAATATATTATTATTTTTTGCCTGATGATGCTAGGACACTAACGAAACATGTTGCCATATATAAAATTGCTGTGGAAGTGTACGAAACGGTCTTTATTTCATTGTAATGGCCTTCCACGAGGTAACGCCTTCCCATATTGAGTTTATTTTTTTAAATATATTATATTGGGGTAGAACTAACTGTATATAATAAATTTTATTTATTAGTAATTACGTTGAAATTTGACCCCCTGACCAACGCTGGAGCGGAGTATAACTTAATAATTAATTTTGATTTCAAATGCCTGGAATTCGCCCAAAGACGGGAGGGAAACCCGTCTAAAAGCCACCCGTTGGCAATGCATTACATATATAATTTGCACATAAAAAAGTAACATAGTAGAACAATTCATCGGTTAAAAGTAAAATTTCTAAAACATTATGAAATGGTAGAACATTCATGGTAGATTATCCATACAGTCGCATGCATAGTAGATGAAAAATAAGAAATAATAAAACATTTGAAAAATACAAAAAATGCAGAAGAGGCGATAGCCGTGAGGTCACATTTTAAAACTACCTTTATCTTATTACGAGCAATATGCTTGGAGTAAAAGTATAATGGTAGAAAAAATGATACGGTCACAAAACAGACATTAAACAAAAGAGAGATTAAACAGACATTACACAAATCAGACATTAGACAGAGATTAAACAGACATTAGACAAAACAGAGATTAAAGTGGATGATGTTCAAATAGAAAACATGACCTTTTACATTTATTAAGTGTGTGTTACACGTTGGTATTCATCAATAAAATTTTGTATATAATTGGGCTTACCATACATCCCGTTTTGATCAGGACTGTCCTGCTTTTAACTAATAGTCCCTGTCAGTTTTTCTGTTGTCCCGGTTTTATGGTAAAAGATGAAGCATATGATGTAAAGTAAGGAGATTTCAATGATAGAAGGCATTTAAACGCGAGTTTTCATAAACCAGTGACGCTTCTCACACTCGTGTGTCTTAAAAGAACATGAAATTAACTCATACTACCGGTTTCTTACTTTTAGAATATGGTAACCGCTTTTAACAGCTTTAAAAGCATATACATAGACTATCTGAGACGAAATATATAAAAATTAGGTATTATAGCTTAATCTCTGGTAATTGATCCAGTTCAACGCATATAAATGAGAATAAAAGTTAACTAGGGTCTATAAAACGGGGGTAGCACAGTTCGTTGGAAGCCAGAAAAAGCTTTTCTGTTCAAAGTGTATGGGATTTCAACAAGCAGAGGCATCCAGGAGAAATTGTCAAATTGGAACGAGTATTTAAAAAATAATAAGGTTTGAAACGAGTATTAATTGAAGCTACAGTACTTCAAAAAGTAGGAGGTCAAGCACACATATTATGATACATTTTTAAATATAAAGGAAGAAGAGTGAAGAAACGAGAACCCAGCATATAAATTCTCCGTAAATGAGATTTAATTCATGAAAGCTCACTGCAGCGACCAGAATTGTGGTCATCACCGCGGATTTTAAAACTTCGAAGCAGAGTTCTGATGCATATCTTGTAATTCAGGGAAGAGCGAAAAGGGCATATGCTTTAAAAACGTATAAGAAAAGACCTTGCGTTTTGTTATTATTTTGACGCTAAAAGCTTTATCGTTTACAGCAAACGTGTAATAATTTCTCTTAAATTTTTTTTAACTTTTTTTATTGTATCACATGTAATTGGGTTATTTTCTAACCTGTTGTGATCAATAAATAATAATAATAATTTAAATCGTTTAATATATATTTTTAAATATGTATTTAAAT
>KZ308286.1:897901-963151 GCA_000376725.2 Ladona fulva | reverse complement strand
TTTTGCATTAGTAATACAAAAATTATCAATTTACATGAGACATATAACAAATATAAAGGTTTTTTTATTATTATTATTAAATTTATTATCATTTTATTATTAGAAAAATAATTAATCAAACCCCACCCACCCTGAAGATGGGTTTCTGAATGTGCTATTGCCGATGGCTTAGGTAATTTTCCACTATAACGAACTGATTTTAATCCTAGAAAAAGAGAGCGTGTGGAAATTAAAATTTATGAAATTAGTTTTTAAGTTTTATACGAAAGCCTCTTTTGTTTGCTGAAGCTATCTCACAATCTCTCTCCAACAACTCGCCCGCTTTGCTCGCTCATGCATTCCGGAGCTTTACTTTGTCGCGAGAGACTGGGATTCGTCAACTGAAACCAAGAACTCACTCACTGCGATATGTGGAAGGTTCGGAGAGGTCCTCGAAACGTGCGAGGAAAAATGTTGGCGTTTTCCCTAACCATGGAATCAAAGGGTGGAACATTTGGGAACCATCTGTTCCTTCCGAATTGAAAAATGAAGCCAAGTTTTTTCGGCGCAGAAATTGACGTGGAAAAAAACGAACTTTCATAACGAAAGCACGATGCTGGATCCGTTGTACGGCACAACATCTTTAAATTTTATGGAAGTGTATCCGCTTTAGCAGACGCGATAAATTCACAAAAACGCGAAAAACATCACCTGCACTAGATGGAATTCTGCCAAGAACGGAGAATTTGCAAGTCAAATGGGGCTATATGTACAACAGATTCAAACTGTACTGACTCTGGACGCTGGAATGTTAGAAATATGGATCATATGAGAACGCAGTCCTTCCTTAGGATAATTTAGCGCTAATACGGTAGCGTGAATAGTGATCGAAGTTTATTCAAAAACGAAATTATTCATTAGACTTAAATTATATTTATTAGATTGCATGATTTCGGATAAAACTTTGTATATTGACACGTTACACGCACCGCAGGTGCGAAACAACTTGCATGCGTTTACATTATTTTGTGAAGGCTTTGCAGCGTTAATCTGGAAGGGGTGTATTGTGTATTAGAAAGAAAGAAGAATGGTGCTCTAAAGACGAATTGGTGCGGCATCGCAATGAGCAACATCTCCTACATGCAGCTGAATAAGATAACAATAGAAATATTCGGGTTTACTGATTTCTGAGTGAGTAAAATCTAGTCGCAGATTGATTCTAAACTTATTTATCGGAATTAAATATTTTTCTCTCTCAGATTTTCCACATAAATACCGTATATATTTTTCTATGCTGCACGAAAAGAGAAATGAAAAATATTCCATTCGTCAGCTTATATTAGTGGAAGACATGATACCATAGCCGGAGAAGACTAATAAAACGATGGTACGAACATAAAATACAAAAACATGAAAACTTTATGACTCGCTGAGAAAAACTTGTAAAAGAGCATAGCTTGCATAATTTCTAGCGATTCTGATAGATAGAACAGAGGCACTTTGATACATCAGGAATTGAGGTTTTAATATTTTGGCAGCGCTTTTATTTAATATTTTGGCAGCAGAGACCGGAAGGTATTTCCGATGAACACCTAATTTTCTGTTACAGCCATAGCTAGGAAATTCATCATCGTAATCATAAGTACTATCATATTAAATTGAATTTGATTAAAGCTAAAACGGAAATCACTACAAGTTTGATTATCCTCTGTGCACATCGGGTGCTCGGATCACAAGAGCACTGCTTTAATATCCAACTGATTCCGGAAAATTGTTTAGATTTTAACGGAAACTCGTCCCTAAAGAGAAATAGGAAGAAAATATGATAGACTAACACAGACCAAGGACTTGGATAGGATTTGAAACGGTGCGATGAATCGCAATTAGAGCTTAATGTAGACAAACGTTCCCGTAGCCAACTTTTTGGATGTTTCCTTTTATGATGGAAAATCTTTCGCTGCTGAATATTCGTCTCCAATTTTGAAACGGTAGACTCGGCGAAAATCTTCGAGTAACCCTCACCAGCAATTCAGTGGGGAGCACTTACAACCTAATTGTGTATGAACGGACACTCGGCTTCGTCCCAGTGTCGTCGGTAGGAGCGAAGAATAACCCAATGTTGCTACTTAACCCTAGTGACACCATATCTTGAGTATGTGTGTAGTTTATGTGGCCCTCCCGACGAGTGTAATATTTAAGAAATAGGAAATAAACAGCGATAGGTGATATGTTTTGATGAAAATCTTTTCCACATATCATTAAGCGTTCCCCGAATGTTGCAGGACGTAAGTTCAGGACGTTTAAAAGAAAGAAGAGTTCTACTTAGGCTCAATTTGCTCATTAATTTCAGAGACAGCTCGTTCACGGAAGATGATTCGTCCACCACGTTACATAGGTCGAACAGACACGTTGAGCAATATTTGGAAAAGAGATACTTTTGCTAGTCGTTCCAATAATTGATTTTTTCCGCTGAGATACCTGGCAGTAACAGTGGTAGTAACTAGGAAATTAGACTTTACAATTCATGCACCTCCTGCCACACCATGAAGGCGACACACGCGGTAATTATGAAGATGTAGGTGAACTATGCTTCAATAGTTCCTATGGGTATTGGATCGCCGTGAGAGTCATTATTCAGGGGACTCGTGAAATTAAGACGGGAAAATAGCGAATCAAAGGGCTGGTCGAAAGGAATCGCTCTTGATTGTCGGAATAAAAGATTTCTGAGGAAATCCGCTAAAGGAAGTTGGGCAGGAAGTGGTAAAGATCTCCATAAAATCGATTTAATTGGCACCGAAAACCACGAATTATCGTCAAGAGAAACCATTGACGTGAAAAATCTGTGAAAAGGTCTTAATTTTTCCACATAATTTCCTTTTCCAAAACAGCCCCTTTCTTTTGAATACTAAGTGATATGGACGAGGAAGGAAAAAAGTTGGAAATGTGAAGACAAGCAAAACTAGAGAAACTATTGCGGGATTTGCTTCTTTGCATTGATACCTCATCTTTTGGAGATTGATCGTCCCCAAATAACTATCGGTGGATGAAATCTTCGGTAAACGAAATGTGATGTCTCATGGGGTACCAAATCGTAGAAAACACAGCTAAATCACACTTTTTATTTTTATATAACAAGATCAGGTGGCGTCCCTTGGTCATGGTACACTTTTTTTTGCTTTCGTGTACAGAGAGGAACCGTAATTTAACGTACTATCGAACTTGTGTGCCTGAACTTGGTGGCACTCCATAACAAAAACAATATTATTATTACTCTGTGTACTTTTATTCGTCTTCATCTGATGGTGATACTAGATCCAAACGTCGCATTGATAGTGGTGGTTAATTATAATTTTGTATAGGTAGAAATGAAAAAAATTCCACAATATATTTCACCAACACGACCGGTTTCAACTAGTATATAGTAGTACACATGATGTTGACTATGTACTAGTTGAAACAGGCCGTGTTAATGAAATATATTGTGAAATTTTACTGTTTGTCATTCCTACACGATGGAATTCCACAGGACGGCTTCTACCATTGATCATATTTTATAATTTGTTTTAAATAAATCAATTTTAGTCACTGAAATTTGCCGTTTTCATCGAACCAGAGCGAAAACCGGAATTGAAATAATTACGGTATAATGTCTTGTCTGATGTCCTACCTCTTTTAAAAAACAACTTTATTCCAAATAAAACTCTCGGAGCTACTTTGCGAAGCAAGACACAGCGAAAAACAACCGATACGGACAAAGGTGTTGGAAGGACTAGTAAACATCTATCTCCGCCGAAATCGAACAAATACGCTCCGTCAACATTTCCTTCTTGTCTGGCATATAAAAGCGGAAGAATTAAGGAGAGGAGATGAGGGCGATTTGTATAGAAATGATAGTTTATGAGAAAGAAAGAGGACGTCAGCTATCACGCGGCACGGGCGAGTAAGCAGCAGAAATGGAAGGCAATTGGAAAGGGTCAAACGACCTCCCCGATCGTACCCGTCAACGCTTGCACTACACCTATCCCTGTGGGCATTCGGGAGCAGATAACGTGGATATTTCCCTCTCCCCTTCCTTCATTCGTTTCCATTTCTATCATTCGCATTCTCCCTCTCGGACGAATCGATTCAGAGAGAGAAGCCAAAGGCCGCAGAAGCCGACATTTGCAATGCTCTCACTTTCTCGCTCGATCCCCTCTCGCGGCCGAAATGAGAAAGTGCTGTGCAAAGAAAAGAAAGAAGCAGAGCGGGAGAGATGGCGGGAAGGGGCCGAATTCGCGCCAAGGGTGGGGAAGGAATTATAATGAGAGGAAGAAGAATGCAGATTAATGAAGAAGGAATTTTCCGCTCTTTCGCAAGTGCGGACTACTGCCCTCTGTGTATGATTAATGAGGTATTGCGTCGCTCCCTTTAAACCTTAAATTTGTTTTGGTAATGGGGATATTAGACTATGATCCTGGCGCGCGAGACGAATTTCCTCGCCGTGGATTTACCTTGTGGTAAATATAGGCTTCCTAACTTCACCATTCTATGCTTTCATCGCGTTGCTTCACGAAGTTTTACTTTCACGGAAGTTGGAGTCAAAAATTCCAAGAAGTGAACGCTGTTATAGTTTCTTAGAGGTAAGCGGACGTTTAAAGTTTATGAAACTGCCGTCAACTCGTAAGCGCTATGACGAGAATATGGAAATGAGAGAACAAGTGTTTAGTTTCGGAATACCTCGGAACAGATTAATGTGATTGTTAACAAAGTTGTCCTTAACTAGGCGGAGGATCATAACACAAGACTAAAAATGGATACTTTTTCAATATTTCGCAAATGTTCACAAGTGACACCACAAGTTTCGACGTCTTCGCGTCATTTTATGCGTTAAATTACTGCCCAGTTACATCATACCTATTTAATAGGTTACAAGGAAAAAGTTTACGGGGAATAGTAACAGTTTTGATTGTTTAAATCTTGTTCATTGACTGTTTGGTTTAAGGTTAATTATTTTTTAATTTATTTATTTCCCGGTGCCCCCACCAACATCCATTTACTGGACTATTACAGTGGTGGGCTTAATCAATTACAACGGACGAACGCACACAGCTATTCCCAAAACAGGAAAAATACGACTAGCCGGGATTCGAACCCGGGACCTTGGGGTTCTACATCTGAATTGGAGCTGGGGTTGGATTTGGGTTTCTAAATTAGAGTTGGAGCTCTAGCACGCTAACCATTCCATCACAGCGGCCATCTTCAGCCTTTAATCCTTAAATTCTGATTTCCAATAAAATTTCAGTATATTATTTTCAGTATTTACTTTCAGTATATTTTTTCCAAAGTATTCGATGTTCTTTATTTCAAAGAAGTTGGATTACACTCCGATTCTCTTGTCCTTTGATTTGGCGTAAGCAGTGCACAGGGTATTTTCCACGCTCTTTTCCCAACCTCCCTCCATAGGACAATTTTACCTGGTTACATCTATAGTGACGAGCAGTTTTACCTAAGATTAGAGAATTCCTGCTTTAGGTAAATGAAAAAAAAACTCAAAACCTAACTGCTCCTTATCCACGGCACCTAGGTTAGATCTGTTCCGTTACAAACATTAGCTAACTTTTTCAACTTTTCCTTCTCTGTCCTTTCCTTTGAAATTGGATCCCTCTGGACATTTCCCTTTAAAGTACCAAAATCCACTCTTCCCGAGAACAAAGGGAAGAAGTCGATGTCAGCAGGAGGAAATTAACGACCTCCATCAAAACCGCTCGCCGAGAAAACGTCTTGAGCACGGGCACACTTTCAGATACCTCGGCGATAGCTTCACCCAACCCGAAATCCATGGCCATGTGTAAGTAGTATACAAAAAGATTAGGCAAATTCACCGTCTACAAACGACCATGCCAAAGTCAGATCCTTGATTAGAGGTAGAATTTGTAGCGGAAATGTTGCTTCATCTACGGCAGGTTATAAATATTCCATGTAATGTAATTGGGATAACGAAGTAAGAGTATTAAGCACTGCACATGCTGAATTTTAAATTCTGCAAACGTTGCTTTTGTCCGTTCATCCACACCCGTCTATTCACCCGTATCAGACATTCTGAACATGAATACCTTCTTTTTTATCTCAATTACCTTTCAAAATGTAATTCAATAAAAATGCCGTATGCGGTGCGCAGTCCACGAGAATTCAAAATAACTTGATGAAAGAATAATCATATTTTAGCTGGACTTGTCAGTAATGAGACCGAAATATTTTCAACAGATACATTACAACCAACGGAAAATGTTTCAACACCTCAATATTCCAAGGAAACCCGGAACTTAATAAAAAATTACTTCTATAAATAGGTTGCTTACCTTATAGAAATTCTGCGAATACACTTTGAATAAATAAAATCAATCCACGAGGGATAAACTGCGTAAGATCGACTGATACCCACCAGACTTGAAGAAAGACAATCCACGACGAAACCAGCTGTGTTTTTAAAAAACCTCATAGAAAAATTGTGTGTATAACAGTTATAGCACTTTCACATACCTATATTATCTTGAGTAATACAAGTATAAGTACAAGTTACCATGTTTTAGGTGACAATCTAATCATCTGTTCGATTTATTTCGTATAACTCTTTCGCAAGCTTAGCAAACGGTATCGGCAGACCATTGCTTCCACAAAAACTGCAAAAATGCAGACATTTTTACGAACAGCGCTACCATACAATCGCGTATCTCTAAAAACATCGTTGGAAAACAACCCGTTCTCTTTGAGAGAGAAGAATTTCCTGTAGACCGTAAATTATTTCAAGATTTCGGCTGTGGACCCCATGCGATATGAATACCGGAAAGGCTTTAATGAGAGCGTATAATATTGATCTGAGCTGTATGATACTACTGCCCCGCATTTCGTTCATAGATATCCACTGCAATTATTTCAGTAAAGGCTAAATATAACCGACTTCCAGATGTGGCGACCCCGAAAAACTTTGTCATTCGGAACTCCGGGAAATAATTAGAAGTGGAAACTCGTATGCCGACTACTTTCTGGATGAGCCGTCTTAGGGAGATCTCAAATAGCAAGGAATCCTCGTGTTGAGTACCAAAAACGGGGTTCCTTTTATTATTAATGACTCCAAAATAATGGTGCTGGGAGAGAGACAAAGGAAGAGACCACTCACGATGTGTCACTCGGTCTCTCAGGGAGAAAGTGAGGTTTAAGAGATAATGAGCAAAAATCAACGAAACTGAGAAGTAATTGTGGCTGGAGACAGAACGAGGGATCGTTAGAGAAGCGCCGTGTGTGATGGGGAAGAAGGACGAATCTTATTCTGGGATCTCCATTTCCAAAATTTCTCCTTTAATTGTGTGGTTAAAATGTACGATGTATCGAATGTAATGCAGCGGGCGCCCAAATCCTTGGCTGGTATCGAACCAATGTGAAATTCAGCTGTAAAATGTGCCCTTAAACAAACTTTTCTACGAGTGCACGTCCCAAATCTTAGGTGAGTGCTCACGGATATACATTTGGTTTCAACAAACATAAGAAATAAATCAACAACAAAACAAATATAATAATCATTATGGTGACTTATATACAGTAACCAATACGACCTCTATGACCTTATTAAGTTCTAATGATAACTCCATGATTAGTTCTCTAATGATTTTCCAGGAGTAAATTCCAGGAGTATACACACGACTGATTTGTATATAATAGATATAGTCAATCAAGCGAAATCGAGAAAATATTGGGCGGAAGGTGTTTCTATCAAATAGGAAGTAAAATTTCTAAATTTTCTTTTATTTCTCCGAGGAGAATCGAAATGCATTCTTAATATTTGCTGAAGGAGACATTTCTTTGCTACTGCCAGTTATGGCAAGATATGGATGCCTCAAAATAGTAATTGTTAATGTAAACAACAGTTCAAGTTAATCCAAATCATTTTCATACCCCTCTGAGTTCATATTTTCAGCCCAAAATTTTGTGATCGCACCCATAAAACTACATATTTTTAGAGGCTTTGCAAATTCTGCGGAAAATAAATACGAAATTTTCCACAAAGTCGCTGTAGCCCTGCGCTATTAGAAGTAAACATAAATTTTCACTTTCTATGCCATTCCTGACTTCCTAAACCCCCATTCTCAGAAAACTGTTGACGTAAAAAGATACTATTTAGCTATGGTGGCACTTTTACGTAATTCGAGTATCTCATTCATCCAAAAAAGTGCTTGATTCCGATAGAATATTTTTACAGATTTTGGTAACGAAGCTATGAAGCAAAAAACAATGAAAAACTATCGTAAAAAATAGTGATCATAGATAACAATTTACTGAGGCGGAAAGGATACTCGAGGTGGAGTCCATATCGAGGGATGAATGGGAATAACGCTTTTGCAACCCTTCGGAAAGAAAGAAGAGCGGAGAAGCGGAATTTTGGAGTTGAAATGAAATGGAAAGGAATGGAAAATAATGTGAATGGTGGAAAATATGAGGAGTGTGCGAAAAATTCTCTTGGAGGAGTTACAGGACGGCGCTCACCTTAAATTAGTGAGGTCGAAGTTTGTATTATTAACACCGAGAGCTCTTGCTAGTCGAAGAAACTTGAAATCTCCACTTTAGAGAAAAGAACTAAGAGAAATAACTAATGTTTTGCATTGCTCAGTGCCAGGGTGAAAAGCAAGTGTGTGCCAAGGGAGGGGAAACTTTCTATACTAATATTTCCTATAATTTTTTAATAGAGAGAGCATTATGGGAACATTCGAAAGACGAATTCATTAAAATCTATTAGTAAAATATACATTTTTGGGGATACTTCACGAAAATAAAATACCATTTTTTTCTCTTAATTCGAGTGATATTCTTTCGAATATTTTGCTCTGCCTAACAAATTTTATGGCAAAAATGCTTAATATGGTATTGACTTTCGACACGCACTACCAAGAGGGTTGAATTGGACCTCACCCCACATTTCCCTGAGGGTTTCAGGGTCATTTTGATCCCCCAAATTGAATGATTTAATTTTTGAGATTACATGAAACCGTCAAAACTGGTCTACATAAATTTGTTTAAAAACACTTTCTAAATTTGCAATGAATATCAGTATTGTATTAATCTAATATAAATTTAGGTATATCTAATATAAATTGAGATTTAGGTCTCTGGGACCATGAGGGTCATATTTTACTCTCACAGAAAAAAATGTCATGATTCCTTTAAAAAATAAGATAGAACAAAAATGGTTGTAGCAATGTTTTAATATAATAAAATCATACATTGAAATGGCATTGCTATCCTAGAAATGTTTTCCAAATTTTGGTCTGGCGGTTAACGCGTTACAAATGGCCACTTACCCTTAATAAGTTACACAAGGAATAGTGCAGGCAGGTTAAATTCATTGCGCTTACACGTTAACTGGGTGCATTTTCACATGATAGGTTTTCAAAGATAAAGCAGGTTCTTCCGTACTGGAAATTGGAGCTTATATTTGGATGAGGAGATTCATCTCGAAGTACAGTAACGATATTACTTCTCAAACTTACTGCACTAGTTCAGCGAAGTAGAAGGCTCGTTGTTTTTCAAATTTCCCATTACACGTGACCCAATTCCACAAGGACAGGTATTAAGATCCTACTTTACAAAAATTGAAGAGTCGTCTTTAAATTAATAGCTGCACTCGAGCTCTTCGTGGAGGTTATTGTCAATATATTTAAGAGAATGGCATAGCTAAATTGCTAAATTGAATAATGGCCCTCCAAAATTTTTCATTTTCAAAGAATTTTAAATCGTGGATGTCAAGCGTTTCTGCAAAAATTTTTCATAATTTTAGATGAAGAAACAACATGCTTCCATTCGTTCATTTTTTTAAATGTAATTAAATTATTAACACCGCAGAAGTGTTTGACACGTATCTTTGAAAAAACAAAATCTTTGAAAAAATCTGATTTTTACAAATGCATCGCTTTTTTCATTACACTCGAAGTGTTCTCTAGTTATTTGAGTCACCGTTTCGAGCAATAACGTTGATGCGGTGAGTTTGAAGCATAGACCGTCGACCCGTGTCTTGATGAAAATCGCACTCTAATCGTTACTGTCTATAAGATTAGGGTACGAAGTAGATTAAAGAGTCATGAGAGTGTACATAAACTCAACGTTTACCTGCAGCTAATTTCCTTCTTAGATACTTTGACTTTATGTTTTCGGTTGTTTGTTTTGCTTGAACGGTAATTTAATGGAAAAGACAATATTCGATATTCATTCTTTAGCTCATAAAATGAATATTCTACCCGAAATAATGAGATGGGGAATATCTTCCGTACTTCATTCTGTTGAAACTGTATTTTATAAACTTAATTCAATAAATACAATTTCATACCCCAAAATGTAGTTCTTCAGGCATACCTGTTTTCACTCACAACTTTAGAACAAAACCGTGCCTCTCTTTCTCCGATATTCAACATCAAATTTTACAGATATCATACCTTGTTTGAATTTGACGAACAAATTTATGTCGTTTCAAACAACTTGGTCGATAAGACCGGTGTAGGTAGTAAGGCGACGACTGACTGTAATGGGTAATAATAAAGGTACAGGTATAACAAGTGTGAAAAATAGCGTCATGACTGGGACTCGAACCCAGGTCTCCCACTTTCCGGGAGGTATTCTAACCACTGAACTACCATGCCGCGTCTCTTCCACACTATTTTTTTCACACTTGTTATTCCTGTAGGATTAGTTGCATGATTTCATCGTGCAAAGAATTTCACCTTTCCTTAAATCCTTGTAATAAAGGTATTAACGTGGAAAGGGGTGAGAAAGGATAGAAAAATGTTCTGTATTTTCTGCAGGGCTTCTGAAATACAACACTAGTTATGGAGAAGATTGGAAATTATCAGTCGAGCAAGTTATCATCGAAACTTATGATTGTTTTCGATGGTAACTTGTTCACTTGACGATTGCCTATTTGCGCGTAAATTGGTAGTCTATTAATGAACATTGGGAAAGTATTCGAAATATATTCAAATACTTAACTAAATGGACATTTTCCCTGAAATAATGAAATGTTTTCGGCACCCCATTTTAGATTCCACAGAAGGAATACTTCAGAAATTGGGTCCCAGCAAGTAATAGTAGTAATTATAAAAGTGCTTTGATACCTTAGGTCATTTCGCACATGAGCCTCCACCTGGACCTGGAACCCGGGACAGCTTTCAACTAAGTCGAATGCGTTACCCGTATGTCTACCTGAAGGCCCATTTAACCCTCCATTACCAAATGGGGCAAGATGGCGGCTACAATTGTATTCATATTGGCCGCCAAATTTAGTAACCATCGAAACTTGTAAACTAATGTTTTTCGATGATAATTTGTTGGTAAACCTGGTGAAAAATACAGCATACTTTTCAAATACCTTGGATTTCCATACAATTAAATCTCCGATCGACTTCATATATAAATATAATATAAATTGTACAGGAAACTCGGTATATATTTTTAGCTACTTCCCGATATGATATCGCCTTAAAACCTTTGGGATCTATAATAGAGGAGCTTCTGATTTGTAATACTAGTAACCGGACAACTACCATAAAGCCTGGGTTCGATGCTAGGACGGTTTAAATTTCGCCCGTTCAAAATACATGGGGCTGCATTTTAATATATCTTTATGCGGTATTTCCCCTGGAGCTTATAATATTATAACACGTCTTTATTCATGGGCGAGATTGAGACTAATTAGTCTCTTCTTACATCAATCCCTTGCTCATTACAGATAGAAGGAAAGAGGTATTCGCAGTTGAAGTAAAAAAGAAAGCAATAAAAAAAAGAAAACATGATGTGGGTTTTTAAAAATCTATGTCTGCACTTAGGATTTTATTTAATTAGATGTTACTTGGCATATAAAAAGTGTTTGTGACTATGTGACTATTTTAAATACTTCCCAGTTGTTCCGTCGTTCGATGCTAGGGCGCGTAAACGTCAGAGTTTTCTTCACTTCCTAAAATGAAACCTAGTGACCTGAAACCTGTGAGAAAGGAGAATTTAAAAAAATCTATTACCGCAAAGCTTGCAGTATGAAGCAACTTTTTCTCGCATAAATATGTAGCTCTCCAGAAACAGAAATCAGGGTTAGAAAACGAGTGAGAAAGCGAGGGGTCGGAAAAGATTCACAGTAAAAAATGAAATAAAAGACGGAGGAGAAAATCGAGAGTAAAAAACAGGAGGAGAGACACCAAAACCTTCCTGGAAGCGAGGGTATTGATCCTTAAAGTCTAATAAGAGGGGATGCTGTGTGATGGAATATTAAGGTAGCTGGAAAAAAGGAGCGCAGCGGCAATGGGGAACACGTTGCCCATTACGAGTGCGCTTGTAAGTGGAAATGAGAGATGGAAGGCGGAATTCGAAGCGCGTACCTGCGGCGGAGAGCGATTTATCGTCTGCGACGAATTTCACGACCTCTTTGGGCATTCCAAAATGGTGGCGGAGTTGTTTTTAATCAGGAACGGAATCTAATCCCGCCATTGGGCGACTTCAGAATTTCCGCGAATAAATTAAGCGGCGAGCGGGCTCGATATTCCCGCAACGGACATTAAATGTATCCTTGGAACACCAAACTTGGAGCAGCCACACATGTTCCGGGGAAATACAATACTGTAATGGGGTGGAACTGGGGCGCATTTAACCGTTGGCCTGTTTGCATTCGGTGCGCTACGAAAATTGTGCATTCTGCGAAAACGAAACAATTCTTTGGATGAGTGTTTTTACCTGTTCATGGAGTATTATGTCTACTACGGAGAATGTGACATGCAAATGTAAGTTGGTTGATTGCGAAGCCTAGTAAACACGCCTTAAGTATGGTTCCTTGTTCGGAAACCAGGTAAACGGACGTGTCTCGTTCACTATGGCGGAAAAGCGGAAGTTATTATGGATATCAAGAGCTCATCTTCTAACGCCAAATTATGCTGTCTCATCGAGTTATACTCAACACAAGTGATTTAATATTTGAGCAAAACTTCAATGAAACTAAATGCAAAATATCCTTATACCAAATAGAATCTACTGTTTTCAAGTGAAGACATATCACAAAACATTATCCCATATACACATCGACTAATATACATTAGTAATTATATCACAGCTCATTCTTGTAGACGTAGAGAGGACTGGCAAGCAGTAATCTGCCCGGTATTGGCACCACGTCTGAAGGAAGACCTCGAAAGAGTCTACAGCAAGTAGAAAACTAACACAGACCTCAAATGAACCTAACAGAACGATACCGAAATTTGCACAGCAAATAGGCGTGTAAAAGCTATTAAAATTGAACAATAGGGTCAAACAGTAGCGCTTATCTGCGCTATACATTGGTTCATATGTTGCAAAGGCGGTCGCATAAATAAAAAATAAACAGTGGCGTTATATTTATGATTCATCGTTCCTTGAATCTGTTCCCCCGCATTTTGATCAAATTAATCTACTTTATATATTAAGACATTTAACGATCAGACCATACATTACTGCATTTTAGTTCATTTTGGACAGAAAATTATATTGCTTGCCACCAGGTCACTATGCCTATATTTAATCGCATTTTATCATTAACAATAGATAACCGCAAGTGAAAACGTACGTAAAATTAGATTCCGCACAACCACGAGCGATCCCTTCCCTTTGAGGAAAGGAAATTTCTGAGGGGAAATTATGTTTTGCATTAATAAATAGATAATTTGACGGATAGTTGCACAAAATAATGTATATTCTGAGTGAAAAACAATTCTCTTATCCCACTCTAGGATGCATACATCGTCATCAACAGGTCAAAGAGAGAAACAAAAACTTGCTCTTGAGTAAAAAACTGCTCTAAAAAGAATGAAATCTGTGGAAGTATGTATACTAATTCAATGCCACTTCACTCATACTAATGAGCCCCACTGTGGCCCCACTCCATTAGATGAATTTTGAGTAAGCAGAGAGGAATCTCGTTTTTCGAATCTTAGCTTGATAAAGGCTGCGCCTTTCAACTTAATGCTTTCTCATTAAAATTTCGTTTTATTGCTTTGACTTTGGCTCTAAGTATTCCTTGGATCAAGTAGCCAAAAATTTCTCAGAGTTGAGAGTACTGTTTACCAATTCGTTTCTTCGCATAAAGTTATATCATTATTGGTAAACATCAAATAATTAGGCACAATATTCTTTTCCTTATCGAATTTTCACTTCACTGTATGACACTGAACAGTAGTAATACGCCATCAATAGTAATCATACCCGTGTCAACGAGTATAAACACAAACGAATAATAATCATACCAAAAACAAATGGCTTTTATTACCTTATATCTAGAAAAGTAAATCAAAGCATTCCGGCAAATAAACGTACAAGGTAATTTGCATAAATAATAGATACGAACTAATAGACTGTCTAGCAGATAGATAAGTAAATACATTATTATTATTTATTTATTATAATCTACATTTAGTGAACTATATATCATAGATGATATAATTAATGTTTTATTCTGTTATGGAAAATTTCTTCGAGTGCCTCCAAACTCAGATGACGAATATGTTCGGAATATGGCTAACGAGCATTCGGGGGTGCGCACGCGAATGTTCGCAAGCACCAAAAATTCACTGATGGCCAAAACAAAATCAACCCACACACAAATACTCACGAGTATAGATGCTTTTTAACAGTGTTAGAATGTCGATATTTTATGGGAGATTTCCATTCGACTGAAAAAATGTGAAACTACAGCAAATTATCCTCGTGAGTAATCACTCTATTTCCATTGTCCCAGCAGCCTTTTTGTCGTCGCCATACATTTTCAGGAAATGGACGTCAACAAAAGGTCAACGAGGAAACGACCGAAGCCCGATTAAATTACCTCAACCCATCCAACTTTTTAGCGTAATCACATAATGACTCAACCCAAAAGGAAGAAATCATTTTCGCGTGACAAATGAATGTAAGGGCGCGAAGGAGAGTCGCGTGGCTCGACAGGGAGACGCCGGGAAACCCAACGAATCCCCCCCTTTAAGAGGAATTCGTTCTATTCGAAATAACCGCCTTCGGATCGATCTGAAGATGGGGATAAGTGAGAGGAAGAAAGGAGTCGCGGCTGAGGAAAAAAAGAGGCTCCGAAGAGGTAGGTGGGTCCTCACAATAGCTTGGCTGCATTTGGGAGAATCTTTTTAACCTGGCGAAAAGCGTCTGTTCCGTAGGCACGCCGCGGGCACGGGCCCAACTCGCATGGATCGATTGATCATCGCCGGGGATGGCGGCGGGAAAAAGGCCCCTTCTTTGCGAAATTCGCGGGAAATTTCCCTCGCACGAAATATGTTATTGCGGGAGCTTCAAGGCCCATTTTACGACTGGGATCGCGCACCTTTATAATCGAAGTGGATCGGCTTAAGACCACTTCCGGAGAAGCTCTTCCCGGAGTACGTTTCGAAATGAGAAAATGTAAGGATTGAGCGTGTTTTTGATGAAGGTAGGCGCTTTAGAGAGATGGTCTGTTTCTAACACTTTATCGAGGGCGTAATTTTCGAATCGCCCGTCATTTTGATACCTCAATGGCTTTTTTCTGAGTTTAAGCAGTCAATGGTTTCCCTGTGGTTCACTGTATGTGATCCTAGCAGGAATTACTTCTTACCATACGACATTTTCATTTTATATGGTTACTATGGAAATAATTGAAACGATGCTCAGGTTAAAGCTGGTATACTTCATTCAGTGTAGCTTCACTCACATTTCGAACGTTATGGAACATTCTCGGATATCCCCTAGGGTTTGCGGGGACCCGGGAAGCTAATGGCTTGCCTCTCAGTTCCAACTTACGGTACGACACTTTCAACTTAGACGGTTACTGCGGAAATGACTGAAACGACTCTAAAAATTAAGTTCAGTAGTATTCTTCAGTAAAGTTTCCCAGTAATTTCCAAAAGCTTACGGCCCACTTCTGGAACAGCATGAAAAGGACCGCCCCGATGGTTTGCGGGCCCCCGGAAAACAAAAGGCTTGTTTTACATTGATAAATATAGAAGTGTAATGAAAGAAAAGAAATTTGGAACATGGCTGTAATTGAAATAGAGGTTTAAAAACGTGAGCCGTATTTAGGCAGGCGTAACTCGCGTTGAGAGATATTTCCTTTGTGGAGCCAAGTTATTTGCAATAAGCTACACACAAGAGATGCTTCCACAAAGAGAAATAACTTTAGCGAACAGATGACGTATAACCAACAAGAGTGTACCGTACGTGCAACGCAAACCCAGTAGCGTCGTTCTAACTTCAAATCAAATTCCTCTCCAGTTTAATCTTCAAACACTTGAACGTTCGACTTTAGAGTCGCTCGAATTCCAAGACACAACTGCAAAATAAAGGCAAAGAAATACATTTCATAGGTTCTTGTGGTATCTCACACCTTCCTTATAGGAAGGTTACGGTTAATTACAATTTCAGTAGTGGCGTTTGTCCATACAAAAACATGCGGGGGCCCCCGGATAGCCAGGTGGGCATCGCGTAGAATTCGACGAAAGCGGTCTGGCTTCGATTCCTGGTGGGGGCTCAAGTGCAAATTTACTTTAGCTCTCTAATCACTTTTAAATTTACTAATACTAATTACTAAGAACAGTTGGTCAAGAGAGTGATAACTGAGATAAAGACAGACAGAGTGACGATGAAATAATGTTGATAAAAATTAGAAATATCTGCAACCGATAATCATTATAAGCGGAATGCTTTCGATTTTTTGGGGAAAATATAGACTCTAATTGCTATAAAGAAGTGATCTGAATTGATCATATAGAGCTGCATTATTTACTGTGTGATTCCACTAAGTTGTCTTATGGGATTTAATAAAAAAGCATTAACACATTAGCATTGCATCTACATCTACATAAGAACCCTGCAACTGCCTTTCGGTGTGTGGCAGGGGATGCAAACTCCATGACTCTACTTTACTAATCGATTGCTTTCGCGTATCGTTCGCGGAAAAAAATGAATTTTTGAAACGACTTGTTCTGGCGTCATTTCTCTGATTTTCCTCACAGTATCAGAACGGCCTATGTAACATGGGGAACGCATTATGTCAGCTACATCATCTATGGACCTGCTTTCTTTAAATTCATTAAGTAGATTTATCCTTTGTTTAAGCCTTCTATCTTCTAAAGATTCCCATCCCGCGTCCTGAAACATTTGCATATCACTCACTGACTTGTCGTAACAGTTCTTTACAAAACGTATCGTCTTTCGCTGTACTTTTTTTAATTCCCGAATAAAACACTTTTCTGCAGGGTCCCATTCACTACACGCATATTCCAGGTGAGGACTGACCAACGTAACGTAATATCGCTCACGGACTTTTTCTTAGCTCCTACCGACAACCAAGCATTGGACTTTATTCAACGTCTTCTGTTTTTAAAGATCACGATATGCCGGATAGTTTTCTCTCATTCATCTGACTCTCAAAGACCTGACGATGGCCGTACGTATGTCGAAACCGGTCGTAAATAAAAATTGTGAGGAAAATCCAAAGTTTGCTGTCTCATTTATTCAAAGTGTGAGTTTAAGATACGAATTCTAATTCGAAATTATAGCGAATTAACACTCGGTGCATACGAGCGTGAGTTTACGATAAAGGTCGCATTATAATAATGGGAAGAGAGCTTAACGAAGTGGGAAGCTGTAAAAAGCTACCATTTTCACATATTTTTACATTTCGAAGAATTATAAATAATCTCTACTTGGCACATTTCTCCGTCACATAGAATTTCAATGACACAAGAAAAAATAATTTCATCTAATTGCTACAGCATCGACTATTCCAGTACTTCTAAAATGTATGACTATATAATGAAATGATTCCAATCTCGACGGAGCTACTACGCGTCGCATGGGATATACGACAAAGCATACGTAATGCGAAAGAAATGGAAAACATAAATCTATGAAATTATGAATGCATGGCCTCGAAATTGCTTTTTCTTCCCTTTGAGAAATCTGCGACTATTTACTTCCGTAGTAGACTACACTGGAACGTAAGTTCTATTAACGTTTCTCTCGCAGGTTCGTTCTCTTATGATTTAGAGCATCTAAGTTATATTTGCAAAACCGTAATACGGTAGATCTTCCAAGAAAAGCCATTCTCTTAAAAGCAGGAAACCAGCATCACTAAGGAGGAAAAATCTGAGGATTGGATTGTTCTCCTAGACGTCCAGTTCCAAGCGAATCGCTTCGTTTTCTCGTAATCCCTCTCCTTAAACCTCAACATTACCTTCCTCTCGTAATTCGAATATGATTGTTATTTAAGGTTCTGTCCGCAATTCATTTCTTTCGCTTTATTACCGTCTCCAGGAGACAATCATGCCTCAAAGTGCCTGATCTCTATCTTTTTTTCACCCAAGTTTTCCACTTATCACTTCGTTCGTCGAGAAAATCCATTAGCTACTGAGTCCATTCATTCTATTTTCATCATTCTTATATAGCACTAAATCTTCATTCCTTGTAATCCTCTCTTTTCTGCTGCCATACTTCATGTTCAGTAGTCGTATTTGAGAACACTACGTAGGTAAAAGTCCTATAGGTCATGAAGGAAAATGAATAACAGACTTTAACATTTGAAATTTAATTCCACGACCATGGTTTCGACCCCATGAGTCATCATCGGGTATAAGTGCATGACAAAAACAATGTGTATCATGTTAGTCTTCTCCCGCATATCCCCTCTTCCCCCTAATTTATATACTATGTGTAGTCCTTTGAGGGGTTGAAACCACGGTATTAGAATAAACCTTCTGCGGTAAAGGTAAAAAAAGCCTGTTTTTTATTTTTCTTCATGATGGAAAAATACCACAAAGTCGTGGCCGATTTAGTAGATTCTACTCCTATAGGATTTTAAGAACCATTTCTTATGCCCAAGCTTGTAAAATTCTTCATCAAAAGTATATTTTTCTTGCAAAATACTCTCTCCACTTCAGCTATTCCTCTCACTATTTCTATCTTGCAACTCCCATTGCGCGTTTCTATCTAAATAGCCGTATTCTTTGACATTTTCAATCAAGTCCATCCCTAACTTCACCTTGAAAACACTTCCCCTATTTCGGCTAAAAGCCATCACTTAACCAATAGGTGTGGAGAATAGCGAAATTACTGGGACACGAACCCATGTCTTCCACTTTCCGGGCAGGTATTCTTCAGATCCGGCTGCACGGCTTTTCCGTACTACGTTATTCCCTATTTTCTTTCCAGCAGCCATCAGTCATTCCACGGTTAGCGTGCTAGAACGTTAGCGCCAACCCCAAGGTCCCGGGCTCGAATCCTGGCTAGTCGGATATTTCCGGTTAGGGAATGGTCCCTTGTGTTCGTCCTTTACTATTGTTTGTAATTTTCTTAAAATGGATGTAATTGGGATTAGCTATCTGTATCCGTTATAGAAGTTATTATTATTAATATTATTATTATTATTATCATCATCGTCGTCGTTGTCATCATCATCATCAACATCATCATATTCATTATTTATTTTGAAGCAATTCCTCATGATCTTCCCTGTAGCAAAGAGAGTTCTCGCTCATTCTTTCGCTCTTTCTTAATAGAACCATTCCCATGGAAATTTAGGGAACGCTCAATGTGTATATATTGGTCGAATCAAGAGAGATGTGAAGGCGGAAGTCTGAGAGAGATCGAAGGGAGGAAACGCTTCGAGGACTAAAAGCTTTTCGAGTTTCTTCGCAGCCGCTCTTATAGACGTTCGGAAACGTGTTTCAGGATTTGTGGCGCACTGGAGACGATATCGCCGACCTTTCGTGACCGCACAAGATGGAAAGATGAATTCCGAGATTTTTTGACCCGATAACAGAAACAAAAAAACACAAACGATGCTCGTTTCAATTTATGCGAATCCAGGGTTTTTGACAGGGGAGTATAATCGTGTTAACCCTGATAATTTTTAAATATAGTTCGATTTTATTTTTATTTATACGAATATTATACGTATATCGATAGATTATTGATTTTTGGGTCGCCTTGGTTCCGTGTGAGACGTCTATAAAAAGATCGAATGGCTCAGAAATATAAGGATTTCGAAGGGAATTATAAGTCAAATGTTCCTTTTAATTTTCTTGCTTCTAATACACTTTCTAGCGTTAATAATACTAAAGCTGTAGTCTATTGGTCGTTACCTAGGTTTGTTTGGAAATTCTATTTCCGCGTCCCAAGTTTTTTTTTTGAGATGTCGAGAGATACTGAACTGGAACTGAACGCGGAGCAAATAAATTCTATTAGAAAACTTAAATTAAAATTTTACTAAAATAAGTCTTGGAATAACAAACAAAGACCAAAATTTGTGCAAGATAGCATATTTTCGCGAACTAACTAAAATAAATCGATAGCCAACATAAATAAATTAATCAATACCACCTAGATTAATGGAAAAGGTAGATGTATGAACACGGCGTACTATTTTTGAGATGGTGCTTGAACGAATCTCGAAATATTAAAGTAAATCCGTCAACCAGTTCCTCACAAATTACAGGGAATGTGAGAAAGAATTAGGGGCATCGACGGGTATTTTGATATATAAATAATTTAGCAATTTCAATATATCTTCCAAAGGTTACATCTGGAAAGTATATAATAGCTGCAGATAAGTTTCCAATCATCGAAAATCATTAAACTTAAGCTTCTATGTATAAAAGAATGTTTATAAGCCTACGTCGACATTCATGACGTCAACGGATAATCAACCCCATAATCATCTCCGTAATTTTCATTCTGAGACGCAGAAAACTCAAACTTAAAGAACGATATATATAAGTATTAACCGAATTTGCCACGTTATTGACTCTCCTCGAATAACCTCCTTGGAACAGATTCGACCAATCGATATTTTTCCCCCGAGGTAATGTATTCTAACGGCAGCACGCTCCACTTTTAGTCTAAAACGAAGGAAAGAAATAATTCCATTAAAACGAGGCGGCGCGACGAAAGAATCGCGTCAGACAAATTACTGAAGATAAAGGAAACTTAATTACCGCGATACTCTGCGTGACATCTGAAGATTATGAGCGGAACCGTAATACGAACAAACAGTTGAAAGTCTTGGCGCGACCTATTTGGCGCGAACTTGCTCCACAGCACGGCTTTATTTACTTCGGTGTTATTTATTTCAGTCTCGCAATTGTCGTCGTAACGATTTTATCGCGGAGGAGTGCTTAGCTTCGCCGTTACCAATGTGTTGTCGCAGAAACTGTTCGGACGAGGACGTGGTGCACGCAATTAAATGCTTTTGCACACAAGGTTCTTCGGGAGGATTCACGGCTTATTGTCCGCAACAAATTTTCAGAGGAATAATTTAATTGAGCTGAGACAGATCGAATCTATGAGGAAAAGGAACACGGCTGTGTTAGCGCATTAGAGTTTTGAGAAAAGCCCCAAATAGCTGTAGTTTGCAAGCAAACATCCGACGTCAAACAAATCCGACATCTACGAAATATCGTGTCAAGCGACAAAGTCTATTATGGACAGACAAGATTAAAAATTGAAACCAAATTCAACGAGCACGCGGATCACTTTAAACGTAATTACATAAACAAATCAAGTTTCGCACAACACATTAGTTAAAAAAAACACAAAATAACGTAGAAAACTCGAAGCTTAAAAACAATCGGTACAGAGGACCTCAAAACGTGACGCATTACGTTTTTCAAATTAAATTCACCCTTTTCCAAATAAAATTCACCCTTTTTCAAATAAGATTCACCCTTTTGCAAATAAAATTCATGCTTTTGCAAATCAAGTACTTTCACAAGTATATTATATTTAAAAAACATCGAATAGTGTTAATTACTTAGTAAAAATCAAAAGAATTACACATGCATAATTTAACTTATATCGGTTCTCCTGTATGTAATTGTATGAATTACAATAAAATTTTTGATTTCTAACAACGTAATTAGCATTGTTTGATGTTTTAAAAATATAATATATACGTAAAAGCACTTGATGTATTGCCAGTATTCACTATAAAGCAATCATAACTGAATACTCTTTACCACAACTTCTAAAGTATAACGGCTCGCAAAAGCTTTCCGCTCCTCTGATTCGAAAGGATTGCGGAATTCAAAAGCAGCCGATGAGCTCGGAAATCTAAATCACGTCAAGCTCAGGTACCGACTGCTGAAAGATTTCAGATTACCTGAAAGATCTCATTATTTAATGCGAGGTTTTCGAAACGGATAACCCCTCCTCAGAGGAGTCGATCGCAATCGTTCAAAGGGGCACGAGAACTATTTACAGCAGTAAGCAAGATGAAATGCATTTGTGAGGAGTGAATCGCCGAGCTGCATTGGAGTTTATAACCATTGCCGTATGGTGGAGCTGCAATACGAGTCATCGGGGTCGCTCGCCTTCGACAAAATGCATTAATGTCGCGCTTTGATAGTTTCCAAGTCAGAATACGACGGCGATTTCGTGAAAGGGAAAATTGAAGTTTCATCTCCATGGATATCAATAGATGTACCACTGTATTTATACTAATAACGCATGTTAAGTGTAATAGGGAAGCGTATTTAAGTAGAGTAGTAAATTGATCATACGCGATACAATGCCCCGTTCCAGATTATTTTATAGCTTTTATTTTTCCTTTCAGTAGCGGCGTATTTTATCCCTCTTGAATTTTGGCAAACCAATTATTCTATATAACTTTCAGAGAGGTCATCGAACTACTTTCC
Source organism: Ladona fulva (assembly GCA_000376725.2). NCBI lineage: Eukaryota > Metazoa > Arthropoda > Insecta > Odonata > Libellulidae > Ladona > Ladona fulva. The sequence goes on along the minus strand of KZ308286.1, from coordinate 940,475 downwards.
TCCTTGGAAAGAAAAGAAACTGCTCCATGGCTAATCCGTAATATTTTAGAGCAAGTCTTTTATAAAGTGGTCTGGATAATCCTTGGAATTTTTTGCCGAAAACAATCTTCTTTCTGATGATGATAACTCGTGGAAAATCCACAAATATTCGCAATAAAAAGGTCCTTGCCGGAACGAGGGTCTTCCTCCATCTCTGTAACCAATGAGGAAGGAGACAATAAAAAAGTATGAGAAGTTCGGAATCGTGAACGCCACAAGGGCGGAAGAGTAGTATCCACCTCCGGAGAGGATGATTAAGAGGATTGAAGAAAGTGGAAACTAGATTCCTAAATAAATATCATTGTGAGTTTCTGGAGATTAAACGTGAAAGATTCAATGGCCCAAAGTTTTTAACCAGAATCAAAGCTAGGAAGAAGAAAACTTAACTACATCCTTCAATGATTTCTTGAGCAGAATTATTAGCACAAAAGTTACATTTTTGCGAGCTAAAGTTTTAAAGTATTCTCACGGTGAAGCTGTACTTTTGAAAAATAATAAATAAACTTGAAAATTTACTGATTTCAGCGAGACTATTCTATTAAAGTTGTCTTAAGGTTTGGATGAAAGAAAAGATACCGATAGCCAACATAAATAAATTAATCAATACCACCTAGATTAATGGAAAAGGTAGATGTATGAACACGGCGTACTATTTTTGAGATGGTGCTTGAACGAATCTCGAAATATTAAAGTAAATCCGTCAACCAGTTCCTCACAAATTACAGGGAATGTGAGAAAGAATTAGGGGCATCGACGGGTATTTTGATATATAAATAATTTAGCAATTTCAATATATCTTCCAAAGGTTACATCTGGAAAGTATATAATAGCTGCAGATAAGTTTCCAATCATCGAAAATCATTAAACTTAAGCTTCTATGTATAAAAGAATGTTTATAAGCCTACGTCGACATTCATGACGTCAACGGATAATCAACCCCATAATCATCTCCGTAATTTTCATTCTGAGACGCAGAAAACTCAAACTTAAAGAACGATATATATAAGTATTAACCGAATTTGCCACGTTATTGACTCTCCTCGAATAACCTCCTTGGAACAGATTCGACCAATCGATATTTTTCCCCCGAGGTAATGTATTCTAACGGCAGCACGCTCCACTTTTAGTCTAAAACGAAGGAAAGAAATAATTCCATTAAAACGAGGCGGCGCGACGAAAGAATCGCGTCAGACAAATTACTGAAGATAAAGGAAACTTAATTACCGCGATACTCTGCGTGACATCTGAAGATTATGAGCGGAACCGTAATACGAACAAACAGTTGAAAGTCTTGGCGCGACCTATTTGGCGCGAACTTGCTCCACAGCACGGCTTTATTTACTTCGGTGTTATTTATTTCAGTCTCGCAATTGTCGTCGTAACGATTTTATCGCGGAGGAGTGCTTAGCTTCGCCGTTACCAATGTGTTGTCGCAGAAACTGTTCGGACGAGGACGTGGTGCACGCAATTAAATGCTTTTGCACACAAGGTTCTTCGGGAGGATTCACGGCTTATTGTCCGCAACAAATTTTCAGAGGAATAATTTAATTGAGCTGAGACAGATCGAATCTATGAGGAAAAGGAACACGGCTGTGTTAGCGCATTAGAGTTTTGAGAAAAGCCCCAAATAGCTGTAGTTTGCAAGCAAACATCCGACGTCAAACAAATCCGACATCTACGAAATATCGTGTCAAGCGACAAAGTCTATTATGGACAGACAAGATTAAAAATTGAAACCAAATTCAACGAGCACGCGGATCACTTTAAACGTAATTACATAAACAAATCAAGTTTCGCACAACACATTAGTTAAAAAAAACACAAAATAACGTAGAAAACTCGAAGCTTAAAAACAATCGGTACAGAGGACCTCAAAACGTGACGCATTACGTTTTTCAAATTAAATTCACCCTTTTCCAAATAAAATTCACCCTTTTGCAAATAAGATTCACCCTTTTGCAAATAAAATTCATGCTTTTGCAAATCAAGTACTTTCACAAGTATATTATATTTAAAAAACATCGAATAGTGTTAATTACTTAGTAAAAATCAAAAGAATTACACATGCATAATTTAACTTATATCGGTTCTCCTGTATGTAATTGTATGAATTACAATAAAATTTTTGATTTCTAACAACGTAATTAGCATTGTTTGATGTTTTAAAAATATAATATATACGTAAAAGCACTTGATGTATTGCCAGTATTCACTATAAAGCAATCATAACTGAATACTCTTTACCACAACTTCTAAAGTATAACGGCTCGCAAAAGCTTTCCGCTCCTCTGATTCGAAAGGATTGCGGAATTCAAAAGCAGCCGATGAGCTCGGAAATCTAAATCACGTCAAGCTCAGGTACCGACTGCTGAAAGATTTCAGATTACCTGAAAGATCTCATTATTTAATGCGAGGTTTTCGAAACGGATAACCCCTCCTCAGAGGAGTCGATCGCAATCGTTCAAAGGGGCACGAGAACTATTTACAGCAGTAAGCAAGATGAAATGCATTTGTGAGGAGTGAATCGCCGAGCTGCATTGGAGTTTATAACCATTGCCGTATGGTGGAGCTGCAATACGAGTCATCGGGGTCGCTCGCCTTCGACAAAATGCATTAATGTCGCGCTTTGATAGTTTCCAAGTCAGAATACGACGGCGATTTCGTGAAAGGGAAAATTGAAGTTTCATCTCCATGGATATCAATAGATGTACCACTGTATTTATACTAATAACGCATGTTAAGTGTAATAGGGAAGCGTATTTAAGTAGAGTAGTAAATTGATCATACGCGATACAATGCCCCGTTCCAGATTATTTTATAGCTTTTATTTTTCCTTTCAGTAGCGGCGTATTTTATCCCTCTTGAATTTTGGCAAACCAATTATTCTATATAACTTTCAGAGAGGTCATCGAACTACTTTCCTCCTTGGAAAGAAAAGAAACTGCTCCATGGCTAATCCGTAATATTTTAGAGCAAGTCTTTTATAAAGTGGTCTGGATAATCCTTGGAATTTTTTGCCGAAAACAATCTTCTTTCTGATGATGATAACTCGTGGAAAATCCACAAATATTCGCAATAAAAAGGTCCTTGCCGGAACGAGGGTCTTCCTCCATCTCTGTAACCAATGAGGAAGGAGACAATAAAAAAGTATGAGAAGTTCGGAATCGTGAACGCCACAAGGGCGGAAGAGTAGTATCCACCTCCGGAGAGGATGATTAAGAGGATTGAAGAAAGTGGAAACTAGATTCCTAAATAAATATCATTGTGAGTTTCTGGAGATTAAACGTGAAAGATTCAATGGCCCAAAGTTTTTAACCAGAATCAAAGCTAGGAAGAAGAAAACTTAACTACATCCTTCAATGATTTCTTGAGCAGAATTATTAGCACAAAAGTTACATTTTTGCGAGCTAAAGTTTTAAAGTATTCTCACGGTGAAGCTGTACTTTTGAAAAATAATAAATAAACTTGAAAATTTACTGATTTCAGCGAGACTATTCTATTAAAGTTGTCTTAAGGTTTGGATGAAAGAGGAGATTAATAAATCTCAATCTCGCCCTTAAATATCTACATTTTATCATTATCATTTTTATTAACAATATTGGAATTATTATCATCATTATTATTGTTGTCGTTGTTGTTGTTGTAATTAATGACTTGAAAACTAAAATAATAATAAAATCGAATTTTTAATGAATATTATGTAACTATTATATGAACTCATCGAATTGTTGAACTTATCTTTAGCATAAAAACCCAATCCTCCAATAATCAACGACAAAACAAGATTAAGAAACCATATTAAAATTATAATATGGGCATATTGTAACAAAAACAATAAGATTCCTCATGTTTCAATACGCACATACAATTTAATGTGAACTTTTATCGTTGGAGAAAAAAGAGAACTGTAGGAAATATTTCAGCGTCCTTAAAGAAACAAATTGCAGAAGTGACTTCGTGAAGTTTTACAAATGAAACGAAAAACAAAACGATGGAAGAAGACGCTGATTTATCTTTTTGAGTTAGGAAAACGTATCAGAAAAAGAATCGTGAATTATTTTCCTAATAAAAGAAGTAACAGGAAGATAGGCAAAGGATGATAACGCGGGGAAAGAAAGAATGAAAATAGAGAAAAAGGGAAGAGATAGATAAAAGATTTTATTCCAGAAGAAAAGGTCACTTTCATTCCGCCAATGCCGTAAAAAAATTACAGCAGAAAATATGGCCGCACAAGATAAGGCGCAAAATATAGACGAAGGACCTTTTAGTGACAAAAAGAGGAGCTGATAAAAAGTTTACCAAAGAAATGAATGTGGTAAAGGGATCGTAAGGGGATATGAAACTAAATTCTCTTGAAAAAAGATGGCAGGATGTACACGATGTTAATAAAAATTTAACTAACTAAGACAAACCAAAACTACTACCTCAAGATTAATAGTCTTTCGTGTGTACATTGAAGACTCTTACAGTAAACATCTTCTCCCTTCAGTTCCCCGTTTATTCTCACACACTATAGATATTGAGAAGTGACACTAAATAGGGCAAAAATACGAGAACTGGAGTGTTTATTTTTCGTCTTATCCACCTCCCTATCAAGGCGAGATGAACTAAGGAATCATCCCTTTCTGTGGTTTTTCCGACATAAAATAGTTAACGTAAATATCTAACTCTGTGATACCGACCGGAGAAGAATTTCTCTGATTTGAACTCAATCATTAACCTTAGGTAAAATTCATTTTAAAAAATAAAAAAGGTAAATCAGAAACAAAAAGAAATCACGAAAATTTCTAAGTATAACTCAATTTTTTATAAACTTCACGGAATCAGGCGAAGTATTGCGGTAATCCACACTCGGAAAATGTAACTTTTTCCGATAGTTATTTTTTTATTTTACAAAAAATACAGGATCGGTTTCAACGAATTATCGTCATCATCTGGCGATGATAATGACCATAATTCATCGAAACCGATCGTTTTCTTTTAGTTTTTTGTTAAGTGAAATAAAAACTTACTAAAAAATATCCGAGTATCTTTCCTTCAAGTTTTTATGTTTATCAAGAAGCATTTAGTGTCTAGAAATCGATAAATAAAAGAAATAATATCCGAAGATTCACGAAGGTCCAATACTATAACGTATACTTAAAGTGGACATTAAATAAAGTCCACTCTATTACAGTGGTTTGATAGAATTTAAGTGAAGATTATAGTTAATCTCTTACGTATAGATGATGAGTTAGCATGTAGATTAACTATAATCTTCACTTCAACGCTAATATAGTACCGGGCTCTTAAGCGAATATTAGTTAAAGTCCATTTTAAGTATACATTATAATACTGGAACTAAGAATGATATAAAATATTATTAATGAATTTCAGAATCCTTTGCGACTGACAGTACATTCAGAAATGCTTCACTGTAGATATGCCCTAATGATGAAAAGCGGAGTGATACAGAAAAATTGATAATCTCTCGGAAACATCATTGCAAAATACAGAAAAGGTGATGGTGGGAAAAACAGAAGTGTGCCAAAGTCAGGCAGCGAAAAAGGACAGACAAAAAGTTATGAAATAAACTGTATACTTCTTGCACCTGGAAATGCTTCTCTACATAAGAATCTTGTCGTAAAAGGTGTGAGGTCGTGTATTACAAAAAGGCGTGAAATAGTGTGTTTCAAGAAGGTGTGAAATAGTGTGTAACAAAAAGGCGTGAAATAGAGTGTTACAAAGAGGTGTGAAATAGTGAATTACAAAAAGATTTGAAATAGTGTATGACAAATTACTGCACATATTCACATCCCGTGAATATCTACATTCGTAAACTTGAATTTCTTTACGAATCACACGAAGCAACGCTATTCTGGTGAAAATGAGCATTTTGGAGAAAATAAATTAAATATCTCTCCCATTAAAACTTTTCCCAAATATCACCTTCCATTTCTTTATCTTTATNGTGTGCTGTCAAACTTATTAATGAAACATTAGCACTTGACTCAGACCAAATATCCGTGGTAAATTACAATTTCCTAATGGTATTTATCAATGCCGAATTTCATTTACTTCGAAGTTTTAACTCCGTTAAAACTCCGGTTTGATAATATCGGAACCGGAGTCGGATCCGGAGGTGAATTTGAACCGGAGTTTCCGACCTTTCGGATTCGGAGTCGAAGCTCCGTTACATCCCTAGTTGTAACAGACTTGCACTCACGGAACTTCAGAACGTAAAAGGCTTTCTGTTGTGAGGTCAACATCTTGAATAACGCTGACGGGACTGTAGATGTACGCGCATAATACAGGCCTCTACGGGCAGCACGACAAAACTTGAGAACCTCCCTTTTCAAATGGTAAGTGGTTCATTCAAATGCCATGAATAATTCTGCACTACAATTTTTTAAAAATCGGATGAAAACTTTGTAAACACCCTATATACTCGACGTATATTTAGGGAAATTTCCGTCCGACCCTCCCTTTAAAAAAGGTTCAAGGTAGGTCTATCCAGTAAACATCATTGGCTGTTAACCAGTGAAAAATTAATATAGATAAAGGTTTTTTCTTTGTGTATAATTAAATTCCCACGCACCTAATTTTCCACCGACCTACCACAGATCAGCCACTATCAACTACTAATAATTCAACTCTCACCTTTCACCATGAGAAATAAAACACGAGCAGGTGACGATCTGGTAGATTTCATTCGATCATAATGAAAAGTTTGTAAAGTTCGCGGAGAATTTGTACCCAAAATTTCGCTGAAACCTCTGTTAATGATTAGTGTTTAATTTGGGGAATTTTTCCTTATCCGGGAACGCTCATCAGCTCGGGGCTTTATCTCACGCCTCACTTCTTTGTGAGCTTTAATGCATGGGAAGACACACTTCCACCGCGAGTAACAATCTCCACATCCGCCCGCTTATCTCCCTTTCCTATCTGCCATCTACGGCCCACTCCTCCCCATCCCCGCTGCACACAACCCTCAAACCCTCGCATTGACTAAGGAACCCTCTGTTGGAGTTACCTCGAGAAGCTGTCTCATCACCATACCCCTCCTCCGGGTTGAGGACGGAGGGTGGGGGTAGATCCTCCGGTGACGTCATAGAACACAAACCGTATCTCCCACTCTCTCCAACCACTGACCTCGCTTAGCACTATTTCATTTGGAATAAGAGACGCATTATCTTATTTCCGAGGGAGTGACTGGCGGATTTACCATATTTAGCCCCACATTAAACGGGTTTATGTACGGGTAATGATTTGATCTCGTTTTATGGTTTGAGGCGTGTTCGGCCACGGTGAAATGGCACGCGCAGAGTGGCGTGGAGATGCTGAGATCTACATGCGAGCTTTCTTTCTTGACGAGTCAGTTCATATTTCCTATAATTCTTCGTCTAAACTTCTAAGAATATGTGAATGCTAGGAGCGTTTCCTTAAAAATTATCTACGAGTAATTTTTTGCTCCAGACTTAGAATTGTATAACAGTAGATAAGGCACACAATTATGGGAGTAATAATCAAAATGATAATGGAGTGTAATAAAAGGGAATGAGAAACCAAATTATACTGAACACAACGGAGTCCCCAAATATTGTCGAGAAGGCCTGATAGGACTAAAAATCAGAAAGGACGAAAGAATGCTATAATTAGGAGAAATCTCAGGAGAGATACATTCAATAAACATTCGAAATTCAGAAGAGGTAGGAATGATAGATTGATATTAACCCTCACTGCCACCAGGTGTTGTATCTAATTGTAGTGTTTAAAGATATTAATAATAACTATCTGACAGTTTCTAACTAAATATTTGGGAATAAATGAATATTACAATTATCAGAGGGCTTCTCCACAAAGTAATGAAAACAATAGAACATTCAATCACTCAGTAACTAATATTTTTCTCAGAGTTAGTTTTGACTCCCAATTTTATCTATACAAATGACATTCATCCTAAAAGATGAAAAGCGAATAACCACACAAAAACTGTTTGATACTAGGGTAGTGTAGTGAAGATTTTTGTTTGGTTTGTAATCGATTCTCTATAAGAGTACGGAAATGTATGCGACTGTCAAAAGTTAATAACGTATACATGGAAATGCTGACTATTTTTCGCCAATAAAGGCAGTCGGCAGAAATGAATTACAGCAGTAAAAATTAGTACACAATCCAAAATAATTTTCATAGATAACCATCATAGCCATCAGTTGACTTGATGGGAGTAATAAATCTAAGAAAAATCCTTTTGCTGTAACCCTGATCTACCCTGATAGGAATATCTTCATCCATTTAAGCGACTGACTGAAATTTTCATATCAATACAGAGAGGGAAAGTATCTTTAAAGTAACTAACGATTGGGTTCCGAATCATGTCGAACATCCTTAGAGAAGATTTATCCTTAATGAAAACCCCATGCGTCTTGAGTTCCTAAGCATAATATTCTTTGAATTTACCTGAAGATATACCGACGGATTTGCTACTAGGCCCACTAGACGCAGGTTGCGGGCTTCGCGAGCTGCGGGCTTAAGTGGGACCGAAACAGGAAGTTTTCGTAGTTTCTTACAATGAATAAACTCTTGGTGGTGCCTCAAAGTTTTATTTTATTCGCTAAACTAAACTATAGGATCTTCGGTCTTGTACTCTCCTGCCATCTACAGCCACCGCGCCCAAGCTGGGAGAGAAACCGTGGTGGCAGTAGTTCGCCTGACACTGGCGCCGCGAAAACTATTTTCGTGATTTTCCCATTCCATTTTACTCCCAACTCTTTTTCCTTCCGCCAGCAGAGGTAGCGCCCATTTTAGAGGGGAGATTTCATTCGGGATGATTTCTCTCCGTCCGATTGAGAAACTTTCAAAACACGTGGTTCTAGACGCCATATGCGTGAAAGAAAGGTCTTCGGCTCCCTCCGGCTCTAGGAAAATAGACAAAAGCTAGCCGCCTGTCTCGGAACATAAAGAAGGTAGACGAAGCGCCGATTTTCACGTGGGTGGCAACGTCTATCCCTACTTTGTTTATTTCCCTCGCGGTTTAATTCGCGCCTGAGCCGCGCCGGTATCTTAATTCGCGAGGCACCGAATGAATGGCTCGCCGAAATATCTGCACAGATACCTCGCAACTGCCATTGACAGCGGCCACATTTTCCGGTGAATATACTGCCGCGAGAGAGGATTTCGCATAATTACGATTGACTACTTATCAGGGAGAGAGGTCATAAAGCTCGGCTCTCGCCGGTCACTTTCACCCTGACATGTTTTTCCACGCGCGGCTCTCGTCTGTTTGCTTTCGTCGGACAAATTAAGCGTCAGAATCGTCACTGGTGATTATCGGCCGAGAGCATTATGCGTCACGAGCGACTCTCTGGCAATTAGTTTCAGGCTTTTTCGTGTACGTTCTTACGACATCAAGTACTTTAATGTCCAACTATCATACTATAAAAGTAAATGATCCCCTAACAGAAATCCTGACCACGATTTGTTGAAAAAAAATACTTAATATTTCCCCAAATTATTTTCATTATGACCGGTTTCGGCAATCGGGTCACTCGATTTGCTCTCCGAAGGTTTTCTTTACTATACTCGGTGCGTTAATTTAATTTTCATCATTCTTCTGTAGAAACACATCCCCTTTGCTGCTTATTTTTCCGACACTTCCGAAGAGTTACAGCCCACGTTTGTTAAGTACAGTTGCATGTTTCGCACCCATACAAGATGACGTTCTAACAAGTACAGGATTTTACGAACCATTCCCCAATATCAAAGCTTGTATAATTTGCTGTCAGCAGTTGTTATTCGTGTCAGAATGCCGCCTCTGTTTATCATTCTAATTGGCAATTTTGCGATTCCGAATCACTCAATATTCAACTCCTTCCCGCCCATGTAGGGTAAACAAATAATTTTCTTTCCCTATTCGCTCAATCTTTTCATATTCCGAAGGGTATTTATAAAGACCACGGTATAATTCGGAACAGCATAATCCATTTATTTCTAACGTCATATTCTTCTTCTTGTTCCTGCCTTATCTTTATTCATCCACCCAAGTACTTCGTTATCTTTCTGAGTGGAAGGAAAGGAATCTAATTCCGCCAGTGATTTTAATTTTTAATTCAATTGTTCCATAACAGCATTCCGATTCCGTGTTTCGTGTTGATGACTTGAAAGACGAGTCTAAGGAAAATGTATATTAAATGCATGTAAATAATCTTTTGCAATTTTTTGTAAAGTGAACTGAATTGGCCGATTATATGACGAGGACTATAAGAAATTGAATGAAATATATATTCTTTCTGCACCACTGTTTACTTTCTTTGCTCTAGCTTGCAAGTATCTAGATTACATATGGCAGATCATAGTAAATGTTTGCCTTTCTCAAAATTCTTCTCTTCATTCATAAACAATTACTTCTTTTTACTTTTCTTACTTCGAATTACATGCACTTTTTATTTCAAAAGATCTGTACTGTATCGGTCACTCAATTATCTCTCGTGATTCAAAGTCTTCGATTCTCTAGGAACTCAAAGCCAAAAAATGTAACCAATTAACCATCTCTGTACTATATGACTTCTTGTATCAAATAGGAATAATTTAATGATAACATTAACCTACGTATATTATCGATTAAACTATTAAATGATATATAAATAATTTTAGAAAATTATTGTATAAACAATGGATATTCTTATATTTGTTTTCTAACACCTTACTATAAGTTTCTATATTAAATAATGAATCAGTAAATAACAAAAAAGAATTGAATAAATTGTGTGGATAAAAAACGAAATTGGTTCTTACAGAGAGCAGCTATTTTATTAGCTTGATTTTACCTTAACCTATACACTGTATCATTATATTATAATCCTGTATAACATAAAATACTTTTGATAATTTCGAGATTATGACTGATTATTAAACTAAGGTATTTAAGGTATTAATAAGAGCAAAAGCAGTTTAAAAAACATCAATTACGTCGGGAAATTACACAGTTTACACACATTACCGAAGTTTACACAGGAAGGTTAGCTACTCGTATCATAAACAAACTTAAATATTCGAATGCAGCGTTCCATTGCTCTATTCGTCGAGAAAATCGTGAAAATATGATCATAATAACTGGACTGATTGAAACGAAACTTCTAACGCGGATTCAATGAAGTTTAAGAGGCCTAATGGTGCTGTTGCATCAAAGAACCGTCCTCTCCCATGTTTATACCGCGTCGTAACTCAAAAACCCGTTTAAGATAAATGCGTTGATGTGAACGGCGGTGAAATTCTCGCCAGAACGACTACTCTGAATGCGGACGTCATTTTTTCGTATCTAACAGCTCGTGAAATAGAGAGCATTTCTTTGCAGTTCACTTTCTTTGAGCTGCGATTCACGGATGGCGTATCTCGCATTTCTCTCTCGTCTATGAATTCCGATAGTTGCTGTTTTTATAAGGTTCTCAAGGGTGCTACGAATAGACTTCCTAATCAAGCGATTTATCAAATTCGATGAAGGAAGAAAATGTTATTCCACATGTCATGAAAGAACGCGTTTTGGTGAGTATATAACAATATTATAAAAAGCTATATATAATAGGAGCTATTTATGTCTTATTTAGTGAAATCTTGCTGGGAAGTGAATAACATCAAAAGGCTGCCTTAACCTTTCACATCTCTTAAAACGTAAGGGAAAGGTTGATATACCTCCCTTATTTATGCAGAAAACAAAGTTGCTGCAGTATTCATGAAACTTGCAATACTTCATGTCCTCTCCTATCCAGCTTAACCAGTTACATCGCCAGGTACAAGGTTACATATAGCCATATAACACTCATCAGCGAAAAATATTAAATAAATCTTAACAAGGATTAAGGAAAGGTGTAATACTTTGCACGATGAATTCGTGCGGCTGATCCCAAAGGAATAACAAGTGTGAAAAATAGCGACATGACTGAGACACGAACCCAGGTCTCCCACTTTCCGAGCAGGTATTCCAACCACATATAACTGTCCCAGTCATGTCACTATTTTTCGCACTGGTTATTCCTAAATCTTAACACTTAGCTCCACAGTCAAATATTTACATTATATCTCAATTACAAAAGTTATGAAAAACTATGCAACATAAAATAAGTCATAAATAAGGTAGATTTACATTTCTATGCATATGAGTACAGACTAATTACTGTATAGCGTCAATTTGAGAGGCGCAAAAACGGGACACTTTTTGTTACTGTCGAGTCACGGCTGTTAGAACTGTATTCAGATAAACACAGATAATATTGAACGCAATACAGCATCATTGACCTTCACTTGGGGGAACTTTATAACACAAGACTGGAAATATAGAATTTTTAATTTTAATACTTAGATTTTCCAACTCCGGATCCAGTTTCTCCATCGATAGGAAAAATGCTTTCAATTTTTTTCTTCGAATCATTCTTCCTCTTAAATATTCGCTTTCTTCTATACATTATTCCATTTTCTCTTTCCGTTAAAAAATTTCTTTTCTGATTGAAAACTATCTTCTTCAAAACAAACAAAATTATTATTATTATCATCATTACTAAATGCCAACAAATCTGTAATAAAACTTTACGATGGAAAAAGAAAGACGGCATCGATAATCTTTTCACACCTGTACCCTATCCCGATTCAACACCAATTCACAGAAATTGTGTTTTGTCAACCACCTCAGCTACGCCTTAGCTTCGCGGAAGTTGAATTAGATCTGCTTTAACTAACCCATAACATCTTAAAAAATTTCTCCGCAATTCCCAAGGTGAAATCGGTTGCATCAGAAAACCAGGTGCATATTTATATAAACTCAGTTGCCCAAACTGCAATGCGTATTGGAAAAACGGACAGCGTAGGAAATAAAATACAAAACATCTTTTAACCATTCTAAACATAAGCGTTTACAGTACCCAAAAAAGACGGTTCTAAGTTAAATAGAATTTTACAGGAGCTAAACCCACGTATACATACCATGCTAAACTTTTCGAGGTTCCTGTTCCTGTAAATTATATCAAACTAAACTAACTAAAACTTTTTCGATAAAATCGAGGAGCTTCATGACATAAATATTAAAAGATACTATTTTGGATTCAAAATGTAAAACTATAATATCATTCCTGCGTGAGAATGCAAGGAATATTTGTGCATAAAAACTACGTGCAAAATTGTGATGTAAGAAAAACGACATGCTCGTACGGTAACTAATTATTTTAGGAGACAGGACATCGATCCGAAACCGAAAAAGAACGTCATTTCTACCGGAGTGACAACCGAACCGAAAAATGAAAAACCTTGAACCTGAACCGATACCGGAAACCGTTTTTTTTTCCAGTTCCAGTTTCCGGTTCTCATTATCATCAGAAAGTAAGTGCAACGGTTGATATACTAGATAAAAATGCAGCGGTGACTTTTAACTCCCTTATTAACATTTAAATTTTAATACGAGATAAATTCTCGTAGATAAATTCTTTGACCATTTCTTTCATATCAATATTTTTAGTCTAAAACTTGGAGGATGTTCTACGTAAAGGTCACGTATAATATAAACCTCGCGCAGGGATTATTTATCGGGGCCAAATAAAAAACTGTTCGAACAGATTCGGTTGTTGCTGCCGCAAGGAGACCGAAATAAACTAGGTATTCATTTACTCCATGCGGAGATTGCCGTGCATTGGACGGCCGCATATTGAAGTTCAACTGTATTTATTACTAATTCGTCCCACGCTGACATCGAGTACGTGTAAATTCGTTTGCAATAAAAACAGGTACTCGGTCGGGTTCGCTATGGCTTCCGAAAAGGCGAAGCATGGATGTAGAAGCGGTCCGGTCGAGTGTAAAATGTTTTCGAGGGTCCATCAGCCACGTCGAGAGGCGAATGACGTAAGCAATGCCGCTCGTACGTATACAGATGGTAATATATTTTCGGGAATGCGCTTCGCTATCTGGGCAACTCCCGAAGTGGTTTTCGAAACCACACTCCCTCGTCTCTCCGTGATCCTAGCAACATCTCTTAACACTTCTACAACGCAGGAATTTTAATGGTTTTTGTTTATTTATAGGGTAGTAAATTCTATTATTTATTGTCCCTAGCCTTTTGCAAACAGTAAATTTCGATCTCCCTCATTGTAATACTGGAAGTAAAATTTTTATCGTAGCAATTATCTGTTTAATTCACTTACTGCAAGAATGATGAGAAGAGTTAATGGCCTACCAAATTCTGTGGACGTGTTTTTAATAAGATTAATTATGTATATTAATAATANATAAGAAAATAATATTTAATGTTTTATAATGTATAAGATTTTAATTAGTTTTCTTTAATTCAGTTCACATAAATGTATATCATTAAACTATTTCGAATTATATAATGTTTTTTGTTATATTTTGTATTATTCTATGTATCTTATGTTATGTTGCGCTACTCAATTGCAAACGTATGTTTTTATATATTTTGATATATATTTTGATAATATACATGCCCCCTTGGGTCGTTAAAAAAATAATTAAATAAACGTTCACAGTTACAGGAGATTAAAGGTTGGAGGATCCTTGGTTTTATTAACATACCCATTAATAATGCTCTAGACCCAATTTAATATACGGTCTACGCACTATATACACACTTTATACTAGTATACAACTCCACATAATCTTCCAGTAATTTTGCAGCTCTGTTCTTCGACGAATAGCAAACACTTTTGCATCCGAAATCGTAAACAACAAATTTCGGCGGTTTTGTTAATTGTTCGTATTATTTACCATACTTTCACGAACCTAAGGCGACGTTTTCACCTTCGCAACTTTCGAAGGAAAGGGGATTCGGCTTACAAACTTAAGCAAAGTTCTCGACTTCGATTGGATTTCATTAACTAGATGCTTTCATTCGTCATCATGCCTTATTTTCATACATTAGGGAATTCATTTCCATCGAGAGTTCTTCATTTAAACCTTTCCATTAATAGTGAACCTAGAGAGAGATTTTACATACATTTTAATATGTTTTTATTCGCTAATTTTGTTGTTTCTCTCTGTGCACAAGGGTTAAAAGTTAATTAAATGATCTCTTAAGTAATTAATTTTTCATAATAACCATTGATTATTATTCAAAACTGATTTCTTCTCCTTCTGAAGGAGAGTTCCAAAGAGAGACGATGGCTAGGAAAAAGGGGTCGTCCTGTATTATTATGCATACAGCATTAACCCATACAAAAAATACCTATTTAATTTTATAAAACATGTTTGCATTTAATTTAATACCTATTAAGCTATACATTGTCCCTGGGGTACCTCACTCCGAGTTCGGTGTATTTTCTCAATAATAAACGTAGAAAAAAACTAATGATATAATGAGCTAAAACCATATGTGTCAATAATTATGGTATCAGCTTTAGATGTTGGGAAAAAAATCGCTGTTTCAATCTCCTAATTTGTCATATTTCAACCATTTCGGCATGGATTAAATTAAGGTTTCCTAAGTAACAACAATATTTTTTTACCTTTGAGACTCAATCAAACTGCGACATTATTGATGGATACAAACGAATAAAAAAATTATAAACGAATTCTATAAATTTAATACGTATAAAATAATTAATTTATAATTAGCGGCTTTACTCCTTCAACTTTATGTGCAATAAAAAGTAATGACTGTTCATCTCATTTGTTTTAGGCTCACATGAATACTTTCTAATTATTTATTATAGAATCTTTTGTGATACAAAACTCCGCCCTTTAGCGGTTGTTTCCCGTTCCCCTTCCGAATCTGCCCCTGGATATTTATGGTTAATGTATCGATAATATGATGGGAAAATTAGTGATTAATAGCAATGATATTTATTCTCATCTGTGAGATGCACATTATCAAGGTTTAATGGTTCAATAACTTGACGCGAATATTTTATGAGCCGTACTTGATTGACTGAGATATCCATCATTGATTAATCCTAATTACGTCATGAAATGTATGCAGCAAAATTAAACCAGATTTTGTATGTACATTGGTTATCGGAAGTGATATATATAACGAGTCTGTGTGGATTTCAACGTTTAAAACTCATTCATACATAAAATATATCAAATCGAAATGCTATTTGATGGAAATTGAAAATGTTCAAACATTTACCAAAAGTCTACCAAATCTACTTTTAAAATGTACCATTAATTCCTCTCTTATGTCGAGGGACTTCAGAGAGACACAAATCGGATCTCAACGTAGGAACAGGGTTTACCCACAACCATTAAAGTTTTATTTTTACAATCCAAGGTGGATCTGGTATTGCGCCCATCAAATTACACCCAAAATATTCGACAAGAAAGGGAAACTTAAGCGATTATTAACAAGGAATACTTCGAGTATTAAAGGGAGTTGAGAATGATATCAGTGACTGAGACTTGAATCCAGATTTTCACCTTTCCAGTAGATGCTTCAAATCAATGAAGCTGTAATTCTGATTCATTTCATTTTTAACGCGGTTTTGTAAATAAAACGATTGGATTTCTTTATGTTTCAGTGCCGTTTTTCTGGGAGAACGAGATAAATATATTCCTTTTTCCTTTTCTGCTGTTATCCTTAAAAAGGGAGTCTCCTTAACACCGCTTTGTAGGGTGGTTGTTTCTATGAGGGGTGGTGGTGTCGAGTGCCGCTAAGCATAACAAGGTACAGCATAATCCTTTCCAGGTGTCCGATGTGGACTTTTTTACACTTCCTGAAAAATGAACGCATTTATATTTTCCGAATCTCGCTTACTAATTCAAGTGGAAAAATTCTACTTTGGTATACTGAGAGTTCAATTTTCTCATCCTTTGCACAACTTGGATGTTCAACCATTCGAATGTAAGCAATCCAGTAGGGCTTGTTGAGTCCATAAACAACCTAAAAGGTTTCTCACGCGGCCGAAGGGTGGCCTTTCGATCGAGAAAGATTCCACACCCGTTTCAGAGCAACCACCCGGAAACAGGAAGATCTGGGTTCGAACCCAATGACGTATAGCTTTTCCGCTTCCGTTAAAACCTTCGGTTTTACAAGGCGCGCGCCACTTCTTGCGGGCTATTCCCAAATGACTTCCAGAGGACTCCGAAACAAAGGAGCGATTCTAAGTGCGGTACGTCAACCCCTGGGTCGCAACTTGAACTCCTGCGCTACCGCAACAACAAGCGTAATGAAAGAACTCCCCGAGTTTACCTAACATGACTACATCTTCTTCTTCTTCTCTTCGGCGCTACAGCCCTATATGAGCCTTGGCCTCCATAACATGACTACATACTGTCCTAAAAGACCTTAGCTACCTCGAAACCCAAGCCTCGAGGCGAGTTTTGGAACGGGACCAAGTCCTCCCCTTTTATTTCCCTCAAAGAAAACTCCGACGGATGGAAAGAGTCATCTCTGTCCGAAAAGTTAATTCGCTTCCTCCGAATCTTCCGCGCCCCCTACCCTCGCGGAGGCGTGGGCTGCGAGGCCGCTGTAGAGAATCGCGGATCCCTTCAGGGTCGCCCGTGACGCACGCCGCCCCTCCCGCGGAAGATTTGTCGCTCCCGAGTTGCCCGGCGACAAGGACCCTTCCCATCGCCGGGGAAATCCTTTCCAGTGAGTCACCTTACCAAAGCCCTTCGCAAATCGCTCCCCAATGACGCATTTTGCGGCCGATGAGGGAAGGTCAATTTCGCGACGTCATTTTTTCCCCTCGAAGCGTTCGACGCGGAAAGATGATAAACCACTCCGCTGATGGCTCTACCCATTCCGGGAGATATCCCTCCCTCTCGAATATCAAAGGAGTGAGGAAGAACGGCCTTCCGCGGGCTATTCGTAAAACGTATCTGGATAACATAAGCACCCGTTTCTATCCGGCCGTCTTCTATCGGTCAGTCTACTGCGTAAAATATCTCCCCAACTGACGGATCTCGATGAAATTTCGCTTCGACGCAATAAAGCGGCGAGTTTCAGGGTTGGGCGTTGGCACCCCCCTCGAAGAGGCCGGGCGTTCGGTGTATTAATGGTATTCGCGATTTTATTGAGGAGCGTAAACCTCAGATCAACTCTTGATGAAGGAATCGGGAATAATGTAACGGTAAAGAGCTAACCGAAGCAACGTTGAACGGCGGAAAGAGTTCCTGAAGCTAGTAACTGCTAACCGCAATTGTGAGGATCAGAACCTCAAACAACGCCTGATTTCGGGAGCTATGCTCCTATCCTCACAGGTGACTTAGAGACGAACCTACGTCGCTTCCGAAGATAGGAGCATGGGAGCCGCAGTCTCATCAGATACTTCATCGAATCAGGATAAGTTTGATATAGTCTGGTAAAATCGGTTAGGTACAATTGTTTCGTAAAATCGGTTCGGTAATGTTGTTTCAGTAGTTTTGGTAATAGGTTTGCATAATCAGCTCAGTATAATTGGTTTGGTGATGGAACATTTAAAAGAGAGAGGTAGGTTTTGGTCGATACAACAAAGAAAAATCAATGAAAGAAATGAAACATTATGTGGGTTTAACATAAAACCTATGTCTGAACTTAGGGGAAAAAATAAAACCCTGCAGGAAAACGCCCACGAGAAGAGAACTTGTAAAAGCTGCGAAAACCGACAGACAGTAGAAACTAAAATTTGATAATAGTATTAAGATACTATAAATAAATCAATACTTCCCTCGTTATTGCCGGCCTCGGTGAGGCAGTGTTAAGGGTGTCAGCCTTTCAAAGCCGTAGTCCTGGATTCAAATCCTGGTTAGGGCATGGTTGTTTGCGATCGTGACTTGTAAAAGGTTAATTGTAAGAGTGGTTAAGACTAATATTCGCCTAATAAAGTCGTCATCATTATTCATCAACCCCTTAAGATTTGAGCAATTAGGAAATGATTGGAATTATGATTCGCTGAGATTTGCGTATCTCTGAGATTTGTCTCTTATAACGTTTTCTTTGGTGTCACCTAAGTGAATAAATCTACTGTTAGCGCTCACATCTCCAATTGTCCAAGTATTCAAAACTACGTATCGTCATCAGCCGGGTTGAATTCTTCAATGTCTAAGCAATTTTTAAAGGCTACTTTGAGATTTCTCTAACGCAAAGAAGGCCGCCGAGTCTTTTCAACATATACCAGAGCGTAGAAAACAAGGATAAAAAACACAGAAAGCAACCTGTCTACTCAAAGAAACCGGGTAAGAAATTGGAGTGACGGGAGAGAAAGGGAATATAGATGTGTCAGAAAAGTTGAAAGGGCTGCATAACGTGGGAGTAAGCAAGCAGAAAAACAGATGGAAAGATTATGAAAGGACAATATGGAAGATAAAGAGTCGGATACTGAGAACTTAAAGAAAGACGTCATTACCTAGAAGATCACATAAGTTTATCTCCATACCAATTTCAATTATTGGAAGAATGCTCACTGTACATCCAATTCATATTGAATACAGATTCATCAACATACGATTCGATTAATGTAAACTAGGTTATAGAAAAACACACTGCAGTCACTGTTAAACATCCATATGGACAGAACCGCGCCCAGCTTATCTGCCGCCTGGGTGCGAACATAATTTGCCGCCCCTTAAAATTAGATACCAAAACCATACATTTCTCGATATGCAGGTAAAAATTATTTTGTAAGACTTAGAAAAACCTGTGTTTTATGACTTCGTTCCCCAGCTTAAATTGGCAACTAAACATTCATTACAATTAATTATGCATATTCCGTATCCTGACGTAGTGAATAGTCATTATCAGTTGATAGTTCACATTACTTTAGAGTATTATTACCTTAGCAGCATTAGCCTCTGGAAGTGTTAATAAAATACGCTAAGCTATTTGCAAATTAGGAAAGACTCCGATCAAATCTCTAGAAAATATATATTGCAAATGCTGAAGAGGATTTACTCTTGGTACCAGAAAATCATTCATTGATTCCAATTCTTCGATTAGAGCCACTGCACAGTTATTCCTTTCTCGTCTTGAGTTATCCGTAATTCTTTTCCCTAAATGTTTGCCAATTTTTAATTTCACATCATAAACTTTCCTAGATAAGTCGTGTGTATCACAAAGAGAGCAAAAAAAACGTTATTATAATAATAATAGTTGGCTACGCTTCTGTTACCGCCATCGCCCGGGTGCGATGCACCCCTTGCACCCATAGGACGGCGCGGCTCTACATATGGATGCAAATTATAATTCTTTACACCCTCACATTGACGAGAGGGTAACGCGTTAGCCTTTGGTGATAGAAAACCCGGGTTCGATTCCCGGTGTGGACGCAAGATTGAAATGGCCTCGGCTGTGAACACATTCGTAAAAGTAGTAATAGTTTTCGAGTTCCTCCATCAAAATCTAGTGGATACACGGCGTAATAACCGAAGTATCAAACAGGTGCCTAATGGAAAAAATAATGTATGTGAAAAATGTGCAAGAAGTCAAACGTACCAGAGTTGAGGTAGAACCCTTCTCATCCGCAGCGAAACTGATAAGTAAGCCCCTGGCACTTCCGACGGTTAACTTTGGCGAAAATATCGTAAAACTACGGCGAAAGTGGCAGTGAACCTTCGGTATTTATACGAATTCTGCTGACCGAAACTTAAGTCAAGTTCGCCCAAGGCCCTATTATGTATCAGAGAAAAATATCCAACAGAAAGTCTAAAAACTGGTTCGAAGTGCTTCAACGACCACTATACGTATTTTGCAGTAATCACTAATTGCAGAATTAATGAACGATGAATATTTTTACTGCAAACGGCTTCCAAACAAACGGAATAAAACCGACGTTTTTACAGCAGCAAAAGTTGGGCCCAAACCGAAATTGTTTAATTCCTGCACCTAAACCGAAACCGAAAACTGCTCTTACTTTCAGTTTCCTACGAGACAATGTCACTGCTTAAATGGAAATAGAGGACACGTTACTGAATTTGTGCAGCAGCCACTTGCGACAAATTATGGACATTTTCATTTATTTTGTATCATATCTTGATTTTTGAACTATCATAAGTTTATTCCCTAGATTTAATGTACTAATAGAATACTCATTTTTCCACCCCCTTCTCTGTGGGTGTTTTCCTGCTGTGGATATAGTTTAACCTATGATATTACTTACACGTTAGATTTTTTACATCCACAAGTCTCTTTTCTTCTCCATTCCTATTTAAAATTTGTGTTTTTATTAATGTCACTGACTAATGGATGGTTACTGGTTAGATGGAAGGAGAAACTTTTTAGTCTCATTCTCACCTTAATAAAGACCTTATAGACTTTTTGTCTAGTCTACTATTTTCAGTATTTGTGTACCTGGAGAGATATAATCAATGGTAGACGTCGTCACTTTGTAGAATTCCGTCAAGTACGAATAAAAAACACTGTGTAAAAATTCAACAATATACTTCCTTAACACGACCAGTTTCAACTAGTACAGAATCATCATCAGGTCCTTCCTCCAGATGATGACTATGTTTAATTGAAACCGGTCGTATTGAGGAAATGTATTGTGGAATTTTTACAGTGGTTTTTATTCCTACCTAGAGAGATAGTTCATATCCTGGACGTCCCTCCGAACCTTACAAAGACCTTTAATTGAAAACTCATCAACAACAAGTTACTACTGCAGGAATAGCTTGAAGCATTCAATTTTAGCAATTGTTTCGCTCTCACATCGAGAATAACATTACCATAAATTAAATACTGACCGAGAATGTCCTACAAAGGAAACATTTCGATTCTTAAAATCAATGTGCGACTGCTTTACTTCGTGGTAAGCTATAATAGAGATGATTAAGAAACAAAATTTAATAAGTTCCACAAGAGAATTATTAAATCATAGCAAATAAATATACTATGTCGTATAGGTAATCAATGCGAGTAGGTTCTTGTTAGAAAAATTACAAAAACAATTTTCCCATTATTCTACTTATGGATAATCTGATTGAACATTGTTCATAAACAACGACTGTATGAATAGGAGTTTTTAATCCGATTTTCTCGTCGTGAAATTTGAGAGCAACCTTGGATATTTCCACGAAAACGGTAGCATTGATAGTAATGGTCAATGATTCCAAAATGTAGCCCTCAAGAGCAGGCGAAAGTTGTCCCCAGTTCTATATTTACCAAATGCATGACAGTTTAACGCCGTCAATGACCTAGTAAAATGCCGTTAAAACTGGATTAGAGGAAACATCTACTCCCTGCTATAAAGAGGCACCCTGACATCTAATCCTTTCTTTAAAAGCAAGAGGCTACAAACTAATAAAAGCGAAATGGAGCCCTAAGGAAAAGCAGGTTAGCAATACAAACTGCAATGAGACATTGACAAACTTTCAAAAATATTTAGTTCGTTAATTACCAACATAAAGTAGCCTCGCGAGAAAATAAAGTCAATATTCGGATGGGAGAATAGAATTTTTGAAATATTGGTACTTTTCGTATTTCCTAAGCGCCGTTAATTGTGTTTCCTGCGGCTATATCTTGATTAATTAATTTTGCCACATTTTTTACTTCTCATGCAAGATGGATGAAAATGTATCTTTCATTTGATTGAAGTCAATCTTTTCCATAACTTCGATAACTCGATAGATACTGAGGTATGAATGATGATGAATAATGGCATTTATTTCGGCCATTTTTATGAAAAGCATTATTCATAGCGAGAACATACTCCCCTTGCGTGGGCTTCATCAAAATTCTGGCTAATTGAAGAGAGAAAGGAAAAATTACCTCATTTCTCATCTATGCATACTTTTTTGGAGGGCTTGAGGTTCGAAGCGGCCTTCGGTCAGAATACTTCACAGAAAGTACAAAGTGTATTAATTTTTCTAGAAGCTTTATATTGAAAAAACAAGGAAAATGAGAAAATTGCGAGAAAATTGGATTATCTCCCAAAAAAAACCCACAAAATGCTGAGATCGACCATAAAAAACGCCAAATCTATTTTTGAGGACGCGATTTAAAAATAATCATTACTTCTCCCGCGGAGGCTATACTCGGGATATCTTTATCATTACTGCTTTTTTATTGCTTTCAGAATAACCGGGCCGCGAATTTATAACTCGCGCGCGTTACTCCAGTATCTAAACGACCAAGATTTCAAAATATAGGTTTAATCCGAGCCATGCATCTCCCCCTTTCAATTAATGCGCCGTTAAATTTGGCGGAACATGAATCGAAATCTTAAATATAGATGAGCGGAAGCACGGATAAAAGCGGCCCTTTTTTGCACCCTTTACTTGAAACGCCGGCAAAAACCCTTTGAATGAGAACCGGAATTTATGGAGCAACTTAGCCACCTTCCAATACGTTCGCTCGTAAAAAAAACGGTCGTAAACAACTACAGCACGGTAAAAAAATGGCCGTCCCCTTACTCCAAATTTGGAAGGTTCCACCTGCTGGAGAGAGGGGTCACAGAGAGAAACGCGGGAAAGGGTTTCCAGACGGTCTGTTAGGTGGCAGCACCGCTGGGAAGGATAAGAGTCGGCGCGGGGAGAGTTTGATGAGTGCGGCGTTAGCCAGGGTAAGACGTATCCCTAAATAATTCCTCCGTGTCCCTCTTAATCAGCGCTCTCGCCAGTGGACCGGATATCGCCCTTCCAGTCGTCCTAAACCCGCTTTCCGAACCCACGTGCAGAAGTTCCGCGGCGAGGATGACTAAGGGACGTCTCCGCCCTCGTCCGCCAAGTTTGAGTGCAATGAATGCACCTCCATTCAAACGCGAGGGTTAAATGCGGAGTGCAATTCGACCCGAAATAAATGAAGTTGGGTCAAAAAGGGAAGTGGGGATTTGGAGTCCGTTTATTTCGAGACAGGATCTATACTTAGAGACATTTCCGAGGAAATGTATTTCCGCTTGGGTGAGGACCGAGAGCGGGTCTCGGCGATGCCTTCCGATGGTTAGCGTTTAATAAGGAAGGGAAGTTTTGTTAAATGCTCGGATAAAAGTCTGTTAAACTCTGCTGAATTTGTAAACGTTGTGGAATCCGTCAAAAAATATCAAATTTAGCTGTGTCCAATCTCATATGCATTCATAATTTACTATTTCACACACTTGTTTTTCATTCAGTTTCATTTCTGTTAATATTTGCGTATATTGCCGCATTTCAGATCATAAGCGTATCGTAACCTTTGTTTACGGCTTTGCTTCTATGTGTTTGTGCACAATTTACCTCTCTGTTATTATTTACTCCGTAACTTGTCTCTCCCTTCAGTGGACCTTTTTGTCCTAGGTCCTCTATACACAGTTTCTTCCTTACTTTTTCCTTCTCTATTTTCTTTTAGACACCTAAATCGTCTTAAATTCTAAAATCAGATAGAGAAAACGTATCTTTCATATACTTTTGTCTCAGTCCTGTTCATGGCTGTGATGATATGAAAGCTATTGAGGTATGAGTCATGCTGAATAATGGCATTAATTAACGTTTCTCCTTATGCAATGCTACGAAAAGTGTTACTCGTTGAGTCATTGTGCTTCACTAACGTGGGCTTGTTCTGCCTATAGCATTCTGTCTCGGTGATGAAAGCAAGTGCTAATACCTCACTCCTCATATTGCCTAGTAAGCCTCATTTCTCTCCCCTTAATTATCGTAGCTGAAGGTAGAGGGGACGAGGTCCTAACCGGCCTTTTGGCTGAATACGTTACAGACGATGAGTAATGCGTATCGTTATACCTCTCTAGGCTAGATAGGTGTTTTGAAATTACAGCGAGATGAATATGTGGGTCTTCAACTTCTTTGTCCAAAGTTTTTTTCGTTTCATCGATCTATAAATCTGATAAATCTACGTCCCGATGACATTATTTCTCCATTTTAAACTTTATTGTATGATTTTTCGAATTTGGTCCGTCACGGAATAGTTTTTTTTGTCGAACTTGGAATGAGCCCCTCGGAAGAGCTAATGATGTGCTGGATACACAAACATTACAAACGGGAGTCATTGACAGATGGGTTATTTTTATAAATAGGCTCTAAAACTTTTAAAACATTTCATAAATGTTATCTCTTAGACCTGTATAATTAATGAGAAGCAAGGGAAACAGATGCCAGAACAACTCGTTTCAAACATTCATTTTTTTCCTAGCTTAGGTCATTTCGCACGTAGGCCCCTAACGGGAATCGAACCCGGGACCCTTCCACCGTAGGCAAAACCGTTGCCCACTTGGATATCCTGGAGCCCACGATAGATAAATATTAGATAAATAGACGTATGGTGTATGCACCCCCTGCCACACGCCGAAAGGTAAGAAGGTAGTGAAGTCGACAGACCACTCATAGATGCAAAGGTACAAGTAGAAACTTTGCAAGTTCGATAAAATTTAATAATACGAGGGATACTATAATCTTACCTTACAATTACACACATGTTGTTGCCAGGATACCTATATTCCTCAAAATCAATCGAAAGTTTCAATTATTAATATCAATATTTTAAACAATTGTATTTTGACATACGACCACGATTTGCTCTAACCGAACATCACATCTCGAAACCCGATGACCCACTACTATAGCCCCATATGAAGCAAACAAGGAGAATAAAGAATAAACAACGATCTGAAGGAAAGAGATTAACTTATAATTTGGGAGGTTTGCAATTTCGACCCACTGTAAATGAAAAAGGAAACAAATCAATGTAGATAAAATACAAAGACTTATACCGTTCCACAAAATATATTACCACAAAATAGATTACGACATATATTACCACGAAATATATCACAACAAAATATATTACCATGAAATATATTACCACAAAATATATTTCCACAAAATACGAGTATATTTCTGAATATAAACTTAATGCGCGAAACCATTGGTCGCTAGAAAAACATTTTATGTAACAATACTAGTGATTAGCATTTATTTCTACATCGATAACATGGAATCTCGCCCAGTATCGCTGGACAAGATTAATTACGTAAAAAATCACGCTAGACGAGGAATGCTCCAAAGCACACAATAATCGCGCCGGGATGTCGCCCTGAAAATCCNTTCTTTTATTTATAATTATATTCTGTACATATTATAATGACATACGAGGTTAGGTGGAAGAGAGGCCCATATGAGCCTAACCTCGCCAATAAAGAGTCTATGTATCTATCTATCTAAATTACCATCAACTTTGCAGAGGGAATGAGGCAACTGGTCAGAGTGAGGAGTGAGGCAATCCGCCCTTGCCAGGCCAGAATATTATGAGTGAAAAAATTCTATACCAAATGAGAAGTACAATGACCGTATGAATATCACTTTTCATTCACACGAAATTACCAAAATATAAGCCATTATTCAGCATAACCCATGCCTCAGTAGCTTTCATTTTTCAGCAATCCACCCTTAGCTTTTCACTAATTCCGATTACTCTCTCAATGTTCCTTTCCCCAACATCTTCCTTCAGATTTTGTTCGTTTAATTCCGTCTCCCACTCACTCCCACCATCCCACATCCCACCATCCCACCGTTCATAATCCTCGCCAGCATAAATCATTCAGCCGTATATTCGGTCGTCGGAAATCGGAGTGAAGCGATATTTCTGCTGCCCCAGCTGCTTTCCGCTCGTCCGCCAACATTTCCGAACGCGCACGCCGACTCTAACATTTGGGAGACCCTCGGTGCCATTTGCTGGAAAAACAAACGAATCTTACGCGCCTCAACAGCATTAAACATACCGACGTCATCGGATAAACGGAGGAGAGGCTATCCCGCGGGATCTTCCGGCATAATATCTCCCTTAACACCGAATATAATCTCCGACAACCCTCTTTTATTGCGCGAATAACGACCGGACCGATATTTTTTGCAACTGCGAGGTAAAAAAAGTGCCTCTTAAAATATGGCCGTTACTTTCGGTAAACGATGAGCTAAAAATGAGCCCCGGTTTTTACCGGTCGCTGGAAACATTCTCTTTCGGAAGTGGCTCGCGCTAACGCGAAACACCGCGCACCAAGTGAGGGAGTTGATTTAAGAGACCCGATGAGGCACGAAGTGTTTCTGGGGAGTGGGGGTGCAGAAACAACTGACGGCGGGGATCCGAGAATAAAAAAGGCCACTCCAGAAGAGATATCAGAGTCTACCCACGTAGGAGCGCGACGCCTGGAAAACACGCCTTCGAATTAACTTCGTCTTTCAGACGCTCGTTAATAGATCGTAGGGGGTGGAGATGCGATGGTAAACGGCGCCCTCTGGGTCGAGATTCCATCTCTCTCACGACGTAAATTATTGCAACGAGTGCCCAAATGAGACGCCTCAATCATTTTCACCAGACGAGAGGTTCAACAACTGGGGAAAGAGCAACAATTGAGCAGAGAAAAGATGAATCATCGCGGATCGTAAATTCAGTCCATATTTCTTTCGGCGGCGTCCGAATACCATCCCTCCGCGAGCGCCTGTACACCTGCAATGCCACGGAATTAACGAGCATAAACTCCTTCGGCGTTATCAAAACGATGTTAGACCGGGGAATGTTTCCACAAGGACTAACGTGGCTTTCGTATGTTTTCAACGTCCTTCCTTCAAACACAGCTCTCACATTATCCCATCGTCTCTCCTGACGGAAAACGCCTACGCAATTATTATTCGGTAATGAAGTATTCATCCTTTATCACCGATGAAGAGAGTTCTTTGGCTTTGAATACTTGTTTTATGAGCCGAAAGGAGACTGCTGTTAGACTGGTGAATACAATTTCGGAACTAATTCAGTTATTGATACAAGTAAATACTTATTCAGTTGATTATATATTCAACTAATACATCCTTCATAGGAAACTCCCAAATCTTGCTCTACATTTCTTGTTTTTGAGTGGACTTAGAGAGATCCTTTCAGCAGGAACTGCGAAAGGTATCTTTACTCCCCAAGTCAGTAGCTTAAAGGGGGCCTCGCCGGTTAAGTTATATAATATTACTACCATTCTAATAGATGATGAAACTTTGTCGTTTGATAAAGTTTAAATGAAATTTTCTGGGACTGGACGTGTATGTTTAAGACTTATTTTCAAACTATAAGTTATTGAAAAAGAAAGCAGCCTTGCTATACAACACAGCTGCATTTGGAAAAACAATATTTGCGGTTGAGCTGACCGCTGTGAAATGTTTTCAAGGATCCAAAGATGGCAATGCCGATCTTGGTTCTGTAATTTGGTTTTACATCGCTCCATACTCATATATTCTCCTCTATCCACACAAATGCGTATTCAGAAATAGCCTTAATTTTTCGGAGAACATTCATCCTGAAGGCTGATAGGCTCCATAACTTATCCTACATTACCATCATTGGAGAGGGAATAAGGCAACTGGGCGAAGTGAGGGGTAGGGCAATCTGCCCTTGATATCATATGCCTGCCTGTATCTACGAAAAGGCGTATTTAGAAATATCCGTCATTTTTTGGTGGATCGTTAGTCCCAAAGGTTGACTGGCTCCTAGACCTCTCCTAAATAAGATAATCTAATTTTGGAACTGATAATGTTATTACAATTAGTTTAGCGAAACGATGTTCACTTTAGATATACATATAACTTCATATTGTAACTGTAACATTTAAACCTACATTTTTTGTGTTTTATTGTTTATAATTCATTTTCATTTGTTGTTCTTNATACCGTTCCACAAAATATATTACCACAAAATAGATTACGACATATATTACCACGAAATATATCACAACAAAATATATTACCATGAAATATATTACCACAAAATATATTTCCACAAAATACGAGTATATTTCTGAATATAAACTTAATGCGCGAAACCATTGGTCGCTAGAAAAACATTTTATGTAACAATACTAGTGATTAGCATTTATTTCTACATCGATAACATGGAATCTCGCCCAGTATCGCTGGACAAGATTAATTACGTAAAAAATCACGCTAGACGAGGAATGCTCCAAAGCACACAATAATCGCGCCGGGATGTCGCCCTGAAAATCCTGTGCGCTGAAAAAGCAGTCTTTTGTGTACTTAGTCGGAAGCTAACAAGGAGGCGGTCATGGATGCCTTTGCGGCCGGGAATCGGGCGAAGTTTGGAGCGAGAATAAAATATTAATGACTCCCCTTCCACTCTTCTCTAGGAATTGCCATTCCGTCTTTATTCTCAGCAATCTAAGGTGTCCCGGACGGTTGAGCGGAACTTCAACAAAGAAGGCCACATGCGCTTTCAAACCTTCAACCCCGTGGCGCCAGACGTTTTAGCCCCACAAAGAAAGGATTCTTTCGCGTGAAAGTTAAATACTTTTCTCGCTGGTCGCTGAATGCGGAAAGATTTTGAAGAACTTTTCAAGAGAGGGGAAAATATCCGCGGTGAGGAGGGTTATTTTGATACTATTTCATTCAAACGGGGTACCTCCGAGGCAAGTGGAGAATACCGACTTCTTAACAAAGCTTTCACTAGGTAACCGGTAAAAGTTCGATGAAGATATGCCTTGAGTTTTCCTTTTGTGACCACTTACTCGTAGCTGATGATTTAACTTGAGCCTATTATGATATGAATCGTTCTTTGGCGTTTTATCGGAAATAACTGTTTAAAATCTTTAAGTTAAAGGAGCACGATTGTGTTAACACATTAGAGTTTTGATAAAAGCTCCAAAAGCCGTAGTTATAGAGAAAGCTGCTTTGTTTAAATAAATAAAATGTTTATATAAATAATAACCGTTGTTGCAAAAAGCAGTGTAAGAGTGTAAAAATTGTTATGAATAATTTTTTCTCTATTTTGAAGCATAGATTTGATTCCCAATCATTAGCTACCCTTAGGTTTGTGGATAGAGTGAGGCTTACCAGGTGGTGAGGAGTGCGGTAGTTTATCCTTGCGTCTCATTGTCAGAATAGTAAGAGAGAAAAAGTGACACATAAGTGCAGCCCATTGACCATATGAATGAAACTTTTCATGGCATCCAATAAGAAGTTTTATACGATTTTCATTGATCGGAAAAATTATTACCAGCGTAGCTCTCATAAAAACATATTCTGAACGAGAATTTGACAAAAGTAAATTAAACACCCGTTCTACTCTTCTATTTAGGCGACATTTCTCATTAACTGGCTCAACATAGATATTGAGGTTGGCAATTTTGGAGAAATATTTCTTATGGGGAAGCTACATTTTTAAGAAGAAAAAGGCTTGAGAAAACAGATCATAATTTATTTTCTAATTTCCATACTCTCCATACACACCGTTACCTTCACATCTTTTAGCTTGTACATACTATCAGTTGGTTTGTGAAGGTTTTTCACATCTCCCTTCTTTGTTGGTGTAATCATGCAGTGGATATTTTTTACTGTGATATTACTTAGGTGTTTTACACCCACAAATCCTTTTTGAGTTTTCTTCTCTATTCCTTTTTAAAATTTATTTATGTTTTTATTAATATCACTGACCACTGTTTAGATGGAAGAACTTTTAATCTCAATCTCGCCTTAATAAAAACCTTATAGACTTAACTAAAATCGTATATTTTATCTAGTCTACTATTTTCACTATTTTCAGTATTTGAGTACCTAGAAAGATAGTTCAAAACCTGGACGTTACCCCGAACCAGGACGTATGGTAACACCTTTCTGCAGGCATTTCCCCCAAGAAGGAAGAATAATCCCGAGAACAGCAGACAGTATAATCTGATAAATATAGAATATTTACGTTCAATTCATTCAACTATATCATTACACGGACAGGATACAAATCACGGCGAAGGCACTGGTAAAACAACAACTAAAAGTATATATTTGCACGTAAAACGTTTAAACTTAAATGCAAATGCAAATGTAGAATCAAAATATATCTCCCATAAATAGAAAAGTCACGGCAGCTCCAAAAATGAAACGAAAACGAAACACGGAACTGCGAAAAAAAAACACGAGCGAGAATGAATTGGGTTACAAGCAGTTCTTCGGTCTAAGTTGTTAAGGCATAGGTTTGACTAGTCTTGCGTGTCCAAAAATAAACAACCCATGGAGGGCAAATTAGTGGAATTAGGAGAGGCGCCAAGCAAAATCCTTCACTTGCCACACTTTTGTCACTCCTGAGAGAGGCAATAGAAGATAATCGCGTCCGAAAACTACGAGAATTTGATGGCTTGAGGTTTTACTTGGCGAAACTAATAGGCCTCTATATCGATTAGGAAATCTGTAATGTTTGAGGCAGGCGGAATAATATTTTCCTCCGAAATACGGTGTGGTCACGTCTGGTAAGTCTGAATCTCCCTTTCATTCCTGCGCTCAAACATTTACATCATCATTCCATATCTTAAGAAAATTATATATAATAAAAAATAGTAAAGAAGCAGTAAAGTATAAAGAATAGAAATAGAAGTATATAATAGAAATGTAACAATAAAATTTGATAGAATTATTCATTGTGTTACAATGTGCGACATAATATCTTCTATTCTTAACTATTGTACAGCATAATATATTTAGTTTTCCTTATTCTATATTTTACCTCATTTATTCACATTTCTATCCGCTAGACATATGACGTCGAAGGAGCACACTTTCACAGTTAAATGAACAAATTATTATATTCAGACATGAAAGATAATCATCTCAGGCTCACTTTGCTTTCAAATCAAAGATCTCATACAATTCATCTAATAAACGCAAAAGAAACTCAAGATATTACATTTCCAGTTACATTTTAGTTGACGTCAATTTCCGAAATATTTTTTAGCTATTTCTGCAACTAATATTATTTTATTTATCAATTCACTAATTTTATTTACTCATTAGTTTATTAAATAGTTCGCGAACTATATGGTTAAATATGTCCATACATATAAAATGCTCTTAGGGCATATGCTCTATGCTCTTAATATTATATTTCACCAGTTATAAAGTTTTTATTAACTTGAATGCAGTGCTCTTCAGCACATATGTATTAATATAAAAATATAGAGTAAAAATGTTNTTTTCTGTTAGAAATATTTTATGATTGAACATAAAATAAAAGCGTATTGTTAAAGAGAAAACTCGCTTAAAAATTATAGGAGCTTTAAATAATGTTTTATGCTCTTCATGTCGGTGGGACGAAATTTTCTGTTAGAAATATTTTATGATTGAACATAAAATAAAAGCGTATTGTTAAAGAGAAAACTCGCTTAAAAATTATAGGAGCTTTAAATAATGTTTTATGCTCTTCATGTCGGTGGGACGAAATTTTCTGTTAGAAATATTTTATGATTGAACATAAAATAAAAGCGTATTGTTAAAGAGAAAACTCGCTTAAAAATTATAGGAGCTTTAAATAATGTTTTATGCTCTTCATGTCGGTGGGACGAAATTTTCTGTTAGAAATATTTTATGATTGAACATAAAATAAAAGCATATTATTAAAGAGAAAACTCGCTACCACGGATGTAGAATGTCAAATTATTTTATAAATCATCACTGTTATTAATAATTCTTAAATTTGCTTTTGAGCACAATTAACATTTGTCATGAGGTGTTGTGATGCAATACATTATACAATTATAATGCTTACGTAATGAAATGATAGATAAATTAAAACTTGTACGTAGTAATAATACTGAAATATTCTCCGCAAGCCTACCATGCCTATATTAACGAATCTGCCCTCATCGCACAAATGCCTATTTTAAGAAACTTTTCTTTCTAAGATGAGTCCCGCATTAAACCGTAACAAATTCTTCAGCTTTTAATTACGTCCCAGTGGCTCCTCTCTTTTTAACCAGCACGCGATTTTCTTACACGTAGAAATAAAATCTCTGACGTCGATCCAAAGAATACGTCATTAATTAAGGAGCCCCGATACCAGTAATTGCGGTCTAATTATACTGCAGCCAAGGATTGAGTTTACTCTTCGTATGCCAGAGGTGTAAATGGCTCCTGAGATCCTATCATTAGGTCAACACTCTCCTTTGGTTAGATTGTGCGTTGAAACTCCGTGAAACTCATCTTGAAGGAGAAACACGGCGGCCGTGTATCACCATTAAAATGGAGCTCATCACATTTAATTTAATACTGAGACTTTTTCAAAAACAGGAATTTTTCCTCATGTACCCAAATGTTTTCCCACGATTTATTCGAAAATTAGAGAAATCTGGAGCATTTCGTGCCATCAGTACGTAAAAGATGCATCTAATATACGCTGTTTAAATATTTGACGGATAGACTTCGGAACGTAATCTTCCGTCGATTACACGTATAGGAATGCCGAACGGGGTGCGAGCATTTCATAAAGATTTGCGCGATCTGGTACCGAAAAAAACAGAAAATAGAATTTCTGAAACTAAATATTTGGCTATGTTGCCAAAAGTGGCAGATCGATTGCTTCCCAGGAAATTGAGAAATTAATGCGGCCCGGAGAATGGCTCACTAAGAAAAGAACGCTTTGATTACGTACAGATCATTACGTTTCTACATCTACCTCACTTCCCTACGATCCTAGTGCACTTTACGCTTTCTTTTGTATCAATGGCAAACGAATTAAAATAAAATAAAAATGTTATGGATAGCATTAGTGTGTATGAAATAATACATTTTCGTGCATACAAATTTTGCTGTGAATTTAAATATTTCTTATGCTGTTGTTCGGGAATTTTTATCCTGGTCAGCATTTATTGCAGTTAAGGGCAATGGCTATGAAAGAAATCTCATTTATTTACGATAATGACAGAATGGAACGTTCCCTGTGCACACAAGACATACTTTTGACAGCGTTAATTTTTTTCTGGTTACTAAGGGTTTTTTCATGGTACTGGTGTATCCACTGGGTATTTAACCCCCTATAGGTTTGCCAACCCCGGGAATACAGGCTAATTTGCGTTTACTCCATGGCTCAGAACCCCCCAAAGACAAATCCTGGCTACTCCCCTGTATATGGAATGCAACTATCTTATCCTTATTGCTACCGATGGAATTCTTCCCATTCGGCTTCTGATATATGATATAAGGACACATATATTTCGTTTACTTTTGTTTCAGCCTTGCTCAAATCCGTGGGGGTATGAAATTCAATGAGGTATGCGTGATGCTGGATAATGGTATTTCCTTTCTGAGATTAATAATGGCATTTGATCTTTGAGTCATAAACAAAACTCAATTTATTTTGTTATTTCTCTGCGCTTTCGTAGTTTTTTCACTCGTAACATACGGACTAAATGGGGAATGCAAAGGCAATATCTTTCACTCCTCACCTCCTAAAACTAAAGAAATTAAAGAGCTTAGCACTTATCACATAATAAATATAATTTCGAAGCGGCTAGTTTCTTAAGTACTAAGTTCTCTTATTTCCTTGGTGGATGAAACTAGTTGCTTCAAAATTATTTATTCTGTGGAAAGCACTACTACTATCGGATTTTTAATTTGTGCCCCTGGACTTTGTTAATTTATTGCGAGCTTAATATGCAATGCATATGAACAATTTTAACATCAAACTAAAGGCAATTTTATATTTTTTGTGGTGTTTTTGTTACTGGCGTAGACGAAGAACTAAATTTACCGCGAAGAAATATTTAAACCCAAAAAACGGCACTTTCTGCGAGTCGCGGCTTTTTTGCGATGTATAAAAATCAACTGCAAGGAAACGAACCACAACTTACGGCAATGCAATTTCGTCATGAGTTACATGAAAGCAGCCTCAGTTTGATGAGCTTTTTAAAATGCCCGATTATTTTTATATTGTTGTCAATCGGCGTAAAAGGTGAATATAAATCTAGTCCTAGACTATTGGTGTTAAAATGAGGAAAATTTAAAGAAAAAGTAGGTTCTTTTATTTCTTTAGTATGGCTCCATTCCATAAATTTGAGATTGGACGTAATAGATTAACCCTGACCTCTAGTTAAGTCTCATTCCCTCTCCAAAACTTTAGATAACGAGTGGTACAAGGAAATCAAATTAACCTCCCGGCTTAAGATTTTACGGATCAACCACTGAACGAGTCATAAAGGACAAATATATAATTACTTTGATTATAAATAGCCATCCAGATTTCGGATAATTGGAAGCCAAAATTGCTGCAGTAAAACTACGAGACTTAAAGAACCAAAATAAGGGAAAAAGCGCAAGGCTCTTAATTCGAAATTCCTTCCCCTGATCCCGTTTCCAAATTTTTCCCGCTTAAGCCCCCGTTATAAACAACCCGGACTATCCCGTTTTTTTTGCTTCTTTGTGTCACGACCGATGTTTTTCTCCGTGGCAAGCTGCTCCGAAGCCGCAGAGGGAAAATTTTATTAGCGAGATGCGTAAATGGAGAAGGCTGGCGAAGTTTTGTTTTTCCCGGGAAGGTCTTCCGGGGGATGTCAGGTGTTCATTTGCGTGCAGAACGGGAGATGAAAGGGAAGTAGATGTGGAAACGGAGGATGTTGAAACGAGATGGAAGGAGGAAATAATTTAGCCGATTCTTGGTGAGAATCAGCCGAGCGAGCAGGGATGAAGAAGTGCGAAGGAAACGGACATCGCGTGTCTAGAGGAAAAGCTTTTACGAAACGGCCACCGGCGTCAGTTGAGTGACGTGGAGAGTTATCGGAGGGATTCCGAGAAGTAAGGAAACTGCGGGAGATAATTGGCCACTTCTGTACTCCGTCCCTGAGCACCATTACGGTAGATCAGTCTGACTCTTCGTTAGGGAATGACGTGGTCGCATCGGATCGGTAACGGTTGAAACGTGAACGCCGGACCTTGGCGTGGTGCTTCTGTGCGTAGGGCATTTTCACTTATGTTTATGGTTTATGACCATGAGGTTGAAGAAAAGCTCCTTCCAGGATTAGATTAGAACAGAAGCGTTCTATATTGCGGGAAAAATATTCTTAAGTACAGCGTGATAGGATATTCTTAAGTAAATCTCTAATGTAACGAACAGCTTCCGGATTTAGATCGTAATCAAGTTTGAGAATAAAATNCAAGCGGTAGATGGAGGATCATTTGATGATGGAAAGTCGAGGTGTAGAACAATGTAATCATGAGTTTCTATACATCTTTGTAAGCCAAATAATCCCTGCACCTGAATACAGATACAAATTTTAGTATCAGTTCACCTTCCTCAAACTAATATCCTTGGACGTGATCCTTCGGATACCTATACTTCCTTTTAGAGTCTAAGACCCGTTATTATAATGTATACTTAAAATGGACTTTAAATACCTCTTCGGTCGTAAATTGGTGTTGTAAAATAAATAAATACAAGTTTATCCTCCGCCTTCTTTTGGCCCAAAAATTATTCTTTCAATCCACTTCGGCCATCGAGCCTTGGGAAGGAAAATAGTATCAAACGATCTGAAAATGATTGACTAATTGGCGGTATGGAATAGGACAACTTTTCATATAACAACTTATATGTACGATTTTTACTTTCTCGAAAACAATATAACGGCGAATATGATATATTTTCTCAGAAACTGTTTCGCTTTAAAATTTTTCTACGGAAATATAACGAAAAGTAGCTGGCGACTACATTTCTCAATGCATTTTGTGGAAAATTCTTGGTATTCCCAATGTTTTCCCCAAGAAATATGTTCCAAAAAAATTTTAACAGGAAAAACAAGTGGAAGGAGGGTGAAGTAGAGCAGATTTTGATCCCAAAAAAGACCGCGTTACATGAGAGATAGACCTAAATACATCGGTTCAAAGAAAACCGTCACATTCTCGGTTTTCTTGAAAGTATCCCTTTTTTAATTGTAGTAGTAGTAGTAATGTAAAAAGAGCTTCCTCAACTTTCATTTCGCACGTAAGCCCCAACGGGAATCGAACCCGGGACCGCTTTCACTGAAATCAAACGCGTTGCCCACTTGGCTATCCAGGAGTTGGCATTTCTTAATTTTCTTTTGATCACTGCAGTACTTAACCTGGATTGAATCGCACCGTCCGGAATTAATTTTACCGTATGCTGCAAGTTTTAAAAATCAAATATGGCCAACTTTTTTTTCTATGCAGAAGTTGCAACAGCGCGCGCCGTTCTCCCGTAAGAACTACACAGGGCCATAAGATTTACAGTTCCTTCATGACTTAGGACGGAGTGTAGGGAGCAAATACGACAAAGTGAGAAAATTATTGGGAAACTAAGTTCTGACCTAATTATCGCACGTGTCAGCATCACGGAGACAGAGATGCAGAATTGAGGCGAATCACATTTCGAGGATGAAAATGCGACCGAGGAGGGACACGAAGAAGAGAGGAAAGTGAAGGAATGGGTTGAAGGAGTTAGCTTAAAGTGAGAGTGCGAGAATGTCCGGCTGGAATGAGAGCAACTCGACGGTAGCGGACCTTTCTTTATTATTTCTGGTCGAAAGGAAGGCGAAGGGGGAGGAGGGGGGAGTTGCAGGATTGGAAATGGGGAGGCGTGGGGCGGGAAGAGGGATCCACGTGACGTCAGAAAGTGCCTCAAACGTGCCTTCCGCGAGATGGTATAAGAGGAGGAACAAAATAAGGCAGGCTGAAACGAGAAGCAGGAGGAAAGTAGGATGGGAAAAACTGCGGTAGGAATGAGGGACCAAAGGTAATTCAGCCAAGAATAACGCGATACTTATGGTGGAAATAATTTTCTCCGGTTTCCAATATAATTGTTTCTCATACATATCAAGTAGCGTTTAATTGGAGCGTTCTTTTTTCTGGCTTCAAGTTTAGTGCAAGTTCACATACCCATTTGTACATTTATTGTTTTGTCTGAATACTTTATTTCGTTTGCATTCCGTGCATAAATCTATTGATATTCATATTAACTTTTTTATGTAAAATTTTCAATGTAATAATAATAATAATATTTTTTTACTTTACACACATTTGTTGCACAATATTGTACAATGTTCAAAGAAAATCATGTACACAGAAAAAAACAAATATTACAAGTTTCATTACATACATAGAAGACACAAAAATTATCTAAACTATATAATAGATGAGTTTACATACATACAAAGAGCATTACTTGTGACAAAAATACTGCACAAAAGTCACCACTTGAATNAAAGTAATGAGTACAAACTTTATTGGGACCGAACATACGGACAAAACAGTTATCCACAACAGACCAGACCTAACCCTTATCGATAAAAGAGGAAAGAAAACATCTTAATTGACATAGCCATCCCCAATGGCGCCAATATCCAAAATAAAGAAGAAGAAAAAATTCCAAATACACCCCATTAGCACAGGAAATAAAGCAGCTCTGGAAACAAGAAACAGTCATAATAGTGCCAATAGTTGTGTCAGTTACTGGCATTACAACCAAATATTTCTATACACACCTGGAAAAATTAAATATTAAGAAAAACTTCCACTCAAATTTCCGACAGGCAGTCGCACTAAAGACAACATCGACAGTAAGAAAGCTCCTAGGAATTCAATAGAAAGGTATTTGACTTGGTAAAGACCCGTCCAAGTACCGGCATTTGACCACAAAAAGTGAGAAAAATCAAGATAGGCCACAAGCCAGCTGGCAATGTCTTTACAAGTTGAAATACATTACATGGAATAACCTTACATTACATTACATTAGAGTGAAGTATTCAATGATATACATACATAATATACAGATATATCATTACAATTCCCCTACAAATTACCAAAAATTAAATTTATATCCATCCATACACCAATTTCGTTATATATTCAAATCTCACACTAATTTATACATCCCAATAGCCGTATCCCTGTATTATTGAGGTTGCGTGAAGCGCAATATGTGTCTCCATGGATACTGCCTTGGTTGCTTGGATTCTTGTCGATTTTGTTTAGATCAAAGAGGTAATTTTTGGAATATAAGCAATGGAAGAACGCATGATATACATGCTTGAATTTGGACTAAGAAAGTGGGGGACCCGGGTTCGATTCCCGGCTACGGCAGACTTTTTCTCCTTCATTTCTTAGTCTAATTTTTGGAAGTTATGCCAGTCGTAGATATTATCACGAAGACTATTGTAGACTCCTGATTCCACAATCCTCTTAATTCCGTCGCTTATATTGTATTACTTCCGTTATTATTACTATCGCCATTGTCATTAGGAGAGAATCAGCAGTCCGGAGGTAGGTTAAAACGGGGAAACAGAGATCCCAGTAGAAGTGCTAAGTGAAAGAGGAAGAGAATTTAGAGAAATAAACGGAGTAAGAGAGTAGGAAGGAGGCAGAGAGGGAAGCGGGGGAGGGTGAATAGGAGAGGTTGATATAGGATAGGGGGGAGGGGGAGTCGAACCAGATATACCACGTGCTGGGTGCCAGATTGCGGGGGAGGGCGGAAGAGTAGAAATGCACGAAGGGCGGAAGAAACGCTGAATCTGCCTTCTCTTAACGAAGTCCTTCTCTCTCTCTACAGAATTGCCACCGAAGAAACAGCGAATTTTCATATTTCAGTGTTATACTCAACGAAGGGACCATTCGGGGAGTTGTCGAATTTCTTGCAGGAGTGTCCCGTGTATTCGTTTCATTGTTTCCCTCGACCTTCCCTCTTTCGCGAAGGAACTCGACCACCTAATTGCAAAACTTTGCCGGAGAGCGCGAGTTTCTAAGGGGGTCCAAAACCAGTGAGTGTACGCCAGAGGTGAAACTGACCACCTCTTCGAGTAGAGAACGGAAAATTTTCCAGTAGCACCGAGCGGGACGAACTTCCAGTCCGATTTTTGAAATAAATAAATAACGTCTTTATTTTGGGCTAAATTGAGACTTTAAAGTCTCCTCTTCCATTTAACCCATCGTCAATTTTAAAAAAGTTACAAAAGTTAATAAATCAATAATAAAAGTTAACTTAAGTCGAATTAAGACAAAATTGGAAAGNTCTACGACTATGGTTTCGACCCTTCGGATCATCTTCAGGTCCTGAAGATGACCCGAAGGGTCGAAACCATGGTCGTGGAATAAATATTTTTGGTGGTAACGGTAGAAGTGTTCTATCTTTATTATTTATTAAAATTTCCTTTTTGATGTGAAACAGACGGTATAGTTCAATTCATGATGGAATTTAAGGATCATAAATCACAGAATCATTCCCACATCCCATCTATCATAGTTAGTACATTAGTTATTTTTTGAGAGTACTTCGACAGCTAAGGTCGTTTCGCTCGTGGGCCTTCACTGGAAATCGAACACGGAACCGCTTCCACCGAAGTCGAATACGTTACCCACATA
Source organism: Ladona fulva (assembly GCA_000376725.2). Taxonomy (NCBI): domain Eukaryota; kingdom Metazoa; phylum Arthropoda; class Insecta; order Odonata; family Libellulidae; genus Ladona; species Ladona fulva. Next base: position 900,449 of record KZ308286.1, on the reverse strand, counting down.
GCTATCCGTAATTCCCCCATACACACGTATTATGTTGTATGTTATGTAAAAATAATGAATTTTATTAGTAGATTTTCTGAATCAAACCTACCTCTGACGCTCTCAAAAGGAAGGAAGGCCTGAGGAAACCGGAATGATTTATAGTAAATCACCAGGCTACGCTACCTCGCGCTCCGCTGCATAAGGCTGTCAATAATAATTCACAATCTATGAATTTCTTCATGACACCTTGCCACTTCCACTTTGCCAAATCACGATCCATGGGTTTTTTTAACCTAACAAAGAGTATTAGGTAAGCAACGAAAGGTGCATAGTTCACATGCTTGATTTTAGATACAGAAATGAAAGAGTATTAGGGTTTCATTCAGTGTTTCTCGACTTTTTTCTCGATTCTCTTTTATACTCTCGCACTGTGTGTGGCTACCACATTCTGGAATTGATTTAATATTATTGGCAGTATTCTTACGCAGTGATACGTCCGCCTACGAAGTTAGTTCGTTCAGGAATGACCATGTTCAGCCTTAATGCGATTTCCCGTCGGTACAAACCGCAAAATACTCATAAAACTGCTAAAATATGTAATTGATTTGGTTATATATTTTAAATCGTGTAAGATATAAAATCTCTATATTAATAAGTTCAAGTAGGGGCTCCTGGATAACCAAGTAGGTTTCCGGACCAACCCGGAGCGCTACCGGGTTGTTAACCCGGTATCCCAACCCTATCCTATCCGCCTTCGGTGGAAGCGGTTCCTGGTTCAATACTCGGTGGGGGCCCATATGTGCAAAATGATTGAAGAAGTCGAAGCGCTTTTAACAATAATACTACTATTGTCAGTTTATATTCTTCGTAAATTTCTTTTTATCTTCCTATATTTCCTATTAGTATTTTCTACAGATTTGCCAATGATCTGTATCTTATCACTACTTTATGGTGCTCTTGTAATTTTTATAATTCTTTTCTGCTTTTGTAATTCCATCACTGAATTTTATTGAGTAAAATTTTTTGGCGAAAAATAGGAAATGAATACTCTCTTAGCCCTGGATTTGTCACTATGATTTACATTGATCTGAAAGCCGCCAGAGGTGTGTAACAGGGGGAGTGTTAACACATTACTCAATCTACCCTATTAGCTTCTTTATTAACTTATTAATAGGGTATTAATTCCTTGCAACTCCTCGTCGATGTCTTTCGGAGATCGCGCTCGTTTTTTACTGGAATTAAAATGTCTTCTCCTTTGCCAAAAAAATATCTGAACCGATTAATTTTTTTCGCGACAACGCCTCAAAAGACGTACAGACTAATTTTGAGAGGAAGAAATGAATGTTCATCATTTAATCAAAACATCGGTTGTTATTTCGAGGACTGATAATGATTTAAGAAGTCGTTTGTCACTCTTATTCCATAGAATGCTAATTTTCTCACCTCCCTCCGCGGGTCTCTCTTTAAAGCGAAAGGTCGAGCCAATTGGCATCTTTGCTAGCTATCTCTGGAATATATTCAACTCCTAACGCATCATTTCTGATTGCTTATGCTGACGTAAAATGACCTACTTACTCCCCTCCCTTAATCACTCCGGCTCTCCATCTGTCGTGGGCGACTGGTGTCTCAGTACGGATATACTCTACCACCTAAGCTATGATTCAGAAGTCTCTGCCTTTAAATTTCAAGTATCTTGTACATAAAGGTACGAAGCATCAAAAATTTGAACTGAACTGCATGCAATTTTATGAGCCGAATCACTCATGCTAACTAAAACTCAATGATCACTAATTAACAACTTTTCATTCAATTCGGACGAACTTTATGCAATATCACGGCTTTCGTTTTTTGAAACAAACTGAACTGATATCCATTTGATTCTTTTCCCTTTAGTTATGTGAATTATAATCCAAATAATCACAACATTGCTTTCAATCTTCCTTCTTTGCGGAAACGTATTGAAGGAAACCAAAGAACTTTTAAAGTTTGCCATTCCGTAGCGAATGCTTACCAATCCCTGATTTTAGTGAATTTTCCAAACTTATGTCACGGATTGGAAAAAAATTTGGATGCACTGAGAAGGTAATCTGTTAACTGAGAAGGGTAATCGGTTAAATATTCTTGAGAAAATAGAAATAATTAACAAAAAAGAGTTTAATCTAACTAATTTATTTGTTTTCCTTCCTCTTCTCCTTTAATCAGTGCTTCTTTCCCATGTCTTTCCTCTTCCTCTAGTTTGTGAAATTTTTCTACTTAATCATTTCCGCGAATCCCGCCCTTTCACCTTGTCCTGACCCTACTGTTTCCCCTCCACCCCTGCCCCGCTTTCTTGTTTTCAATGAGTTGGTTTCGGCTGCTTCCTCACTTGAAGGTGATGCTTATGCGTCGAAACATATCGCGTATTTGAATCCTTGTGTTTCTGTGGTATTTTGCAAAGTGGTTTTTTATAACAAAATAGGAGCTAGGTTAATTTGTGAAAAGTGGTTCCCTTTTATTTCATCCAAATTTTTCATGGATAATACGAAGTTACCCGCCAATCAGTTGAGTTTAAGTAATTATTTTATCA
>KZ308286.1:823999-888209 GCA_000376725.2 Ladona fulva | reverse complement strand
ATTTTGGGCGAAATTGAGACTTTAAAGTCTCCTCTTCCATTTAACCCATCTTCAATATTTAAAAAAATTTTAAATTAATAATAATATCAAAGAGTTAAAAAATAGATAATAAAAGTTAACTTAAGTTGAATTAGGACAAAATTGGAAATATTTAGTTGTGGATTTAAAAACCTAAGTGAGGCCTAGGAAAAAAATATATCCACAGCAGGAAAACACCCACAAAGAAGGGGGGGGTGAAAAACCTGCACAAACCTACTGAGAGTAATGACTAAGAGATTTAGAAACAGAAAGCTGGAAAAGAAATATATCTCATTTCTCTAATATAGATCCTTTGTTCCATTTTTTCCATGGTGATGCATTTTAAATGGGGGGTAACTAGCAACAACTTTCATGCTTCAACCACGATTTGTTCGTATTCTGTGATGAATGTCGTGACAAAGTTTTAACCAAAGGTAATAAATTCAGAATTAAAGTACTTCCAAACCACCTCATTCTTTCTGGCTATGATCAGGGGTGGATTTATAATAAGACCCAATAGGTGGCAGCGAAAGACCTCAACCACATGGGGGCCTCAATAAGACTGTACTAATAAACTCTCAATAGCAAATTGTTTTGGTTTTTCGCTTCGAGAAAGAATTTTGTTTGGATAAGGATAACAGGATTATGAATATAGAAAACCTTTTCGGGCTTCTGATGTTTTTTAACAATCATGACGATCAGAATCAATTGATCAATGATGAACAATCAATTGATCGAAAGATCTCCAATAGCACCAAGTAAGGATAGGCTTATCATATGTCTCTTTTTTACCAGAGCTATCCCGGTCCAGGACAATGCTCCCTTCCAATGTTCAATTGCTCCGAATTAGATGAAGACTCCGATATAGTAAACATTGGGATATTCTGCGATAAAAAATAACGATGGTTGAAAGACTAAAATGAAATGGCATTTTGACGCTGCATAATCGTTGATAGTGTCTTACAAACTCGTAAAATGGCAGAAATAAAATAAAGGTCCCGGTTCGTTACCATCGGGATATGCTAACCCTACCTAAGGAATATATTCTCCATTTTATCTGCATTATATGGGGTCAATAAAAGGTAAGATTAACAACCTAGTTTGTGTCTGAATTTCAATAAGAAAGAGTTGGCTATATTGAGAGTCTGATAAGTCGGATCTCATCTCCTTGGACTAAGTAAGGAGAGCCTATGGTTAATGTAGCCACAGGTATAATGTCATGGGGGCTCCCGGATAGCCAAGTGGGCAACGCGTTCGACTTCGGCGAAAGCAGTCCCGGATTCGATTCCCGGTGCCTACGTTCGAAATGACCAAAGTAGTCGAAGCACTTTTAGCAATACTACTACTACTATAGTGTCATGTATTTTATCGGAATCGCCATAGAAACTGTAACTTTTATTCTGTAAACAAATGACAATTTCTGGGGTTTGAGTTGGAAAATGAGCTAGTTTTAGTCTCATTTCATATAAATCGAGCATTTCTTTTGGAAAAATTGAGATTTTACCTTGTTTTTTGATACATGTCCACAAGTCACTGAATTTTAACTTTATAATTCGGGAATTCTGATCGGTGAGGCTAAATTGCGTTACATTTCATGTACTGAAATATAAATGTCACAAATATAGAAGTTATGATACATACTATCCTTACTATAACACCAAAATCATCAGCTTTTAATGTTTTATCGTGGGTCCCAAGGTACAGAAGAAGAGCAGGCCCGGTTTTTATGGACCTCTGTAAACCCACCTTCTCGTCAGTCCTGATCCTAGACTGTGATACTGATCGTTCTCGCAACAACTCAGCATATTGAGAGAAATGTTTTAAATAACGTTTATCCTCTCAAAATTATCAGGGAATGAAGCCACTATGACGTTACGAATTAACATGTGCGGAATTAAAACAGTATAAGGTCATGAGAATTTTTATTTTCGATTTAAAAAGATTGGAGGAAATGTACTACGAATGAATATTGACTATAAAAAAATAGCTAGATTAGGCCGAATGCAAAGTGAACGATTTAGTAGTATTGGTGTTATATTTAGTACATAAGCGTTTGACTATGACCTAGATACTGGAGAATTCACCTTCTTGGAACCTACTTGATAATAATTATCCTGATACGGAATAACGCAACTCAGGCGTCTAATGCACAATCAGATTATTCCCCAAGAACACCCAAACTGAAGATTTTCCTCTTTAAATGCTGCTAAGTATACCTTTCCCCTAAATTTTAGTATCCCTAATGCTTATTTAGACAAGATAAAATTCGAGGTTGCTTTTGTCTGGCAGAAATCCACAGACAACGCAGTAAAAACGAGGAACCAAATATTGTTTCTGAGGAAAACCTCGCTGCTCGAGAAAGTTCTCCTCCATAAAAAATGTCATAGTTTTCGAGAGGAGAGAATGCTATCTTTGGAGTTACTCTTGAGGTGGCAAAAAATGCGGTCAAAACTGAAAATAAGAGGATCGCAAGACGGGAGAAAGGCCACGGTATCCAGTTAGAGAGGCGAAGAGATTGGGGCAGCGAATGGAACGGAGAGAAGGCTTAAATGAGCTGCGATGAGAATTTGGAGTGAAAACCAAGGCTGGGATTGAAAAGAGAGGCGAGATAAAATGGGGCGAGTGGCGTGGAAACGTATAGAAGTTGATAGGAAACACCGGAGAAGAATATTGCAAAGGAAGACGGAGGAGTTGGCACGGAGGGTATGGAAAATTTCTACGGGAGGGAATATTATATAACACTTACAGATTCATCGTGACAGGTACATTTTAAGATGGATTTACATAGTTTTCTTACTCGTTAACAACAATGAATAACTTATTTTTAAGTGGTCCTCTTTCAACTTCAAAGAAGCAGACATGAGATATGACATAATGTTGTCCCAAAGATCACGACCCGAAATTCTTTTTAGGACCAGTGGTCAAACAGAAAAACACACTCTCTCTCTCTTGCTCTCTAAGAGCAACTTCGGAGCATGGACGACAACAGAATTCTATTGTCGTTCAATATTCTATTGTATTCAATTCTGTTGTCGTCCATGCTCCGAAGATGCTCTCTTAGAGAACGAAATACATATCAGCCTGGTTTCTGTAAGTTTTTGTTTGTTGGTTTCGGTGTGTTTGTCTGTTTCTCTATTACAATCATCAGCGGGCCTTATGTATCCAGGATCAGTGGTGTGACGAAAACACTTCCTTTGGCACATAACGAAAGCTCACAAGCACCATTTCTCCATTAAATTACCTATGATTTCATCTACGAGTATGTTTAAGAAATACCCCTCTGCCTCTCGGTACATTTTGTATTATACCTAATTAGTTTTAGTAGTATAGTTTAAAGTGTTTCTACAGGCAGTCGTTTCGCACGAATGCCCCCACCGGGAATCGAACCCGGGACCGCTTTCGTTGAAGTCGAACGTGTTGCCCTCTTGGCTATCCGGAAGCCCTTAGGCCTAATTACCTAGACTGTTACTCTGTTACTATGACCATTAACCGAAAAATGTTTGCAGAAGAAATGAATATATATAGATAGGAATTAGCATCAATTTCTCAATGCATTATTTCCCCCTCTAACAACTTCCAGCTTACAACAATAAGATGTAAACACAGATTGGTCGTAAAAGGTCTTTACAAAACTACCGCTATCAATTTAGATCTTTTCACCTCACGAGTACATTGCTTGTCTGCATTGGGAAAACTCAGGAACCGTAACCTGAGTATATATTGAGATTGGTTAAATTGCCAGAGATGAGTATTTGACGTCTCTTGGACGACTATTATTTATCAAAANTTCTTTTAACCCATCGTCAATGTAAAAAAGTGTATAAAATAATAAGAAGGTTAATTTAAGTCGACAAAATTGGAAAACAGAATATAATGAAATGATTACCATTAATGGTTAACAATATTAAATGACGTTAAATCGATGCTAAACGTTGTCATGAAACGTTAGATTTAGTTCATTGATTAGTTTTAAACCTCTAATGTTTTAACTGCCGTGTTCCGATTTCTTTCCTTACGATAAATTTCATCTATATAAAAATATTCAAAAGCAAGAGTTGTTAGAGGACGTAAAGGGTGGAGTGGGTTACCGGCAGGTGAAGGAAATGGCGATTAGTGTAGAATATTAGGCCACATGAAGCTACCGAAAGTAGAGAACCTGAGAGAGTAGTCTACCGAGAGTTGAAAACTTATGGTGATAATGATATAAAAATATACATCGAGTAAAAAACGTGAAGAACTTCCCCAGTCCACTTCACGGGTTGAACAAATGTTAGAGACTCAGATACACAAACAAATAACCTTCTTCAAGTAAATTAGGGAGGCAAACGCTCTTTCGAATGTAATGGAACTACGTAAAGCGCTAAAACGGTGTTTTGAATCATAATTCTCAAATAGATGCTCAAAACAACCTAACGCCTTTTCACTTCTATTATTCTCGTGTGTCCTTGCATAAGCGTGAACATTTTTTGCAGCGTGAAAAATTTGAAGGAAGACGTTCCACTGAGTGAAGTGAAGTAGATGAATGAAGAACAATAGCCTTCAAATACAAGGTCGCCCTCACAATGCACCGACAGAAAGATGAACGTCCGTTAAAATTAGACCGATGTTTATATCTTGTCAAAAGTGGCATAAAAATCTGCAGCAACTTCAGTGCGAAAATTTCAAAGACCATCTATTAAAACACCAAGTGGAAGAAAGTGCTTTGTTCGACCTGCCAAGTCGCTTTCAACCGCACACGGTTTCGGGAGCTTGACGTCACCCTCAATAAAACCCGAAACAGCTTAAATCGCCGATCGAAAGATGATATTTTCAAATATTTTGCTTAAGATTTTCCCAAGAAAAGGAACAGGATTTCCTGGCTCTATAAGTGTAGAATAAACAAGGCCTCGTAGATAGGCTAAGCGAAGAGCTCCTCCCAAATTTACTTTTCTTTATTTTCTACATTTAATCAAAAACATGATATAAAGCGGTACCTTAAAGGTTTCTGCTGCCATAATTTGATCAATGAAACACTAGTACTTTTCATTTATATTTTGGCACAGGACAGGGAGAATGAAAGATGCAACTGATGGCTGAGTTAATATCTATAAGGAGCACTCCGTGAACCTTCAATCCACCGAATAGAATCTTGATTTGATCGTTCACTCCGGTTTGGTTTGATGGTTCAGTACGCCGTGAACTATCAAACCACCAAATAGAATCTTGCTTCGATGGTTCACGGAGTACTCCTTAGAGATGACAGGACAGGGAAGAAAACATCTTTCTTTGACTTTTGTCTCGGTCACCTTCATGACTGTAATAACATGGAAGTTGATGAGCTCTGAATCATGCTGAATGATAGAATTCATTTTTATCTCCACTTATTCAATGCAGTGAGAAAAATTCACTCATAGGAAATTTGTGGAGCAATTATGTCACGTTTTCCTCTCGTAGCATTCTGACTCAGTGAGGAAAGCTAAGGGAAAGTACCTCACTCCTCATTTGGCTGGTAAGTCTAATCCCTCTTCAAAGAATAGAGTACGTGCTCCCGGATGGTCAAGTGGGCAACGCGTTCGACTTTGGTGAAAGCGGTCCCGGGTTCCATTCCCGGTGGGGGCCTACGTGCGAAATGACCTAAGCTGTCGAAACACTTTAACAATACTACTGCTACTAAATAATAGAGTGTGGTTACATATTCAAGCCAGCCTAAAGGCTGTATACGATAGAGACTGCCGGTCCGTAATATAAATCTAAGTGTGCACACAACAATTTTATTTTAATCCACATCCTAATAGCCTATAAGTTAGTAAGAATAGTGAGACTACCCATATCCTAATAAAATAATAAGGATAAAGGAAAGGCTTGCAAACCTCAATTACGATAGCTCCTTAATATCCAGGAGATGTACGTTGATGATTTGATCTATTTTTATGTTAAACTGCAGCTTTTTATACCAATCGCTTTTGGGATGGCATGAGGGTAAGCTCAGCAAAAACTTCAACCCAATGATCATGTATCATAGGTAATGAACGGGGCGAAATCACTCGCAGCTCGTATATTATCATTAAATCAGTGCAGATGACACGGGCACTCAAAGGCAAAGGGGAAAATCCACAATCGCGATGCAAAGATGGTTGCAGAGGTGCTTAAACAGATAGCGTTCAGATCAAAATCGTCGCTCATATATTTCACAGTACAACGAGATATATCGCACCAAATTTAATTGGAATATCGCGCCGCGTAAATTATTTCAGGATGGCGAATATCTGATTTTCCAGCTGATCTCTCTCCGCTATTTCACCCTCTCACTCTCTCCTTTCCACTTCTGCATAACTCCTCTTATCACTTCCCTGGCATCGGAAACGGAAGCATAAATTACAGCTCTTTGGCTATCACATTCCGGCGATGGAATGGATAGATGTTTAATTAACGCGGAATGGAAATATTCCTTAGGTTGGCAGACTGCCTTAGGGACTTAATGATTTTACTTTCACAGAAATATCTGAATAATTTCATAATATCAATTTAATAATATATATTCGTACATAAGAATGATCGATACTGTAATATAATTGGCAAAAGTAGTAGTGATGATAAAATTTATTCTACAGCTGAGATGATNGTTTATATTATTTTAAATTTTAAAAATAAGTATGAGGTTTAAGATTATCTTTCGATTTTTATATCCCAAAACATTCCAAATCTGTCTGAAGCTACTCTATCGTTCACAATTGTCTATTTGTAATAAATAACGTAAGAAAAATATTGTCAACTGGTCCTTTAACAGCCTAAGGCAGGCTCTATTAGACCACTCCTCCACTTAACCTCTTCGATCGTTAATTGCAGTTGTCGTTAATGAAATTTTGATTTAGGTCGATTTTGATAAATCTTGCAAAATGTAAACAAAAACAAGGAATACTATTTCATTATTATTATTATTTTATATTTAAGACTTCATAGGAGATGGATAATGTAAAGGAAGACGGAGAATTAGGCACGGTGGATATAGACTACGGGGGAGGGGAATATTAGCGTGAAATGATTATGCGATAAAAGAATTGCAGATTATAACAAAAGGTTATGAGATAAATGGGAAAGAAAACAAGGATTCGGTATTAAATGTAGTTAGAAAGGCGAGGAAAAAGGGGTAGCAGAGGAGGAACTTTTGGAAAAGACACGCAGATAAACAATACATTTAGAGGTAAACATAACCGTGATGATTACATTGCGAGCCAAATCAGAACCGAAGAGTTGCATCTTATGTTTCATCCTTAGCCAAATCGGTGCATAAACAAGGTGATAAATCATGCAAATTAACGGCCTTAAAGGTGCCTTCGGGTTTTCGGCGGTTGCTAAAGGACCTGCCAAATGTCATTCTAATTTCCACGCAGAAATAACGTTCTATAAAAAAACCCTAACAGTGCGAAAACGTATATATAATACTTTACAACGGTTTTATGCTCCGCTAAAACCTTCGCCACGCCGCTGAGTGCGCTGTGAACTAATTTCAAAGGAAAGCACACGGTAAATACGGGCAGTGACTCAATAGTGTAGGAGGATTGAGGAAACGCGCACACAAAAGCGAAAGATGTGATAAATTCAATGCGAGAAGGCATTACTTTGTGGATATAAATAACAATAATATAAATGAAAGCACTTCTACCGACTAATTTTTGAGGTGACTTGTTTCGCTAGCGAGTTATCTTTTTCACACAGAGGAATTATTACAATGAAAAATATATTGATTGAATTCAATCCACATTAATTTTTTGCATTTTACACACATGTAAGAAACCAATACATACAGGTAATTGAATGGTATCTCTAAATCAACTAATCAGTCGAGGAATTCTGGAAATGAATCATTTGCCGGTCTCGGTGATGTAGTGGTTTATCGCACTAACCTTACGACACTGAGGTCCCGGGTTCGAATTCTGGTCAGGGCAGGGTTGAGTGTTTAGGCAAAGGATTTATTGTAAGAATGGTCAACTTTGACAAACATACGCCCCATTGATAAAGACAATTCAATGTTCAATAGTACCACAAGCCAACATACAGGTAAATACAAAAGAAAAACAATTCACATGCATATGTATTTTGAATTGTGGTTATTCCTTTGCCAAGAGATGTTAGTTTGCTAGTGAAACGCGACTTGATAAAGACTGTGCATTTCATGAATTCGTTTCGATAGCAGTGGTCATTGTTTACCGTTTAAGTATGAGCCCCTACTGGGAATTGAACCTGGGACCGCTTTCATCGAGGACGAACGCGTACATAGCAAATCATTCTGAGTGGATGGAATTTTACGAACTGCTTTAATTTTAGTCTTCGGAAAAGATTTTTTTTATTTTATATATAACGGTACCAAATTTCTCCTTTTCTTGATTTCAAAAAATGTGCATTTCCGAGACATTGAACAGTAAATTCTATGCGGAAGAAACCATGAATACATGCAGGAGGATGGGATATATGCTAGCGGAATACACAAAGAGAAAGGTATCTAGAGACGGCGGCTGTGGGACAGATGAAGATGAAACCAAGGAAAAAAAGACACACGGTCTCTCAGAGAGGTCTTAAGGCGCATTGTTAAAGGAGTAGAAATAGATTTTTTTTATGGACCGACCAAGGCGGACTTTGTGTTAAGGAGTACACAAAAAACATGGGGAGAAACCGAGAGAGAGGAGATGAAGGGAACGGTCTTTGAGAAGGGCCTTAGGAGGACGGCGCGAAAAGGGGAAGGGAGTAAACAAGACGGAGGGGGCGTGGAGGAAGTGGAAAACGAGGTGCATGTGGAGAGAAGCTCGGGGAAAGGCAGGAAGTGAGGTGGTGTGAATCGACTCGCCCGTGCTCAGACACCCGTAACACGGAGAACACGGCGGCGACTGGGAGTCCCTCGGCGTGCGGAGGGAAGAGCTCTCGGAAGGGAGAAGAGGGCGCTCCGGCCGGGAGTCGAAAAAATAACATTCTCCTCCGAGAGGTCTGGTCTCTCCAGGTACGAGAGTGCCCTAGACCTTGGGAGAGCTCTGTCATCCGGAATAGGATATTGAAGAGCGGGAGAGCTTCGCCTTTTGGGAAAAGAGGAGAGGTTTCTTGAGGTGGGGAGACATGGGACCCAGTTGACATTTCCACCCCAAAGGGAGAGACACGTCCGGGAGACATGGACCGCTATCCGACCATCGGGACGGCGGTGGACCTCGGCAACAGAGTGTCCTTCTATATCGATGAGTCGCTGCAGAGTGTCTACGAAAACTCCAGCGACAGCCTCGGCCCCAACCGAAGGCGGCGACAGGGGGGCCTGAGACGGCAGGCTTCGGCGGATTCGCACCGCAGACATTCTGTGAGAGGGGACTCGTCTTCGAACAGGAGGCTCCGGAGACATGTTTCGGACGCGGCGGCGATGGAAAGACCGCCGCTCTCGCGGCAGGGCTCAGTGGGCGCCAAGTCCGGTAGAGGGAGGAGGTTGTCGAGGCACGAATCGGACACCAGGAGACCGACGAGGAACAGGTCTCTGAGGTGTGGAGGCAGCATGAGGGGGTCCGTGTACCAAGTGTCGCCGCAGGCAATCAGCGTCCGGCGGCAAAGTTCTCAAAGGGGGAGCTTCAAAAGCAGAGAAGAAGGAGGGAGTTCGAAGGGAACTGGCAATTCCTCGGAGACTCTGGATCCGGAGGCTGCTGCGGAGGAGGAAAAGGCGCTCGCCAAGGAGAGGAGGCACCGGATGGCCGTCACCATCATCTTGGCGACGTTTTTCTTCCTCGTGGTTTCGAGCGTGCTTGTGGTGGTAGTCACGCTCACACAGACCACCTTCCACAACGTTCCGGCGCCGTCGAACAGGACATTCGGTCAGCACCCGCAAAAGATCCGCTGGGGTAAGTCGCGTTGAAATACAGCAGTCAACGAATGGAGATCAAAGGAATAGTTTACGGTGAGGAATCGAGGGAGAACTTCTGTACTTCCCGACGGCCGTCGATTAGTTTGAAAAATTGAAGTAAACGCACGCCTCTTCCGTGTCTGTTTCAAAGGGCTCCCGAATGAGATAATTATGTGTCGCGGGTCTTAGGAGCCAAACTTGTTATTAATATCTGTTTTGTAAGAGAGGGAATTCTTCGTATGTTTTCTCGTTTATCTACTTCTGTGTGAACTTATTCAAAGGGAAAACCCGTTCAGATTCCGGTTATTTTAATTAAGAAGAAGTAAACAGAAAAACGTCCAATTAAATGAGCATATCACGTCTATATATCATACAGGACCAGTACCGGCGCGTGCGTGAGATTGTAAACACCGAGCGACCGACCTGTTTCTTCTGTTTGTTATTATCGTGAATTCTTCTTGGAAAGAATGTGTTTTCCAAATGACTTGTCCTCGCGTTCATTTTTCATTTTCTCATATTCCTACTTCACAGCAATAAACAGTGCGTTCTTTCTCCCTAAATGAATATCTTTCCGTCTTGTAGTATGTAGTAGTATTTTTAAAACTACTTCGACAGCTGAGGTCATTTCGTATGCTCTCACCGGGAATCGGACCCGGGATCGCTTTCATTAAAGTCGAACGCGTTGCCCACTTGGCTATCCGGATGGATAAAATTTAATCGACTGCCTCAACCTTCACTGCGTGCAACCCAGCACCTAGTTTACACAGATTTACATTGAGCCAAAGCCTTCATTTTTAATTCTGTGATACCTCGAGTAACTTAGAGTATTCGTTCCACGTTCCATTTCATCAAACAAAATAAAATTTCTAACGCCAAATAAAGTTCCTAATACCAATTTTAGTACCAAATCGAAAAATACCTTTCCCAAAAATGATTGAAATATTTTACTCGTACGTGAAACTAGTATCATCCCACATTATTGTGACATTTGGATTTTTTGCTCACTTACACAACCCTAAATATCCAACGACAGTCTCGTTAGCTTAATCTGTGTACGTTGGCTGAATCTAGAAGAGCGAAAACATTTTCTCGGGCGAAAAATTTGTTTTGATTACTCATTAGTGTTCTGTGAACCTCATGATGGCTATGTAGCCGAAACCGGTAGTTCCCGAATAAATTTTCTGTGGAAAAAGTATATACTATATCTGCGTAGTATCATGAATGTTCACAATAACACGTCCGACTCCGTAGATTTTATTCATTAGTCGATGTATCAGTGCGGCATAATTAGTGTGTTCCGCGGTACTGTTCTGCAAAATATCCTTTAATTTTTAAGGGTACATTATCATGTTTTACCTCGTAATTACGTCGACGTAATCCATGCCAATGACCATCCTTCCACGATAAACTGTGCAAGGAATCCGAAGTTTTAAAAATTCGAGTAAGGTTCAGAAAAGTTGCTACCTTTGCAAGTGGTAGGAAATGACTCGAGATTGACATTTTTAACCTTGAGCATTCGCTAAAATGAGATCCCCTCGAAAACAGAACGCAGGTTGAACAGGATCGAAGAAAATGAGAGGCGAAAAGAAAATAAATATCTCTCTCCGCCTTGCGTTAGCTTTTTAACACGAACGAGACTAAAGGAACTTAAGGGATGGAACGAGGTAGAGAAAACGTTTGAGATTTAAATATATATGGGAAGGAAATAATAAGTGAGAGTGGCCGAGAAGTAGTAGAGCCGTTATCAACCAGGAATGACGCAAGAGAGAGAATTTCGAGGGCGTTAAAAATGACCGCGAAGGCTATTTGAGATTACGAATTAGTGAAGTTCGCTTGGAAATATTTTCCGCATCCATTCGCCATAGATAATTTTTTTGCTCTCCTTTTGCCCAAAGTTGCTGATCCCCATTACCATTCATATCATGTTCTTATCAATCCGAATGTTGTTGCAGCTTTCCTAAGCGTTCCTATTCCCTACCAGTTGCTCAATTATCTGGTAATTTAACTTTAGCATTGACCATTGCCTACCTCTGATGATTGAACTTTCAGTATGATTCCTGCCTCCCATTATTCTCTCCAATGCTATCTTCAGTTGATTGTCGTGCCTTAATGAGTAGTTAACAATTCCCATTCACTCCGTTATTTTCTACAGACTTCTTTCCTCTGTTGTTCATCAAACTTTTTCATTAATTATTCGGTCTTCCGTTTTCAGTTTAATCATTTCCCCATCTTTTCTTCTGTGATGTCGTCACAGTCTGAGTTTCCGCAATGACTATCTGAATAACACTTTTCACAAAATTGACTAAAATCAATGCCAATACCAGCTGACTTCTTAACTCAGTAGCTCTCAGGTGAGACGAAAGTAAATGAAAGGCAAATTTTCCTCCCTTCTGAACCGAAAGACAAATTATAACATTGCAATCACCATTATAAGAATCAGGAATTATCGTATAATAACAAATAGATAATTAATATATTTTTATGTATCGTATAATAAGTCATGAGCGAGATATCTTGTTAAAGAATATTAACTGCAACTATTTGCATGAATCTGGGACAATGTACCAGTGGTTCTAATAAACGTACACAAACTCCTCAACTTCACTTGGATAGGGTAACATAGTTTTGTACGTTTCTCAGCGTGCCACATTCGTTTATTGAACTGTTTTTGCGATACAAATTAAATGACAAAATAAACTTCATTAAATGTTTCTACGTAAGTTTTTACGATGTTGATCCTTCTGTAGTTTCCCAAAAAATTACACTAAAAAATTGCGATCATTTTTTTAATGTTTGCATAAAAACTACTTTTTCCGTTCTTCTATACATTCATGCAAACATGTGACTTTATTTTCAGGCGAAATTAGGACTAATTAGTCCTGTCTTACATTTAAAGCATTAATAAAGATTAAAAAGGAAATCAAAATCAATTAAAACTAATGTGATAATACATAATAGAGATATAACACACAGAAAGATAAGGGTATCACGATATAAACAGTAATATCACGTTTAAAAAAGTAACAAGAAAAGAAGTAAAGATGTGTGAGAAAAGAAGAGGAGTGTAAAAGGAAATAATGTATGCACAAAACCTAAGGAAACTGTTTTCGTAAGTATATATTTAAACAAGGAAATGAGTTTAAGTAATTAAGCGCTTCCAGCATCGTAAGACCATTTTCACGCCCGTTTATCCTTTGCATTTTAATTTGATTACATCGTTGGTCATGGCACAGGATTCATTTGTTTCCATATAAGAGTTCCAAAGAAAGATGATTGTCTTAGAAATGAGTTCGTACAAACACGACAATTACAAATCTTCATGGCCAAACCAGTGCCGTAGCCAGGATTTGACCATGGTGGGGGGGGTTTAGAGCCATGAAGTAAACACTGCATTTCCTACCTTCCACGGGCAGGATTACTTCCACAAACAAATTTAATTAAAATAGAAACTGATTTGTTTTTAGCACGTATGCCCTGCGAATCTCCAACAGTGTTTGTGTGGCATAGTTGCGAGAGGTCATCCTCTCGCATACCTTTGTTATTTTCATGTGGGGGAGTTGAACCCCCAAAAAGCCACCCGCTTAGTTACGCCTCCTGGCCAAACTGAGAGGTCACCCAAATTCCTCACAGTAAGCACGTCCTGATCGGAAGACTCAATGAAAAGTTACTCGAAATTTTACGGATCGTAACGACAAAGATTTACCTCCGCACCTTTATAAATACTCCGTTTACTTCGCATATCAAAGATGGCGCTCCTGTCCTCCTGCAAAAACATCGCCTCGTCTCCCGAAACCGTGGATTCGGATTGTGGCCAAGGTCCCTATTCCGCTCCAGGAGATATATTCCCCCCGCCGAGTCACTGATTCATCGCTGCGAACGAACCGTGCGACCCATAGACGTGGGCGGTGGATCTGCCAGTCCTTTCAACTAAGTTAACCCACACCGCGGGACCGGATCTGATTATTTTCACATGCGATCGATTAAAATCTAAAGAGACTCCCTCTCCCTCTCTCTCTCTCTCTCTCTCTCTCTCTCTCTTTGGAAACAAATAAAACACGATGGATTCCGGAGCGCGATGGCCGAACATCGCTGACAACAGACGCGGGAGATGCGTTTATTATCAGAGTTTGAATCTTCCAAACAAATCCCTAATTTAAAAGCGTCGAAATTGAACTTTTTGACTGACGACTCCATAGTTTCACTCTGATCTTATCTTTTTTGCGAACACAGGTGAATGGGTTTTGAGATCTCGTACGTTGGTGCCGTAGAAAATTGCGTTTTATTTTGCGGCATACGTTTTGCCATGTTTCTCTCTCGACACGCAACATATTTTCCGATCGAACACGCAAGAAATCCAGAGTTTTGATGCTCAGCTGTTAAAAGCGTCTAGAATCTATGTAAAGATCTGCACCCGGCATTGATACAGCATTGGTGCAATTGTTACAAATTAATCACTGAAAGTAGGTGCATGACATTGTGGCAGTGAGTACAATTTTAAGAAATTTTAAAATACATACATACGCAAAGTTTTATGAAATATGAATTGAGGGAAACACTTGTAATATCCTGGAATTTGCCATAGAAGGGAGAAATCCCCTCAGCAAACCTCCCTTAGGTGGATGGAAAACCTCCCTTAGGCAGCAATATCGTGCCTCTTACCATATATCGAACAGTGGAATACAGCACTTGTCTTTCGATACAGGATGGAGGAAAATTAATATTTCGTTTATTTTTTTCAGGCTTTTGATTAAGGAATTATGTTACACAGACTTACCTCGTGTAACATAATTAACAATAGCAATAATATCATTCGAGAATTGACCAGTAAAGATTACCGAAATGTAGATTCAGTGGCTCCAAAACTAACCCTCATTCACGTTATATGTATCTCCAAAGAACTGTAGCTAGGCTATCCATCTTACTCTTCATTGAAAAAGTTATTTTTTTGTGTGCAAAAGCTGGTCTTCGTCAAATTTTACAGGTTTTACAGGAAGACCTAATGAAAATTTGCCATCCCTGTGCTTCCAGAACCCATCTTTTCCAGACTAGTCTTTTACGTTTGTTTCTCCTGTATTTATTCAGTTATATTTTCATGGATATAGAAATTTCTTTGACAGTTTTATATTTCCTTCCCATATCATTGAAGGAATGGGAATAATTACTTCCAAAAATATCATGGCAGTATTTTGACTCTTTTTAACATAATTTTGTTCTTTTCGTGAGCTATCGCGCAAACTTTCGACTCCCTTTTCAAATTCATATTTTCCCTTACGTGAAAACTTTCCTGTATCAGTTTTATTTATAGGAGATGAGTGACTCGTATGCTGGAAATGCGCAGTGAGGAGGCCTTCCAGGAATCATCGGAATATCAATTATAAGAACGCCTTCCGTGACACACAGTATTTCTGAACATGTGCGTTAACAATAATAGCAGTAGGTAGACTAGCTTTAAATGCCACCATATTTTGCGACCAAGGAGGTTCTCGAAAGGGCGTTGTGCATTCACATTCATTAACAGAGATGGGGAAACTGCCACCTTCATGCCAAACGCGACCTTTTTATTCACCTACTCAAAAAAACTTATCGCATTAAAATAATTTTATTTCCTAATACTCCTAATAATGCCGATGAAAACAAAATGGAAAATATTCTCCTTTAATTCGCCCAGCGAATGAATATGTTCTCTCATATTTTATTTCGATGTTAAAGTATTTGAACGATGTCAACGCACAACTCAGAGGCGGCCAGGCGGTTTCATATGCGGCCAATTATATGCGACCGAATAGTAAATTTTCCCCCTCGATGGGAAAAAATTCTCCGGGCATGTTGTTTACCTCCGAAAGAAAACGCAGCAGTCGTGATTGCTTTGACATTTCCGCGTCAAAGAGAGAAAATTGATTATTTTGAAAAAAGTTTCTAAAAAAATGGATGGGGATCAACTCTTGAAAACCTTCATAGAGCCACCCACAGTACCGGTAATTTTGCGTGAAAAACCATTCGGTATCGGAAAGTCCTTATGCTCATCAGTTTCACACACTTTATTATTCTTGATGTCAGGGCATTCTTTATGACGAAGTATCAAAACGTTACGCAAGAATAATTCCCACTATGAATACATGTTTATTCGAATAAACGCTAAATAAATGTAAGAGAAACTTTGAGTTTGTGGAAAGATTTAAGGTTTCAAACACCATTTTGCTTTTTATTTTTACACATGGGAAGGCTTTTTTTAGTTTTCTGTCAAGTCTCAAACGTATTTTTATTATTATTATTATCTTGTTGTTGTTGTTTTGTTGTTATTGTTGTTATTATTGTCGTTGTTGTTGTTACTGTTACATGCATTACGGATGAATTAATAGTCCGGTGGAAACTTATTACTATTTTAGAATTATTCCAATACTACGCTATACAACGATACAGTAAAATATACAATTCTTATGGAAATAATGCAACAATTTTACCTACTACAGGACCTCTGTCATCAAGTTACTCAATACACTATTACAATAAGTTCATTTTCAGGTAAAGAAATTACATTATTACGATAAAAATAACCAGATAATTTCAGACTCGATGAGAGTTAAATGCTCTACATTATTTGATTAGAAAGTGCCGCATTCGTTTTTCAATAAAAGAATTGTTTTCAGTCTCTCCATTTCCTCCTGACTCGTAGGCACGAAAAATACTTTGATGAAGATTGGTTGCGTTCTTTTAGGGGCTGAGATAAGTTGGTAGTCTCTACTCTAGGAGCAAATTTGTTATCCTCAAATGGCATCGAACCGGAATATTTTTCGCTCCGGTTAGATGAGGAAACCAAATTTCGGTTTCGATTTCACGCAGTGTGCCACAGTCGAACCGGTTCGAACTTGATTGTTGTTCCGACCACATAAATAATATTTCTCTCTGAACGGTAATTTAATGTGTGGCTTTATTCACTTAAATTATGTTTGGACTAAATTCGCGATATTCAAGGAATTGTAATCGAAATTAGAAGAGACAAAATTAAAGAATTCAATTTAGTTAATTGCCACGTGCTGTTACACATCTCTAGTAAAAAATTATCCGGTTATATTTAAGTAAAATTTTATTGTTTATAATAGAAATTACGAAAGAAATAAATAACACCTTTGTTTTCGTTCTGGGCTCAACAACTTAAACTTTTCGGATCTGGTACGGTTTTCACTCCAGCAAAAATAACGGTTTCCTCGGTTACGGTTTTCGGTTCGGTTTCGGTTCGGTTTCGGTTCGGTTTCGGTTCGGTTCGGTTTCGGTTCGGTTTCGGTTCGGTTCGGTTTAGGTTCGGTTTCGGTTCGGTTTCGGTTCGGTGCCATGGCTATGATTTACCGTGATTCTCCGCAATAAAATCTGACATTGTTGATGGAAAAGATAGAATATGAAGGGCTAAATATGTGAATAATGAGATGGTCTCAGGAAGTGTGGCAATATTCTTACTTTTTATCAAAATCATGTCTTATCAAGTGAAGTTTCCTTTAATTAACTGCGTTGGTAACATTTGGTGTTTCACTCTTCAGTAGTGTCCAATCTATTACCTTTTCCCTCCAGATTTGCTTCCAATGTTCTGTATTGCACAAATTTCTTTGTTCTTTTAATCAATCTTGGATACGTCATCGTGTGGTCAACGAAAACTTACTTTTGAGTATAAGAGTTGCAAATTAATGAAACTTCATGTAACCTGACCGAAGATCGTCCATTCTGAGGATATTTTTGATTTTAGGGTATCTATTAAAATGGGTAACTTGAATACAAAACTCCTTACTCCTTAATCCTCCTTCTCTTTACTCAAAATGTATCGATGACTTACTTCATTGCCTGTTTTATTCCTCTTTCACTAGAATTCACATTTTTTGGATGAACGATTGCAGTTATTTTTCTTCCATCTTCAGTATGTCCAGCCAAAGTAAACTGCCCCTTTCATATTTGTCAACTAGCCTACTAGCCTCTAGTAGCTCTTCTTCTAGCCTATATTCGTTCATTATCCATTCATTACTATAGAACTCTGTCCCTCCTGATTTTTCCAGCCATACTCCTCATATAATACATTCCAAATTAATTCTGAATGCAGTCTCTCCGATAAATCCAAATATGCAATGCGTTAGGCGCAAGTATACTCTTTTTAATTAAGTTTTACAAATGTCCAATTAAATTCCAACATGTCTCAAGAGAAGTTTATTAAGGAAGTATGATTTAAGTCAAACCGAAACAAGTTCAAAAATTTTAATTCCTCCTAAAATTCACCATGGTTAATCTAACTTGAGAGCTTAACTTACTTTAAGACCTTCATCGTATATCTTCCGAATAAGATTTCGCTGTGTTACCTCTTTTCAAGGTAAATATTTTGGGAAATAAATCAAAATTATAGCAGTCATTAGCCAAATAGGAATCGCAAAAGGGAACCCGTAACTTTCAGTTTTCTTCACGTCAGCTTGCCAACAAGAAAAAAATTCGCTTTATCCGGAATTCTATTGAATAGATCTCAGGCTATCATAAACACTAAACTCCTAACATGCCTATACATAATCAGGCCGATATTCACCTATGCATCTCCCACCCGGCATTATACAAATAAATCTTACCTATAGAGTAAAAGGAATTAAAGAGGATTAAAGGGATTTAATTGCCCATTAAAGGGATGTTGAAAGTTGCATATCACACCACAGGTATACTAGTACCATAAGATAATGTCTCTCTCTACAACCTCAAATAAAATAACCAAATGGTTCAACTCAAAACTAAAACATATCCAAAATACATTATTTTGGTCAGTCTGGGATCACGACCTCAAAACAATAATCTTTAATACCGCCGCCCAAAAGCTGTACTGAATGAATTAACCCTTGATCTAAACACCCTAGCTTAATACGAGCCAGATGCTCTCTCCTAACCCGTAATTTCCAATAAAAAAATGAGCTTACGAGTGCTGAATAGAAAACCAAGGATAAGACCCTGACTCTGGAGCCGTGAACAAAAGCTTACCGGTAGGAATTGAATTTATTTGTCGTCGTTCACGTTATTTTTCCACAGAGTTTTAATGGAGTCCTACGCATGTATTTTACCAACGTAGAGTTCGTAGATTGGCGAACCTATGCATCACCCACCTGGCATTATACACACAAATCATACCTACAGAAGCTATATAGGTTCGAAAGCAAAACCATTAAAGGGATTTTGAATGTTCTATATCACATCGGTACATCTGAGATTTACAAATACCACAATATAAAGCCTCTCTCTACAACCTTAAACAAAATAACCAAAAGGTTCAATTCTAAGTTAAAACTTATCCAAAATACTTTCTTTTCCACAATCTGGGATTACGACCTCAAACAACTATCTGCAAATACCGCTGCCCAAAAGCTGTGTTAATGAATTTACCCTAACCTAAATATCCAACCTTAATCCGAGCCAGACGCTCTCTCCTAACCAGTGATCTTCAGTCAAAGGAAAGTGAACTTAACTTAACTTAACTTAAAGTGCTTAATTGAAAACCATGAATAAAACCGTGTCAGGAACCATGAACAAAAGTTTTCCGACAGGAAGTGAATTGCTTCTTAGTCGTCGTCGAAGATTGGCGATGAGTTATCTGCTAAATACAGTTGCACATCCGATTTTTACGTGACAAAGTCAAACATAAGCCAATCAGAAAATTTTTCGTCTTCAAATTTTAAAAATTAAGTATGATGGGGATTGAAATATGACTTTATCAAATAGATATCGGGTTGGTGTATCATTTGAAAATAATATAAGTGATGTTTGATTCTCCACGTTCGCACATACGAGAAACGATAGCAGTCAAACCGCAAACTCCTTTCTCCCACTCGCTTCAAACGACTTATCCGTTGACGTCACATCCGCCATGTGCTACCATCCGAGGGACATCTTCCGCCCAACATCCTTCCATTCTGCGATTTGATCGCCTCTCTAGCTGTCTTCCACTCTTTTATCCTTTTCTTTTCATCAGTTTTTTCCTCGAGATCCCTCCATCTTCCCATTTTACGTCACCGTTCAATCAAATTCCTCCTTGCTCAACTGTTACCCATTTGTTAATATTTTGTTTGTTACTTACGATTCGAATTAAATTTTCTTCTCACGATTTACGCTTTTTTTGCTCCAAACACAAAGATATCTCGGGTGACGATTAACCGGTTGGCTGATTTTTCGGCTAACGAAGATGTTTACTACTGTGTTGATTTCTATTTCTACTCAAATTTTATTTTTTTGTATCGATCGTTTTTTCCAAACACAATAATTTATGTGATTTCGTTGTCTGGATTGTTGATTCATTCTCTCTCCACTCAGGTATACACAATGTTGACCTTTATTATTGCTACGTAACGGTATGCATAATATGCAGGAATCGTTCCATATTTTATTCATCTGAAAGGTGGAATATTCGTCGATTATCAAAATTGCTTCACAAATTGTAACTTTTATTACATTATTATTAAATTGCATTTTATTTGTATTTTAATTGTGATTTTTACTGTTCGCTGTTTTTCGGAGAAACGTTTAATTTCTACTGACGAATGTTTTTGTAGATAAATGCGTTGGCACACTAGCACAAAAAAATCTATAATGACGGAAATAGACTGCTAGTTTCGCTTTTTACAAGAAAAATTCTGTATATATTGTAGATTTTAGGTGTATTTAGGATCCATTGGAAATCGTATTTCCGTTTATGATTCAGCAATGAAATATCCTCGTCAGCCGAGATATCACAAAAGCAAAAAGTGTGTTACAAGAGTGAGTTTCTACATAAAAAAAGTAAAGAGAAACATTTAGTTGGTACATACCTAAATATAAAGTAGAAAATTAGCAATTTTAGCCCGAAATAGAACTGATTCATGTCAATTAATATGTATCTAAACCTAATTGTAACCATAAGAGAGAATTTGTGGACGGGACGGATTTAACAAATTACAACCATAATTTCTTACGTCAGCTATCCTCTATACGGTTGCTAATTATGAACGAACTCGTGTAAGCCTTCGTTATATATTTTGTCACACAGAAAAATATTAAGAATGAGTCCCAAGGAAGAATGGACTTGAAAAAAGTCTGACGGGACCGGGAATCGTATCCGGGTCTCCCAATTGCCGGTCGGGTGCTCTGTCCGTTGAGCTATCCGGCAGAACATTTCTCCAAGCCATTCGGGATACTTTGTGAGAATGAGTTTTACCTCAAAGGAAGTAAATCGATTGATCAATATTGTGAGGTACAGTATACACCGTAAAATAACAATTTATTGAAAACAAGATGGTAGTCTTCTTAAATAACCTAATTCCACCTTAACAATATAAAGTGGGTTTGTCTATGTGTGTGGATTTTCTGCAAATTAGATGAAGTTTGCTTATTGAATCGATTTAAATGTTGGTATCTTTATATCAGGTATTCTGTGGACAAATTGTTTGTTTTGAATGACAAATCCTAGCAATATTTTACACTACAAAGATTTATAATATTTAATAATTGGTCTCGATCGAGATCGTCAAGGTAAAATGGCATTTCAGTAAACCATGCCTGATAAAACTTTAATGAAGGAACAATAGCAGAATCTCGAAAAATAAATAGCAGGATTTTTCGCACATAAAAACAATTAATACAAATCGAGAATTACTTCATAATACCGATAAATTGAACACATTTCTGCAGTCGGCGGACACGTATTTTAGAAAGGCACCGGAACGGAAAGAGATGGAACTTAATCAATTCACTTTTTCCATTTCATTCTGAATTGGTGCACATCAATTTCGTTCGGAATTTTTATACCATTAACCGAACTCGGATAAAAAATTCGCAAACTGCATATTTTATTGATTCAGCTCAAATTGTACAAGCGACCATATCTGTTGATTATGAGGTACCGTCCATTTTTCTTACTCCAATATTTTCTGTGTATGAACCGAAAAATTACTACAGATGTCGCAGATAAATAAACCGATCGATGCATAATTTCGAAAGCGATGGTGAGTGTTTAAATATTTCTACTTATTACTTTTGTCTCCTATTTACTTACTTTTGTTTCCTCGACAGTCATCAATTCGTAGATAATTCTATACATTGACATAATTCATAATTTCTCTCATATATCCCATACTCGGTATTTCTCTGCAATTCTTCCCATCAATCTTCCCTTTTATTACTATTTTCACTATTCTATTGTCTCGCAATATATATCCAATAATACTCTCATTTACTTACCACTATTTATTTACTTTATAATTTATTTTATTTAATTCTTCATTACCTTAAGAGATTATCACGAACGACAAATGTTTTTCTAATCAATGTTTCTCGTGTTGCGCATTCTAGTTATAATAACACTTAATATTCACATAAAGAGGTAACTCAACTTGCAAACAACATTCATCCAATTCGAAGTGCGTAACTCGAAATTTTTTTATCTCGAAACCTACACCTTTATACCTTTCTGGTTTTTTATTCCCATATCTCGAAATTACGTTCGTATTCAGAGGACAGAATAGAGTACGAAAATGTTTGTATGTCGAAACACTCGTATGTAGAGAGGTTCGTAAGTAGATGAACCACTGTATTTTACTCAGAGAAACTTAAGTTATCTACGTAACGAGCGATAATCCTGAGTAAAATCTTTTGCGATGGTGCGATGAGCTTCAGTTAGTTCAGAAGACTGGATACAGTGAAAAGCCACGATATTAACGTATGCAAGAGTAAATGACTTACACATGTGAGCAAATGCGGAATTTACACTGCAATCGGCAAGGAGAATTAAAAAAGATTTGCGATTATTGGAGGAAAGAGCTAATTACTACAATTTGACTAGCTGTTCTTTAGGTTTTAACCTAAGGACGGTAACATTTCTAAAGGCTAGGAACGAATAAATAAACCAATTAAAATTTAAACTACTAAAATAATTACCGGATAAATAATTATTCATATCCGTCAATACATAATTTCCTTTTTTCAACTCATTCCTTTATATTTTATTTCTAGCAATTGTTTATATTCGCTCATCCCTTGGATGATATAGAGATTCATAGACTAACGTTTAATCAAAGTATTAAAAAATGTCCTCGATCTACATACTCATTTACTTCTTTATTACTTATATATAATTCATCTACATTGATAGTAATAATTTATTTATTCCTTATATTGATAATTATGCAGTAGGTTGAATTTGTGATATAATAAAAAGCAAGCGTATGTCTGTACATATTATGATAGTAACTATTCATAGGAAATGCAACGAAGCAATTTTTAAAACTAATTTTACGCACTTTCACTTTTCAATAAGAGAAAAACATGAAATTCGGCGATTCGTTAAGACGGCTATAAACCATTACACATCGAATTTTTTTTACCTTTGGAATCCTTGGTTCGACTCAGGATGACTCGAAACCGATCCTTAACAAATGCAAGTAAAGTTCCTTTTTATCATTTGGATATTTTTCTTCTTTTGCAAAAATAAATTGGAATACATTGTCCTACAAAATCGACACAAGCGCCAAAAAAGTGAAATTAATTAAAAGTTTTTACTTTGACCTTGGAATATCGTTTTAGATTAGAAATTCTTTGAATTTGATAAAAAAAACGAAACTTTTGTAGAATTTTGTGGTTATGAACAACCCATCCCGTTATTAACTATGTTAAATTTAGTTCCGTTATTTTTGACGGGGAGTTTATGATTGATGTACATTTATATATAAAAAATAACCACTTCAACAACCTGAATTATTCGTTTTATTAAAAACAAAATTGCATATGAAAAGTCAATATAAAGTGTTTCATCATTTTTTTGAGATTTCGAACCGGAAACAATTTCAGATGGTAAAAATAAGGATTAATTGTTTCATGGTATTTCCATGCTATTTTATGGTTTATACCGATTTCAACAAATAATTCCTATCGAATTACTCGAAAGAAAAAGGCCTGCAGACGAAACGAGAAATGAGCTTTACATGTATTTCATTTGGAAGGTTCTGACGTCAGAAAACTTAATGTTCAACGTTTAAATATATTGATACGATGGTGATCATTATAAAAGACCATATAAAAGACCGAGAGAAACGTACACAACATATATTTATACACCATGAAATGAGAATTTATCGCCTAAAAATTGGAAGCAGATCATTCAAAATCATATATTGCTTTCTGTGTCAATATTAGCGAGGTGCCAATTTTTAATAAGCGAGATTCATTCCCAAATTGAATTCTGCCCAATTAAAATATTTTAATTAAACGCTCTCTTTCAATTCCTCCCGATTTAAGAGCCCTTTGAATATTTATTTTCGATTCACGCGTAGTTTAATTAAGCTGCAATCGATTTCTGGAGTCTAAATATCAGTTCGTAGATTTTGAAAAGCATTCCGCATGTATTAATTTTGACTCGTCTCGTCATCTAAAGTATCTCTCTGTGATTAATCGTAGAGAATGAACAATAAATAACAAATTGCGTATTTTAAGTCCTCTATTTCGGGGGCATGAGAATTTCGTTCTTGAGGATTCATCCCTTGGATATGAACTAAGGGGGACTAGCATAAAAAATTCCCAAGAAGAAACGGACATGATAAAAGTCTAACAGGACCGGAACTCAAACACGGATCTCCTTCTTTCTGATAACTGCTCCAGGTATGTATAATTGTTCTGGCACGATAGCTCAATTGGCTAGAGCAGTAGCCCGGAAACAAGGAAAATCCGGGTTCGGGTTCCGGTCCTGTTAGAACTTTTTCCTTTCCTTTTCCTTAGGAATGTATTCCTAAGCGCAGATCTTAATGTGAAAAGTTACATTTTCCTCTATTTTTGAACATGAAAAATATTGATTATTTTTTCCGTGTATGAAACTAAGGTAATTCTCATATAAGAGGTAACATTAAAGGCTTATAACGCTCCGAAACACGTTTTGCCGGTGGTTCGTACCCGTGAGAACAAAATTTGAAATAAGTCAGTCTTCCTTTGCCTCTAACAAGGGGAGTATGTGGTGTATCGCAGAAGAATCGGAAGCATCGCAGAATTCGATGGAAATCGGCATTTGGATAGACTTCGAGACAAGAATAACGAATTACTCCCCAAATAGTGTTTCATGAGCAGGATTTTCCCTGGAAAATAACAGGTATTTTAGTAACCTCATAATTGTGATAGCGGTTAATAAAGATCCACGGCCTAAACCACTGGCATGAGTGAGTTTCTGATTTTTTGGAGTATAAAACTCGTCAACCAAACACCGGATTCAATTGAATATCCGACCCAGCTAACATAGCATCGAGACCAGAAAATCCAGAAGTCCTGGCTTTTCCACTATTAAGAGTGCATTGTGCCGACTTACAAAAAGAAATTTGATGAACTTTATTAGCTTAGCTTGGCTATCAACGTGCGCATTGCGTGATTATTAAAAAGTCTGGTTGACACGTATTTATTTCCAGGCTTGGTTTCAGCGGGTAGGCGCGAACCACCGGCGAAACGGCTTTTGGAGGATTTTAAACCTCTAACTCAGTAACAGCCACCTTCCAATTCTCTTCCTTGCAAGGAATAACAACTTGTTTAAAATATGCGAATTTGAGTGGTTTTTCGCTTTAAAATGAAGAGGAGACGTAAATCCGTCAATTTGATGTTTTGAACGGGGGGACATGTGCTCCTTTTGCACCCTCTTGATGAAAGAGACACCAGAGTTAGGTGCGAAAGGAATGGCAAGCTGTTCCTCGTGCGCGGTTCAAAGACGGAGAAGTCCATTCCACGCATGTCTCTTTCTTTGCACCCAAAGGGACTTCTCCCATGCTGTCACGACCTGTTCCAATTCACGCGGCGCCTTCCATATTTATAACTAAGTTCACCGACCTGCAAGGATGGTAGTTTCCCAAAATTAACCATTCACTTTTACCCAACTTGCTGCTACGCAATGATTTGAACGTCCCCCTGACGCTACGTATAGCTTTAGGGGGCAGTTTTCACCGTTTAACCAAGTTTATCAATTGAGTATTTAAAGCGTTTGTCCATGGAAAGTAAACAAGGAATATTTAATGTTTTTCTAACTTCCTATATTCTGCTTTTGTGGAATTTATGCGGAAGTATCATATACTTATACACAAAACAGTGATGTCCCTTTAAGAAATGACCTGAGTGATGCTGAAAAATGCCTCTTCGGCCACATCTGAATTACACAGTGGTTACATTTAAATCATATTAACAAATAAGCCGATACTATCATTCTTGATCATCAATTTACCCATTCTCGATAACTCCTTAACTTTTCTTTAGTTTCGAAAGTTATCTCTCGCTAGTTTCTGTTCCGTTATCTTTTGAAAATCTCTCAGATGAGAAATCGTCTGATAACCTGTCTACCTAAGCTTCAACGCAAGATTCTGGATTCTGTTCGTAATTCGCGGAGAACATGGATGTATGCTAGACCTAGGAAATGCTTCCGGCTAACCGCTGACTACGTGAATTGGAATAAATTGTGATAATGAAGCATTTTCATTGAATGGATATAACCGTCTGTTGAGATCCCGTCGATATTTCATATTCAGAGTACACAGAGAGTGAATTTTAAGGAAATGGAAGATGAAAAAAAAATACTAAAAATTCTTGAAGATAAACTCTTTTTTAATTCCACAGCATATAATTCATTATTCACGATAATTCACGATTTCGGTTTCACGATTCCGGTTTCGGCTATAAAATTATCATCGGAAAACCAGATTATGGAGTTTTAGCCTAAATCGACCGTAAATGTTTTTTAAATATTGTGGAAATGACAAAGTTAATCTTTATTCTTTAATAACATCGTTCCACGAAGTCCGGCCTAGTAGATTACTAGAAACTACGATATGGATTCAAGAAGCCCAAGATAAACATCGTAGTTAGAAAAATACTCGGCAGCAAGAAAACACCCTTCAAGGTATGCAAAACCTATAAAAGTATAAAGTTTCTATATGAACTTTAAAGCAAAGAGTCATTTTACGACCTGGAAAAAAAACAATAGGCATTAAGCATGGATACCCAGTATACAGGCAATATTTTACAGGAAAAACATTTTACAGCAATTTGTACAGACATTAAACACTGACATACTGATGGTATGTACAAACGAATTAATCCATACACAAAAAACAAATCCTCCGGCGTGGATATTTCAATTACCGAACGCTTTGCAGAAGAGAAAGACAGAAAGTTGAGAAAAGTAGAATGTGTCTGTGACCTTGAATTTCTTGGCAATCCTCTTCTGATGTGGTTATTGAATTCTATCCTCAATGGAAGCAATCTGTTTTCTGCGTTTCTGTTTCTCAATTGATAAAAATAGTCCGATTAAATATTTATTCTATGCTTATTGGAATGAAAAACTGAGGAATTACGAAAAATTACGTAAATTGAACGAAAATAAGTGGTCTTAATTTTTTATCGTCTGTCAGACCGATCAATTAAACCAGATCTTTTCAACTTGGATTGCACGTTAAGTTTCAAGCGGTAGGTATAAATAAAGCAAAACATAGAAATCTCAGAAATGTGCGTTCGAATAAAATACGACTTCTAAAATTATTATTGAAATTATAAAACAGCTCAAATACGGAGGCAACTTTCTTCTAGACATCTCACAAATGTGTTTATTATTCGGAAGAATATAAATATTTTAAGTATATAGCCAACTTTTTCTAGTTCGCTGATGGTTGCCATTAATGTCTATTTTAGTTTCTAGTGTTTAATATCTTTGAGTAAAATATGATAAAAATAACTCTAATTCGGGATCCTCAGAAGCGGATCTATGAACGCAGAAATTTACGTATGACAGAAATCACTTCTGAGAATCCATCATGCAAATATAGCTTTTCAACTTTATATCATTAATAGTATATATCGAAAATCCTGGATGAGTTTGCGGAATATCGTTGCTAATGGTAACATAACGTATAGTAACGTAGAACAGGAACAAAATAACAATTAAAATTAAATAAAATATGCAAAGAATCCATCGATAGTGCTTTTGATATGTCATTCCCCATCAATTCAACGTTATTTCTTTACCCAATTTTTAAATGGATAAAACTAGAGGTTTCCTACCTCAAACGATGAAAATCCTTATCACCACACTCATCTACACCAACTCATCTCTTGAATAAATTTACTTAAATTTTGATTCAAATGTTCATTTAAACAAATAACAGCATCCACAAGTGTTACGACCAAATGCCTTCTGTTTGGTCCTCCAGAAAACTTCCCCAAAGAGAAAAACGGGATATCTAAAAAGGGACACTTTCTTAATTAACTCAGCTGGAAATAAAGCAGATGGCAAGAGGATTTTTACGGATTAAAAGAATGATGAGAAGCAGGGAGTGCAGAGACCAGAGAAGAAATATTTATTGCCGCTAAAGACGCGACTCGATTTTTCTCGGAGCAAAGTAAAGAACTGACGTCGACGATTTATGCGTTGGGAGGAGGGGAAAGCGGCACCACCCTTGGTCAACCATTCGCAACGAAACGGCGCCCTCTTACAAAATGCATCGTTTATGCGAGGTTTTACGACGGCACCGCAATAAAATACACTTTTCCCTCTTTTTAAATAGAAAACCACAATTCATCCGCTTTGATAATCTGTTTCAAATCTCCAGATCCTCTGCTGCTCTGTTAAACCTACGGATATATGTTATGACAAATCAACAACGAAAGTGGATTGTCATAAAATTATGATTGAGATTCATTTTTACGTAATTAATCATTACTTTCTCCCTTATTTAATTAAATGGTATACTAAAACAGCTCTTAAACCCTTTTATAATAATTTACAGCGCAAGTTAAGAGGATAGATAATTGAATTACGGCTTCATTTCACGTCATCACTTAATTTCCTTCGTTTAAATTTATCATTTCATCATTTTTAACTTGGTGGAAATTGATAAATGTAAACAAGATTGGAAGAGGTCAACGAGTTCAGCCATGGCTGAAGCAAAACCCTGATTTTCTATAATCAAATAAAGGAAAATTCGCCGTTACTTCAAGCTGAGTAATTGCCGAAACAGCCACAAAAAAGATATCTGTGACGAGCTGTAAATTATTTAAGAAAAAGTGTTGGCCTTAGTTATTCAAATGAAATCAAATTTAGGTGAGTTAAAATCTTACTTGGCCGTCCTCTCGGCACGATGTGATAGTAATCCTAGTCAATTTCAATTTTTTCGTATCGTAGTCAAACAAAAATAGAGTAAATTTGAGTGGGACGAATAGTCCCCACTAATTAAAAACAAATTTCATTCTGCATCCTCCGAAGCCATACTCAAAATCAAAATAATCATCGCATGACTAGCTATGTTATGTGTTTAGTCTAGTTGCCTTTTGATGAAGATATAACTGCTTCAAAATTTTCCAGTTCCTAATCTATATATCATGTAAGAGTGCGTAAGTTAAGTCAGCTCATTTCACCTGAATTACTCTGACTGAGATTCCAACGACCTTCCGTCCATATGCTGTTTAGTGTCTGGTGAATATTTCATGATAACATACAAAAGCTTTAAGATATATTCTAATAGTAACACAGCTGTACAATTCTTGCACGCTTTTCATTCAATGCAAATTTATAATATAACAGGGTCCTTACTTAGCCAACTTTGAGAACAAAGTCATTTTACCTCTGACCCATTTTCTTCGATGATTTCGTCATGGAAGACGTAGAAAGGAAAGCAAAAAGAGTAAGATCACTTTCTTGGTAAGTTAAGTCTGAACCTAAGAAATAATGCTTACTTAGTGCAACAAAATAACACATAGAGAGAAATGATTTTCCTAAATCCACTGTTAGAACAATTGAAATTTTGAGTAGGAATAGCCTTATGCAGTGTTTCTCAACCGGTGTACCACGGAGTACTAGTGCTCGGTGAATACAAGTCAGATGCCTTTCGAAAATTTAAAAACATATCCGAAAATTTCCACTTGTTGAATCTGATAAAAAATTATTTATCAAGATAAACTGTAGATTTATATTCATTAAGTTACGATAACCGTAACAATGTTTCATTACGAAGTGGACTTCAACGCTTAGGTACCCGGTTTGAGTTCCGGCTAACGGGGTTTTTGTGGCTAGAGAATGGTAGTGTGTTCGTCGATAATAATGATGATTCATCTATGTAATTGAGGTATTACTGTTTTCATTAAAAAAGTTGTAATTAATAATAATATTATTATTATCATTATCATCATATTCATTAACATTATTATTGCTGTTGTTGTTGATTATGTTGCTGTTTTTCTTATTATTATTATCACGCTTTCTCTCAGTAAATGTTTTGCCTAAAATTTTTATGTAGATCATTCCTTTTGGGTGTTCCGCGGGCAAATGATAGAAGAAAATGATAAGTGCAGATGCAAGATGTAGTGCAAATGATAAAAGACGTCGCATGTTACGTAAAACTCCTTTAAAACAGAATTAATTATGTGGCGAGTGGACATTAGAGACGATTGTCAACGAATTCTTTTGTAGTTACATCGTACCATTTATTCTCATAAAAAAAATATATAAGAAGCAAATATATACCGTTAGAAAGCTAATAAGGTCCGGTATTACAATGTATACATAAAATGGACTAACTAAGGTTCATTTTAGGGCACTGTATTATATTATTTTGTTTGAGTTAAAGCAAAAATCCTAGTTAATTTCCATGCAAATCAATCGTACGCATAGGAAATTAACTATAATCTCCACTTCAACTCTAACAAACCATTATAATACCGCGCCCTAAAATGAACTGAAGTTTAAGTTCGTTTAAAGTATACGTTATAATACCGGGCCCAAGGGTTAGTTTTGATTCACGCAGAAGTCAAAATTTTTCATCGTCCCAACTGATTCTTTCCGAGATTTTTCAGGTTGGATATATCCATATTCAGAAATAAGTACATACCTAGTGGCCGACTTTGCCGCGAGGCTAGTTGAAGAGGGGGTGGGAGGGACGAGGGAGTGGGTGGGGGAGTGGGTGGGGGAGAGTTACTCTCGCGGAGTTGAGAATGTGTTGACTCGAAGGCAAAAATAGGATTTCGACTACGGGAGAGAACCGACCTAACACATCCTCTTTCCTCGCCCTCTGCAACCGCTCTTTCTAACTCTCTCTATTCTCTTACTTAACCTCTCTCTCTATTTCTACCCCACTTCTCTCTCCTTCCACCTTTTCGTACTGTTCACCCTCCTTTTCTCTATTACATTATATCCTCCTTCATTCGCTATCAGACGATTCGAAACACCAAGTCACAACAAGTTAGGAGTGGTCCCCGTTAAATAAATTAGTACCTGCAACTCTTGTAGTAGTAGTATTGTTAAAAGTGCTTCGACAGCTTCCCAGTCATTTCTCACGTGAACCCTCACCGGGAATCGAACCCTGAACCTCTTTCTCCGAAGTAGAACGCGTTCCCCAACGCTCATTGTGCAACTCTTCTTTTTTGATTTAATAATCAAATGCGAGCTGCAAATAATTCCACTGCGCTCATTACTTCCGCTATGAGGCCATCGAGTAGAAGTTTAGCTATTACTGAGGCGATTGGCGCGAAAAAATACAATTTTACGTAAAAATAAACCATGTTATCTAAAAAAATTTCTGCATACGAGAAGTGATAACATAGCTCCCACTTTTCATTAGTACATGGATAATTTTGCTACTCGCATCCTAATATTACGTATTAATTTAGAGGCTATTAGAATATGGGTTCAGAATAAGAACCGTGTGCTAATGGAGTGCTTGATCGCGGACCAGCTCAAAGGTACGTAATCTCTCTGCACAGTATTCAGTCCGGTCTGAATCGCAAACCCTCGACCATCAGCTACCAAAAGCTTTCGATAGGAAATGTAACTTACTAGGAGGGATAGGGAGTGACGTGGTTTTTCCTTGCTTTCCTCGCATAGCCAGAATGCTGTAATTAGAAAAGTTCCATGTACGATATTGTTGCACCCTATGAATAACAACTGGCCGAGGTTATGAAGTGGCTGACATACTTATGCTCCAATTCCAAGGTCACGGGTTTGACTTCCGGCTAATGGGATTTTTCTAGGTAGGAGAATAGTTGTGTGTTCGTCTAATGTTACTTTTCACGCCTATCCTGAAAATTGTTCAATACATTAATGTCTTTGAAAGCACCGAGAAATTAAGTATATATCACTTTAGATAGCGTTCAGTGGAGAGCGACCTAAATTAATCATTACCCATCTACACTTATTCCTCGTCGGCTTTCATATTATCACAGACAAGAACAAGACTGAGACAAAAGTAAATTAAAAATACATTTTTCTCTATACTATACTAAATAATATATAAAAAATACTCCATCCATCAACGCAAAAAACCTCTGTAAACAATCTCAAAATGAAAAAAAATTTACAACGTATATGTACAACAAAAAACGCGCAATTTTTTTAGCTTTCCGCTTGTATTCCGAGAGAAACAGTTTCCTGCAAGGCTAAATGAGGCATGAAACAGGAATCCTAAGAAGTAAATAGCCCGTTAAATATAGTAAAGTGTTCTTCTTGGCCAAGGAAATCTCCCAAGGGCTTTTTCCTGTTTATGTCACAGAAGCTTGTGATCTTACGACAGCAGATAGGCACGTTTCAATCCCATTTCCTCATACTCATTCCTATTACAATTCTTCCAATTCCCTCTTTATACTATGCAGACTTCTTTAATCTACTCGTGAACAACTATCTTAGGTTCCTCTTCCAACATTCTGTATGGCTGGTGCCTCTATGGGCTGTGGACGTTGCTGCGTAGTCTGACGAACCATTCGCATTTGCCCAGACGGCATGGATAAATGCTCTGGCAAGATGTCTCAATGGCTAGAGCAGTCCCCTGAAAAGCGGAATCTCCGGGTTTGAGTCCCGATCATCTCAAACTTTATCTTTTCCATTTTTCCTTGGGAACTATTTTAGATTTTTGTCTATGAGGAAAGCAAGGGACGACTACCACGCTCATTATTTTACCCAGTACATCGTGTTCTCCCTCTAAAAACGAGCGCGATCTTCGAGAGGCGACGACCAAGCGTTACAAGGAAATGATCGCTAAAACAGATGTTAACAGTTATACTCTGGTCGTTCATTCCGCAAAGCACCAGAGAAGCTAATAGGGTATAGTAAGGTGTTAATACAACCCTGCCATACGCCACTGGCGGCTTGCGGGGTACGAATCTAGGGCTTTTCTCAGCGGAGGGGAGGGTTTGAGATTCAAACCGGTCTTTAGACGGAATACATTAGGGCGTATCTTAGTGAGACCGAATAAAAACATCGCCAATGATAATCTCCATCACATTATGATACATCTCCATCACTAATAATGGCACTTTTTTGAAATAATTTTCGACTTTTCAGTAAACCCGGTTCGAACTAGCTCTCCTATGATCCTCGCAAAAAATACTTCAGTGTGTAAGCCAATCTTTATTTTAATAATTTACTCCTCGAAAAAGGTTTAAATGCCAACTTATTATCATAAAATATTACCAGTACTTAAGTTCTGAATTAGCTCACTTTATTTTTCAATTAAAGTCTCATTCATTTCAACGATTAGCCCTTTCCTTCAAATTATCCTCCTTTGATGCTTTTCTCACACAAATCAATTAAGCTAATAGTTCTTATGTAAACCTCAGTACGGTTGTCCATTGCAAAATTGAATCGATGTTGAATCTTCCGTTGATGTTAAACCAGCAATTTATGAACGGCATATTTCTAGCAGTTTATTTAATAATTCCCTGCGTTGTCAAATCATTTCCCACACTCTCTTTCATCGTTCATCGTCACAAAACTATCATTCCTATAAAAATCTTATATCTTGTCTTATGTTTCTTTCTGCGCGCGGTCGACTGGCATGCATTTGAGTTACCGTGTAATAATTAAAAACCCAACACATAGTCGCAATTAAATCATATAACGAGGCTTATTATGAAATCCGTTGCTGTTTTCTTCATATTTTTATGGCAAGGTTGAAAGAAGTAAACACGAAGGTTTTTCCCGTAAGTTGATCCGCTAAGGCTTTAATCCAATGAATTACTACGAAAAATTTTCTAATTTTTATTAATTATTTATATTTAGAGTAGAATGTCACGTTATTAATATAACTTGAGATTTGGCTTAGTTTTCTGGAATGCAAGTCTCTGGCTTGAAATATGCATGCATATAGTTTAGGTCGAAAGAAGCACAAGAATTTATTCTCTGTAGCATATAGCAGTAGTTCAAAGAGTGATAAAAATTTTATCTATGCTAATGAGAGGATTCTCAGAAGAAAGAAGAAAATTTCCCTAGGAGAAACGAACATGAAAAAGTCGGAATCTGAACACGAACCTGGGTCTCCCAATTTGGTTGGTTGGTCTGACCATTGAGCTATACGATCGAAACAGTCTGCGTTCGGGAGACTTTGTAGGTAAGGTCCCAGTAACTTCAGAATTGTTTATATCCATTTCTCTTTGGCGTTTGTCCTTCATACCCAAGGGTTTGTTTTGAAACTAAAATAACTGGATTTTAACATTTTACAAAGATCACTCTAACCTCATTACATAAGTTATCTCATTTCACGGACGTGGATTGGATAAAATTATGAGTAAACCGAAGGACCAAACCTTCATTCTATGAGCGAGACCTAAGGTATATCGCAGATATCATGACTGAGAATCGAAATGCATTAACTTTCCTGATTGAACGAAAAGATCTTTTAAATCCACCACTACTTCCATTTTGCAATAGAGTACATGGTGAAACCACTTCCGTTCATTATGAAATCTGAGTAAAGACGGCCGCTAAGATTTCACGGCAAATTTCTCCATCATCCTTCCCAGGTTGAGTGAAGGATAATTATGTAGAAGGAATTGTGCTCACTTGAAGAGGTATCAGAGAAAATGAGGGGAGACTATATACGAAGCTGTATACGAAGCTGTAAGGCGAAAATGTGCAAAGGGAAGTTGTTTAGTAGAAGCAGGAAAAGCCCGTACGCTCCAGAAGGGGACGATATAGGAACACAAACAGCTGAAGAGGTCGCGCGTCTAATTTTAAAGCATACGATTTCGGAATAGTTAGTTGCACTCTCGACACTATTCCGCCCGACTCTATTACGTCACACGACAAAGAATTAAGGATTGGAGCAGTCAACAAATGATCCACGCTTTCTTACAATCCACAAAAATGCCTCTTCGCTGGATTTTTAAATGAATTATTACTCCTATTATTTGAAGTAATATATTAGTAATAATTTAGGTGCATTCAGTAATTAAGATGAGACAATTTGAACGCAAGCCACTTGAAATTCATTCTCGCATTCGGGTTGGCTTATCTAGTACTAATTGAAAGATTCGGAGCCAAAAACCGTGCTGTAACTAATATGCCACTTGAATCGTATCCTCCACGAATATTTTTAGATTGATAAACTCGCTTATATTCAGGGCGTATCACCAAAAACGAACCGAAAACCGACATATAAAAAAGAACGTTTTTTGGCTGGAGTGGAAACTGCTCCCGAAACGAAAATTGACTAGAACCCGAATTCAATGTAGGAAAGGGTATTCATCCCGTTCCGATTTTCGGCTTGCATTCTAATTGACTGATTATATTTATTTGATAATCACGTGTAAATATGACTTTATACTCGCTTACTAATGTTTATACTTTAATAAATGTCATACTATTCAAATTCTTTCTTTATTATCACCGGTTTAAATATAAATTTAAGTAAAGGTAATGTTATTATAAATTTAATACGTGCCATAATCTTTTCAGAGAGCAGATAATATTCAATTCTCTAAGAACCCCCTCTTTTATTACAGGAGAACTTATTAGAACGTCAACTTAGTTTATAAGCATCAACGCAGGAGACAATCAGGAATTTCCTCTGAAAGTTGTAGGAATTGCTTCAGAATGAATTATATTTCCCACTCCTCTTGCGTTTCATAGGGGAAAAACTATAATTATATTTATTTTTCTTTTACGCCTTTCCAGGAATAAATTTAACCTTATATTTTCCTATTCGCTTAGTTAGCATTTCTTTGAGGTACTCTCTCGGGCTAATGTGAGGGGACAGTCTTTCACTCTCCTTTGATTAGCTAGATTTAGACGAAGTTCAGTTGAACGAAAGATTGGATAGGTTAAGCTCATTGCTTTCTTTTGCTCCAACATTTCGCCACATATATAGTGCTCGTTGTGCTCGGTTAGATAATCCGGAGAATTTGCTGGCTTAGTAGTCGTCGTACATGATTGACGTCAACTATAACAATAAAATATCAGTGTTGTTATGGTCTCTCAGCTTTAAAATTAAGATTATAGTTAATCTCCATGCTAATCCATCCATCCAAACATATATAGATAGGAAATTAACTCTAAAAAATATTTTTCCATTGAAAACATAGCATCAATTTTGCATGTACCCTACAAACCGTTTCTCGTCATGTAATATGGGGATTATCGTCCCAGTTTTAATCGTGAAACTATTTTTTTAACTTTTGCTAAAGAAATGCAGTTGATGGAGGTAAAGTTAATTAACAATACTTTTTTGTTATCCGCCTTTCGGCTAATTTGATACAGTGAAATCAAGCAGCTAAAGCAATAATGCTTATGTCCAAAATAGACTTAACGCTCAGAATTTTACTCAGAAATTCACTTGGAAATGTTGACTCAGATATCGGTTATTTCGGCGAAAGATTTCCCATCTACGAGTAGTAATTGTGTATTTTAATCTAAAACAATTTGGTTGAATTCGTTTCGTTGGATGTTTCACCGTTGCAGGTCAATGAAAACGCAGGTTGCATATCACTTCGAGAAAAATACCAATCTTTCAAAAATTAAACAAATTAAACATCGTCTGCCGAAAGCAGTCCGGGCCTTAATTTCCGGTCCATGCTGTTGACCAAGCATCGTGAAACATTGGGGAACACTCTATTATTAATAGGTGGTAGTTCCATCAAGCTCAAGAAAAACCATTGATGGCGGCGTGGGAGTCGATGCGTTGACTAAATGTCAGCCACTCTATATTCTGACTGGCTCGGCGTGGTTCTAATGGGATGTTACGCGATAGAACGAGAATAAAAGATTCGCAATGTCCATCACCCAATTTACCCAACGTCGTCGTTAGATATTCAAGCGCCCCGGGTAAAATCATATGAACCCAAAATAAAGCTTGGTTGTTTCTCTAAGCATACCTTCATGAAAGGAATCATTCTCATCAGCCTTTTGTTACATGATGTAAAATTGCATCTTTCATTTGTTTTTGTACAAGTCTGGTTCATGGCTAAAATAATGTGAAAGGTTCACGACTGATGATGTGAAAAGAATGGTTGGGATATTTCGACGATAAGAAAAAAATTATACTTTTGATGCTTATGTTTTAAGATATGCGGAATATTTTTTCTACTCGTGAATTCATATTACGTAACTTTTAACTGTTATGTATATGAAGTTTTCACGGGTTGTCCACCAGGTCAAAAAGATTTAGGACTCTTTAACTGTTATGCCTAAATATATCATGGGCAAGGAAGGATTCTGTATTGCCATGGTGTATTTTGTGGTATCGATATATCGTACTGTAAATAATACGTATACCACACTTGCAACTTAATTAATAATAATAAATTCCACTCGTTATTAGGAAATAAATGATTGTCCACCCGTAAGAATTAATCGAAACACTCATATTGGTCGACATTTTTTCGAATTTAATGAAAAGTACGGCTTGCTGAAAACGCTGGAAAGCGTTGTCAGGAGCATTTAAACAGAAATATTTTAAGAACTTAGATATTATAAGAAAAGTTTTAGGGAATAGTTTCAAAACATTTAGTTCGACTGCCATTGTGAGTCCCCCGAAGTACTTTCGTGGTCCTAAAGTTTACGCAATTTCCTGTAGGCTAATTGAAAAGTTCTAACGATAAAAATTATCAGATTGTCAAACTCATTTTCTCATGCATTCGATGGGTTCTCATCTTTTTAGGTTTAGGTTACGTGTACTTTGGTTTTTTTATCATTGGTTTTATTGGTACAAAGATTTTCATCATTTTAGTTTTTCCACAGCGATGCAAAGATAGCACAATATACTTATTCTTATTGTCATAACTATTTTTATGTACGGTTCTATCTTTAGAATCTCGCGCGACCAGTCAGATTTTAACCTGTAATGTTATTATGGTACTCCATCGAATTTCAAGGGGGTAATTATGCAAAATTTTAATAAAAGAAAAATCAGTACACGCTTTCCGTAAGGCAGAACTCTTTTAGGTTTTCGATAGCTTTCCAGAGTGAAACAAGTGTCCTAAGAAGGGTATCCAATCCAGTTATAACCGACTCCGGTTAATCGGATTGTTTTCATTTTGTCACAAAAGAAAAAAACGTGAAAATATTCCCGTTCGGTAATATTGCCGTTCACCAAATATTTTTCTCCGATAAACTTTCTCTTATCGAAGATACCATTGAAATGCAAGCGTTTCGATACTCATAATGTGTAGTGGACGGAATATTCATTTCAAAATAATTATTTCGTAATACATTTCGATTGAACTTGGTCGGCGTAGACACAATGCATAATTGGGCGAAATAGTTTTGGGCTGATTTTGTCAACGAACGATGTCTTACGAAGGATCTTTCCGCTTTCCATTTTCTCGAA
This sequence comes from Ladona fulva, assembly GCA_000376725.2. Lineage (NCBI taxonomy): Eukaryota > Metazoa > Arthropoda > Insecta > Odonata > Libellulidae > Ladona > Ladona fulva. The sequence continues at coordinate 849,767 of KZ308286.1, read as the reverse complement.
TTTATCTTCATAACTAATTTTGATGTACTTCTTTGCACACAAGTAGTCATGTCCATAGTTTTCTTTCTAAATGCTGTCTAAATCCTGAAGGAGCGTAGAAGGTGAGATGATATGTACTACTCTAAAGCGTTGGCGTTACCATTTTATCCTAATATGAGAATTTTTTTGGTTAACGGGTTTTTTATTTAGCGCCGTGCTAACCTAAAAACCAGATTTTTCATTTTACGGTTTCTTGAGTTCCTGAGTTGAACATTTTTGTCTCAGAATAATGTTCTGTTGAATCATACAGTGCCAGAAAAACGTTACACATCATTAATCGATAACGTTTCTAATTCCTTTCCAGTTCGCAAGGAGAATGAGCAGATGATGAATTCCTTGAATCGAGCCAGCAACAACGTGATGGCCACCGAGGAGAACGTAGATGGCACCGAAACGAACGTCATTGTTAGTGATAGTGCTGCCGCTGCTGTTGTGACCATCAATGCCTCCGTAATGGGAACGGAAGATAGGTTCGGGACCTCTACGTCATCTACGAAAGCCACACCTTGAGAAAGGTTCTAGGCAGTGATGCCAATTTAATATAAATTAGGTGAAAGTGTAAGTAGAGATGGTGCAAGATGAGTAAGCGTATTCCAGTTGGAAAAGTCGATTTTTCAACAAACAGTGGCCCTCCACTATCTCAAGCAACGATGTACACTCAAGGTCCAGTCATAGCAAAACTTTCCTAGTGATGGCACACTGGGAGGAGTGTTTAGTTTCCCCAAGACTGTTGAGGGAATGGAATAATGGTGCTTGATATTTTTTTCTACATCACAGAAGTTGTTAACAAGTGGGAGTTCACTAAAGCCCGATCACTAAACAGAAGTTATTGATTAGACTCATTTCAGTGATTGTTTTTTGTAATAAATGGTAACTGATGCTTGGCACCACAGCAGCACATAGCAGCCCATTTGCACGAAAGATTTTTAAGTGTTACAAAATTTTGAAATATATAACCATGTAAGTGATGTAAATATATTGGATTCTTATTGTGGGGGTGTGAAGCATACATGATATACGAAGAGTGTTGTATTGGTGAAATGCTCACGTTGCTATTTAAAGTGAATTTAACAGTGAAAAAAGGATTAAGTTTTGTCGACTGACTGCTGTTATTAATTTGTGCCTCCTGTAAATGTTGCCCACACTACCCTTATAACGCTTTAAATGAGAATGCAGAAAGGGAAGTTTATAAATTTTAGAAAGAATAAAGCAGAATGGGTAGCAAAAAGTAATTCTATAGCATGGTAATACATATTATTTTAGTTAAAATACAACTTGGAAAGAAGATTGAGAATAAAATAGTTTTTTATCTTTTTCCCAAAAAACATATTTGTTTAAAAGTGTGTAATATTGAGGATCACTGTAACAATGCAAATGTAATGAATCATTGAGCTTAAGAAAAGATTACTGATAACTGAATTTAAAATTCTTCATTGAAAAAAGTTACAGTTCAAAAGTGATGCCTCTAAACTACAACAGGGAAAAATGTTAGCGTGTAATAAAGTTGAGTGTTTTTGCTGATGTGAGTGACAAAGTGAAAATGGATCGCTGCCTAAATATTAAATACTCCTCATGCTGTATTTAATTAAGTATCTTGATTTGTACAGAATTCCTTTACCAGAGAGGGTTTACATTGATAATAAACATCCAATTCCATGCTATGCTTGTTGATGAATTTATTCAACCTTAACTTTCCCTTTAATATCACAAAGTTACGAAAGAGCTATATGTGAGGACAAACCAAGTAATTAAATAATGTTATATTTTCAGTGAAGAACTATTTACAACACAAGTTGATACTCTCAAAATTTCTGGAAAACATTACAGATAGGCAAATGTACTTAAAAAGTAAAAGTGGTGGCAATGATTTACATTTGGTCTCAACACGTTAGAATGGAGAAGTAGAGAACACCCTGCATATTTCATAGATATGGAAGAATTGTATCAGACTCCTTAGTAAAATCAATCTGAAACGTCTTACATGAAATTTTATTGTTTGCATAATTTGAAAGAGTTGGACAGTCTTTAATTTGAAAATAAGCTCCAAGATTTCTCTTATAAAAATCAAAATGAAATCATTTGAATCATAACAATTTATGGTATATCGCTCAACATAATAACAAAACACAACCTGCAACAATTAAGAAGCATAACACCAGAAGCCAATTGGCATTTATCATGGCCATGGTTTTTATCAGTAGGTAATTATTTGAACTATTCCTACTTTTCCTTAAGTTTATTTGAATGATGCAAATGAAATCTGTATATATGCTTAATTTCTTTACTTTATAAATTTAAAACATTGTTTTTTCCTCGTCCCTTGAGATATCTATTCTTAAATATATCCACCAAATCATTTCCCTGCCATAAATGAATGTATATGTCATATAAAACCTTCATTAAACCATTCAAATGGGTTTTTTCTTATATTTAGGGACTTATCTTAAAAGCAAACCAGAAAACAGACACCGGTTAATTCATATTAATCAAACGTATGACTTATCAAAGCTTTGGATGCATTAAATTTAGCTACAAGGAAATAACTCTTGCATGAAATTAAATCTTTAAAATTTTGTTGTTACTTAGCTAAATTGTTCTCTTACTTGTATTTTATTGTATTTATTTATTTTGCTATCAGGTCATTTATCAACTCACAAAGATAAATATCATTATGCAAATTCAATTTATATAATTTATCCAATAGCAAGGGATAAGAGAAAGAGGAAATTTCAAATATATCTCAATGGGTAGTGACAAAAAATTAATATGTTGAATCCAATTTCATTTTTTTCTCGTTGTAAATTTACTCATTAGACTTCTCTTTCAAAATATGCAGAAACTTATATAAATTGGATGCTGTGCCATTCCTATCAGACTCTCTTAGGAAATCTTTGTTTTTCTGATTTCAAGAAAACTGTGTCCAAGAGATCGATTTGCTCATTGCCAGATTGTACCTATATCTTGTTGGCTAAATGGGTAATGGTTGTGAATCAGTTCTCAGAAACTGAAACTTAATATGATGACTCCAAAAACATTTACTAGTATGATATCAGCAATCTGATATTTTCTTTACAACAATTCCATCAACAGTGAATAATCTTAATCTATAAGGGAATCAATTTCAAATTTAACATACTACAATGTTTCATAACCATATATTTCCAAGCAAGTTTGATATTCCTTGAATTCATACTTGCAAGTGTTCATTAACACAGTCTACAATAAACACCATCACTGCACAATCAAAAATCAAATCATTAAAATTTTCCACTGATAGCAGGGTAAATGATTGATTAAAAATCATTCAAAACTCAAAATATACAATAAATTAATTAATGGATCGAAGCCACCTAAATCAAAAATTATACACTTCCGTTCCCAAAAGTATCTGCTGAAAACTTGTAACTCAAAACTTGTCATTTTAATTTGTAACAGCACAATGGAAAAGACTGTTATACTGCTCATATAAATGTTATCTTTGACTAATCTCAAGAATTAAGCATGGAGTTGGAAAAAGCACGTGATTTAAAATTCATGTATTATAAAGTTGTATTAACAACTATAAGTGGATACTATCTAAGTGTCACATTGTTGCGATCCATTACAATGATTGCTATCCTGTAACTGACGATTGATAGATTCTTATCTTTGTTTAGAATTATATAGGAAGTATTTGCCATTAATTCCTTTCCACCTTTAATTCTTAAGAAGATATTGTGACAATGACCAGCTCAAATGATGAATACATCTGAGACAGTGACTATAAAATCTAGAGTACATGAGGAGCCTGTATTCCAATATTTTATCTGTATCATTATGATGGTTGGATTTATGAAGGAATGAATTGCTAAAATGTTCATAAGAATTATATTTTTTATTGCAGCAGGATTAATTTAAGTTTAATTTCTTACTATGATTTCCTCTTCCAAAGATAGTTTGTGAATCTCAGAAGAAAGCAATAAAGTTTGTTGAGTTTTACAAACATGTAAATAAAATTTTAGAGTATTGAAAACATAGGAAATGATTATATAATGTTGATGGCAAAAGATTTGTTACAATAAAAATCAATGTCTCAATTTTTCTTTTACCAATTACCTGCAGCGATTTGGGAAGAAACGACAGAGTTGCGAGGGGCTTATATATTCAATAATATATGCTACTTCATCCTTCTCTGGCTTCATGGCATGAGAGAATTTAATTTTTCAAAGTTTTCTGATGATTACTTAATTTCCTGACTTTGTGTTATTGCTTATTTCAGACCATCTTAATATTCATAGTTTTATACAAATTTAGAGTTTGACACAAAAAAATAACTTATGTAATATAAAAAAATAAGAGAAGGTTAAGCATGAAAAATCCATGCATTCCAACCATTCTTAAGTTGAGAATTGTAAGCAACTACATCTGAGACAGTGACTAAGCTTTGAAATTTCTCCAATTTTTACCTTTAAAAGCCATAACTTAAGCAATGACAAATATCTGATCTCTGCATAAACTATCTCTCTTCCAAAAAATCTATTTGCACTCTTAGCCTCTTATTTGTTTCACTTCCTTGCTCTAAAATTACATGAATCATAGTTCTGTTGAAAATGATTTTCTTTTATTATTAAAAGTTTTTAATGCAGCAAATAAAATTTTGTTTCCATGAGGGATTCCACCAGCCAAAGTGCCCAAGATGTACCTTCTACTCTTAAGTGGGCCCCACATTAGATGGACAGAATCATGTTCTGTACATTTTAAAGTACATAATTATCTCTACAGTAGATATGGTCTTAGGTTTAAAGGTCCTTTCAATCAAAACTCTCATATTAAGAGAGTGTCTCCAATTCAGCTAGCAGGAAATCTATTAACATTTACTTCAATTGATGTACAAAAGGCTGGAAACCTTTATTGATGTCCTTATTACTTAAGGAAAATTTCAACTCCATTTCTGCAAGAGTCTATGAGAGCTAGATGAGCCCAGAAAACATTGAGTAAAATATATTAATACTACTTGAATTCATTATGATTCATGATTACATGAGTATTTTATTTCTGCAACTACTTATAGAAAGTAAAGTCCCAATTATCCACAATAATGTAGATTGATTGGGAGGTGACCTATAATGATCAAAAAATTGGAAAATTCGAAAGGAGAACATAAGTTAGAGCATCAGAACACCTTACATAAAACTGCTAACTCTTACATACAACAGTTTACAACTGAAACTTTGACCCTGATGAAGCCATTTATCAGCAACACCTAATGAAGCCATTTTCAGCAACACTTTACTTCATGAGCAGTAACAAGAAAAGCACAGATCATGATGTGTTTTGTTCACTCAAAGAGATTTATGCCGATATACTTTCTAAATGTTGAAAACATAATCAATTCATGATATTATCAGAACAAAATGTTACTACTAACAACAATGCATAGAGACCTCGGCAGGTGCAACTTCCAAGAAAGCCTCAGTAGAAATGGTAACTGGCTGATACAATTAATGATACTCAATTCAAATAAATGAATAAACTAAGTTTTGTGCAGCAGAAACCTATTATTAAAAAATAGGAGTGAAAATGATAGTTATAGAAATTATTTTCACAAAATTTTACCAATTACTAAAATGATTGCAATGGAAGACACTGATAATTTACCATTGATGGGAGAAACTCCGCACACTTCTGATTCTAGTGTAAATGAAGAGCATGTTCATTATGACACACCGAACCTGATTTGTACTCTCTATTTTCAAACCATAGTGTATCTCTACCAAAAAAATAATTTCATATGTTGTACGCATATATTGATATTATTAAGGATGTATAACTTTTCTTGTGCAAGTTTTTGTCTAATGACAATTCTTAATTATGACCTTTGATGAATTTTTACTCAATCACAAACATTTTAACTTGTGACAAAATGTTTGTAGCAGAGTTAATCTCAAATATTCAATTTCCAAACACACTATTCATCTTTGGTAAATCTATCCTTGGGCACAGCCTATAGCAGTTTTTCTAAAACTTCCAAAAAAGTAGCAATGAAAAAATTTGATTGCCACTACCTTTGACTCAAATAGGGGAGATATACAACAAAAATAACAGACAATGAGTTTATCAGTTTCTAAGATAGCTTAAAATCGCAAAAATCTTAAATCAAACAAAGTGTTCAAGGTGTGTGATACTCATACCTTATGAATAAATGGTACTGATCGAGAAAACAACATAATTTTCCTTTGAGTAATATATGGGATTTTCTTCATTGAAAAACCTGTAATGATAGTAGGAGTATTTGTTAAGTAGCAATAATAATATTTTTATTTTCCTTTTAGATAGTTATCATGCATTTTGCAAGTCAGGAGAACAAAAATGCTAGAGCAAAGAGCAAAATTATACTAAATAATGATAAAACAATAATTCAACACTAAATAATGATCAAACTCCATATCAAAATGAGATTGATTTAATATTGCCTCAAATCAGATGGCAAGGTAAGGATTATCTTAAGGGAAGTATTTTATAAACTTGCTAGGACTTGTACTGAATACAAAATATACAGTAAATACCATAATTAATTTTACAGTGAAATTAAAAAATGACATAATAATAATGCTTTATAACTGGCATACCCCACTTCAAGATTACATAAATGAATCGTTAATTGGGAATGCATAGAATTGCAAATGTATAAATAAATGTAGAAAATATAGAAGTTAATCTAGAAATATATAAAAAACCACATTATAAAATTATAGGAAAACAACAAGGTAAGTTTTTTCTAAGTAAATATAAGAGAAGAGGGAAAAATGAAAAAGTTTTAAATCTACAAATTTATTTGTCATAAAGGATGATATTAGCATTAAAGATGATGATTAAAGGATGAGATTAGCATTAATAATAAGATACCTATCAAGGAAATGAATGATTGATAAGAAGGGAGGAAGGACTATAGTCATTACATATTGTATCAAAATAAATATTTAATAATCGCTTCAACCTTTGGACCTGTTTCCATAATATAAATAAAATTAATATTTCCATGAGTTAATGCATTCTTATCTTGAGACCATATGAACTAATTGTAAGGAAAGAAATTGGAAAGATGGGAAATTGGAAAGCATGAGATTACCATTGTTCCCATGACCTACTCACAATACAGGCATAGACCGCTGGCCTTAGGAGTTTTTTAAACCTCTAATACAATAGTTATTCTTCAATACATTCAGAAAGATGTTACGTGGAAATAGGAGAAGGAAACAAGAAAAACTTTGCACTTATAGGCATGTCATCTGGAATAAACAAAAGTGATAGATGGATATGAATAAGTCTAACAAGACAGAGAAATGAACCACAGATCTCCCACTTTTTGGGTGGGTGCTCTTATTAATTAAGTTATCACTTTCAGAGAGCTTCGAAGTGAGAGGTATGAGAGGTTGGCCCATAACGTCACCCTGAAAACTGAGAAAAACTGCAGTGTCAACTTCAGGGCGTATTCCCAGTTATTGATATCAATATCAGTAATATATTGATACCAGAAGAATGACTTGTTATTCCAGCATCCCAATCATTATACTTTTTTTGGCTGTATTTTGTAATGAATAATAGATAGATGGCTTGCCTGATGAGATGGTGTGAGAGTTTCCATCTTAGCCTAGCAGCACAAGGGTTTTGGATTTTAAACCCACTCTGGGAGTGGGTATTTCCTCTCCAAACATTCTTCTATTGACCCCATTATTCACAATACCCACGGCAACGGAAAAAAAGCTAAAAATTGATGAAATTCTTCTTCGCAACTTCTACCAAGCAGAAAATAATCCTGACCTTTATCCCTCCTATATTTCTCTAAGCCCTTCCATTTGCTGTTGCTGCCAACTCTTAATTGATATTGTTACTTAATCTGCAAGTCAGAATAAAATTATATGAATTACACAAAATTTACAATCCAGGTCTTGTGATTGTAAAAGAGCATTGCAATAAAATAAATACCTTTCCAAGTCTTACAAACCCCAAGAAAAAACAAAGCAATTATGAAAACATAAGACAATGTTAGAACTAAAAAGAGCTGAACATGTCTAAATTCTTGATTCTCTCAACAATTCTTCACAATATTAGGTTGAAATCCAGAAATGGTGTTTTTTAGAAAAATCTGTTCACTAAAGAAAGAAGGGTAAGAATAAGGGAAGTACTATCAGTACATTGTAAGTACAGGAGCATAGTTGAATCCGTTGAATATACTTATAGTAATCCAAACTGGCTAAGTGGTTTTGGTGCTTTACTGTCTTGACTTCAAAATCAACCCAAAAAAGTAAAGTATGTTGGGGTCAATTTTTCAGTTGTTAATCTACAGTTTTATCCTTCCCACTGGCAAATTTTTGTGGAGTTATTAGAAAATAGAATAATTACCACAACATGACAACCACACATTTGAAAACAACGTGGATTTTTGATAAGAAATTTCTACAGACATGAATGTAAAGGAAAAAGAAGATAGCAAAATACCAATAGAAGCACCAGGTAAATAATATCAAAATTTTTAGAAATTGGGAAATAACGACATAACATGTCACGCAAGGATTCATTGAATGCTAAATCAGAGTTAGTCACATTAATATGAATCTAATTAGAGCATGTCATAGAATCATAGTTAGAGCAAGGTAACAAATCTACGACTACGGTTGGTTGTTTCTTAAAGCTTTTAAACGTTGATTGTCCATTTACATAAACAGAATGGACAATCTTTTCAACTCAAACAATAACAATTAGAAAGATCAACAAGTGTTATCATTTTCTGCAGTAATAGTTCCTTTTACGTAATCCATACCGTTAGAGGCTGATAAAAATCGGTATACTAAATAAAACTTAGCCAAGAAATTTTAATACGGTTACTCATAATTACAGAAACTATCAAACATTTTTGGTCCTGCAAACAATTGCATGCCCATCCAGCCTCTAAGAATTCTCATTACAGAAAGATCACAGGAAACTTCAACCGTCAATAAACTGATATTTCCGAAAAGTGATACATAGAGCCATCAGTCAAAACAAATCTAGCTAATGTAAATTCTTACCTTAGAAATGTTAATTTTTATAAAATATTTTCATGCATAATTATTATCACGTTTCATACATGACTTCTGAGTACGTGAATAATATACATTCTCAACTAACCAGTACGATATCAAATTTTTTGAGATACTATGCAAGAGAATCCATCTAACTTCTCATTAAGACGGAAAAATAGGATCACATGCAATTAGGTCTAATAAAGATGTGTCTGAGGCCAATAAATAAATGTTTCATAATAAGGTATATTAGCTTTCTACATAAATATTTAAATAATCAGAATTATTACCAGTTTCTAAGGTAAATAGAGCCATGTGGCTTGAAAATAAAGATAATTATGCGATAAAATGGTTCAGAAACACAAAACGTCTGTACTTGAGGACGGTATGACATCGGTTGCTATGTTGCCATGTTGAACAGCTGTTTGTTGTTTATGGCACGGCCTTCACGATTTGTACTGAGTCGTACTAGCCATTGCTTGAGAAAATAAACGCATGTAATTAGTCGTTGACGCCTCTCAGTAGTATATTCTAGTATTTCTGGATTTTGTCTATTTTATAGAGATATGATCGAAGAGGAAAGTTCTCGAGTGAAAGAGAAACTTCTCAAAAAATATGACATTCCCGTGGAAAATTTGTCGTACGAATACATCAAGAAATGCGAAGATGTGAAAGAATTGGAAAAAATTATTAAAATATTGAGGTAACTAATATGGGTGTATCTCTAAGTTAAGAATACAGACTGTCCTTTCTTCTTGAAGTGATAACATTACTGCTGTTTGTTTGTTGATAGCGTCGATGCTCTGTGCAATGTATTAACCTGGAGAATATTCTTACAGGTCTGGTGAGGAAGGCCAATACCCAGATTTATTACAATCTGCCGAAAACCGCTTAAAAGGTGTATGCCCTTCGAATCGATTGCTTATTAAACCCGAACCGATTTGCACTCCGTCATCTTTGACTGCGGATGATAGGAACAAATTGTCTTCCGAAATGTCTGTAAGTGGTCTTTAACAGCTAAAAAGCTATTGAATGAAAGGCTATAAAGTTGATTAATACTGTTATGATTGTACTTTCATTTCCTGATTTAACCTTTCGATCTGCTTCACCATGATCGTTTTGTTATCTCCGCAGCTATGGTCGGATGAAATGAAAGAAAAGGAAGCCTTGTTGAAGGGAGCCGGTGAATTGCAATCTCCGACTTTTCCTCCGATACGTAATCATGTCGACAACTCAGTCGAGAAGAAAACGGTAATTATCTCAACTATATAAAATTCATTTTTACGTAAAATCCTTGATTCTAACCCTTATCATGAAATGGAGAAAATAATGTGGATTTATATTACTTAGTGTTATTTTGATTTCAGCAATTTTAAGTTGGAAGTGTAAATGAATGTGTGATGAATTGTTGATTGGAAAGATTTAAATCCTCATTTCATGTTGAAGTGGTAGTCGACAAAGCTTCATATATATGATTCATTGTTTCTTCCCTTTAGGAAAGTGGAAATAAGTGCAGCATCAAGTCCCTTGATTATGAGGCCTGGGAGAAATATGATCCTGATAAAGAAATACTGAATATGGAGATAGAGGAGGAAATAAAGAAAGAAGAATATTCGAGAAATAAACAGGCTAAGCCTGTAAACAATTCAGAAGAACCTATTCCCATGGATTATGGTTAGTCACAGGGTACTATTTCTTTTACACACTCAAGTCAGTATTGCTTTCAGTAATTACCTCCACAGGTTTCAGTTTTCTATTTATAAATTTAGGGATGAGTATATTCATTTTTGTTTTGTAATTGAGTTGATTGCATTAACCTTTACTTGGTGGTGCTCCATGATGCAAAATACAAGTTACAGGAGAGAATTTGATCTATACAGCACAACATACTACAGAAAAACAACCTAGTCTCAAGACTAGGTCGAAGCTTCAAAACCTAGGTTATTTAGAAAATATTAAAGTTTAGATTAAGGTATCACTTACATCTTTGGTTTTCGTGTCACTTATGTAATTTTTCGATCACATTAGAGTTTTAAAATTCCTAATGATGTTTTCTTTCATCAATTCTCCACAAGTTTTCTGGTAGCGAGACCTATTGACATAATATTATGAGGAACTTTCTCAAGGTCAAGGGATTCTTAACTTTTGTGGAAAAGAAAACATTAGCATTTTGTTTTATCTTCATTTTTGCATTACACATATTTGCTCGCATTTCTTTTCAAAAATTGAACACCATAGCAAATATATTATGATGTTAAGAGGGATTAATAGTTTGATTCAAATTTGTTCTAGTTCTGTGTGGTACTTTCATATGGTTTCAAAAATTATCAACGTAACTATGTTGTATTTTTTAAACTATTGTTGGTGCATTTTCAATTTTAACTAATTTCTCACTGCTATTCAATTGGCAGAGAATTATTCAGAAACGGAAAAGCAGTTTTTTGCTAAGCAGGAAAAGGATCGTGGAAATGAATGCTACAAAGCTGGGCAGTATGAGGAAGCAACTGAGTTTTATACCAAGAGCATTAACATACTGCCAAATGTGACTGCTTATAACAACAGGGCAATTGCAAGTGAGTCAATTTTCTGTCAATGGTAGCCTAAAACCCTTTTATGCATTTCATACACTCACTTTTCATCTCAAGTTTCAGAGATCAAGTTTTCTCACTTAATGATTGCGAAAGCTTTTACTGTGTTTTATTTTTTGAGGTGTATTATTAAATTACTAATTTATAACTATTCCCAAAGGAGTTATGACTTAGAATTGGAAAACCTTTGAGTGTATGTATAGAAATGTTAGGAGCACTTCATTTGCAAAATTGCCTGTCTCAAAAAGACAGCCTGGCTGACAGAAGATGTTTAAGAAAATTTTCTGTGCAGGAAAAATGGACATAAAGAAAGTCTGACAGGACCAGTACTTGAACCTGGAATCTTCTGCTTTCCTGGCAGATTATCCAATTAATCTATCAAGCCAGAACATATTCTCCAGCAGAGGTCCTGGTCCTGTCGAACTATTTCCATGTCTGCTTTTCCTTGGGATTTTTTCTAGGTGCATGTCTTAAGGTGCAAAGTCACTTTTACCCTTTTCATTGTGTTCTCTATTCAGTTCATAATCTCAACATTTTTTGTCATGAAATTTAGTTTCACTTACTTGGATCATACATGTTACCATTGGAAATGAAGTCAGGAACTGCTCCCAAAGAATTCATAAGCTTTCAAAAATTACTCCTTTGGTCACTTTTCAGATGGATTTCAAGTCTCCAGATTTAACTCACTTGAGTGGTTCTTTGTTTCAGTGATTAGGATTAGAGAATGAGGATTCACTCCTAATGGAATGAGTCTTCACTCATTTTATAGAGTTTAAGTCAGAATTTTTTCCTTTGCAAAGGCAAAATCAAACTGTTATGAAACAGAATTAATACTGATTGCAAAACTCCGGTTAATTCCTTTTATGTAGTTTTATTTATCTTCTCATTTATTGCTACACACATGTATGTATGTAATTCAAAAAATGTTTGATTTGCACATTACTTTAGGATGACACCCACATCCACCCAAGCATTTTAGCCATCCCCTGATGACGTACATGCAGGGTGTCCAGACATCCTTGTTTTCTTGAATCTGTCCCAGATTCCAGACACTCCTCACAGGGCCCCAGGAATGCTTTTCAAGACCTCTAAATCTCCAAATTATTCAGAAGTCTTTTAGTATAATTATTACTGGCCACATAACTTGAACCCAAACATATTGGACTCGTTTTTTCTAACAAGCTTACAGTTGACATAGAGAAGGCCAGATCAATCATCTCTTTTAAACACAAGTTGTGTAGAATACTAGGAAGAATAAATTATTATTAATACTAATTTCTATCTACTATTACTTGTATTTGTTAACTGATGTAAGCTTATAAGAGAGGAATGTATTGTACTTGTCACAAGGAGGCATGTGCTTAAAACCCAAGGATTCACAGATGTGAAAAAAGCAACATGACTAATCCAGGTTTCCCACTTTCTGGGCAGTTTTCTACCCACTAAACACAACATGGTAGCTATCCCACTTTTGGGATAGGTAATCTAACTTCATAGTTAGATAGGTAATCTAACTTCATAGTTAGATAGGTAATCTAACTTCATAGTTAGATTACCTATCCCGAAAGTGTGTGACCTGGGTTTGAGTCCCAATCATGTTGCTATTTTCGCTTCTGTTTATCCTTGATAAAGGCATATTATTACCAAACTGTATTTATTGATCAATAGTGATAGAGGTGATAGAAAGCTAATGTGACTCTTTTTCGTCATATAATGAGGACTTTTAGATTGAATTTCGTCATGAAAAGAGAATCTTTATTTATACGTATAATGGGCTTTTTGGCTATAAATATTATATATATTTTAACTACAAAAAGTACTAGAACATGCATTTGTCCTGGTTATGTCCTGGATTTTTGTCCTCTAGGTCAGTTTTTCCCAACCAGTGGGACTTAGGTACTAGTATGGTGGGACTCAAGCAGGTTGCTTTCATTTTATTTCATTTGTTTTGATTTCCGTTTTTCTAGTATTTTGCTTAATTGCCAATAAATCTCTCAATCTTCTCAAAGTTACTCATCAACAAACTCTTTGCACTTTGTTGGGACTTAATTGTCTCGAGGGCATGCAAAGTTGGTCTTTAGACCATAGGAAACACTGCTCTGCAAAGTACTCAACCATCAGTCTCTGGGTGCCCTATGATCAAGAAAATTCCTAACGTCCTGCCAGTCCAGTACATGACCTTCCATAAATCTTATACTTTATATTTAATCATGGAATGAAAATTAGCCATGTACTTTGTGCAAAAATGTCTCTATTTTAAATGAACTAGATTTGGTACTCAAGTCATCAAATATTTTGCAGATCTGAAACTAGAGAAATATGGGGAAGTGATAACAGATTGCAATGAAGTTCTCAGAGTGGAACCACAGAATGTGAAGGCTCTCTTTAGAAGAGGCCGTGCTCATCAGTTTGAGGGTCGGCTCAATGAGGTAATGTATTATTAATTATATATGTCTGCAATGTAAATATTTCTTTAGCCATTATTTGCATTTTAAAAATTTCACCTTTTATGATTTAGTTTATTTTGAAAATAAAAATAAGTCCTTTATATATGTTATACCATGTGTATACTTGTATTTAGGTCAACCTTTAAGTATAATATTGCTGTGAATAAAAACAACCTGTATGTTAAAGGGTTGAAAATCAGTCAGAATTACAGTAATTATTACAATTTTTACAGCATGTTGTGTGATATAACATATAATGTAATTTAGTATCTAAGAGGTTTTCTGAGATAAAATATCTTTAATATCTCATTCATTGATTAGTTACCATAAGTTTCAGTTGAGGTTTGAGCTAATATGCACACTATTTTGTTTATTCATCTATCACTTCTATTTCCTTGTAGGCAATGGAAGACTTCATTCAAGTCTTAGAAGTGGACCCTACCATTACATCTGCAAAATCAAGTGTTTCTGAATTGAAAAAGAAACTTGAAGAAACTAGTGAAGGAAAGCCCAAAAAAGCAAGGTTCTGATTGTTTCCACTTATTATTATTCCAAATTTTTTGTATTTATCTTGTAGTTTGTAGTTAAAATTTCTGTTCAAATTTACTATAAATTATTCTACTCTTTAAGTGGTAAGATTCATTCATTCTATTGGATTCTTGGACTCAATAACATTTTTCAAATTTGTCATACAAAAGACTATGTTGGTGTTAAAAACATTGATACTGATGAAGAAAGCCTTAGTTGGATTGAGTCACTTGACAAAGTACACAAGGGTGCAATTAAATATATCTCTACAAACTCAACAAACAACTGCAATCCTTAGATTTCTCTGCTAATCTATGCCTTCATTTGGAGATCATGAACAAAATCAATCCCTTACTATTAATAATAAAATATCTACATTATCCTAGAGACTTGAGAAAAGGTTCATGAACATAACTGTCCCCTTAAATTGTACAATGAAGATTACCTAGTTAACTCTTTCTTGCTGGAGCCGCATGTGTATAGACTCTTTGATAACTTTGAATCTTTAGTCTGATGAATAGCTCCCAGGTTGCAGGAAAGTGTTTTCTCAGTTGTAGTATTAAATCCAGTTAGGGATGGATTTAGAAACTCTCCTAGAGAGAGCAGCACTTGCCAAGAAAGGGATTTATGACAATTTCCTTATGAACTAATTTCCAATTAACTTTTAAGTGCCATTTTGTCATGATAAATTTTGTAGGATTATAGTGAGCATAGAAAAATTTCATTATCTGACTTTAATTTAAGTTCCTCGTCAGATCCTAGGCAAATTGATATCATTATAGTCACCAAAAGGGGGGGGACTGCCTTCTTAACCCCCCACCCTTGAAATCACCAATCAATCCAGGGTAAAAATTCTTTATGAAGGTGTTTTTTTTTATAATTTTGGCCTCCTCACAGTTCATTTAGTGACAAAGATAATTGTAGCTTCAATTTATTTTATGGATAATATTTTTTGATACGTTATTGAGTGGTAAAAGAGAAAACAGAGCTTTAACTAAAACATTTCTTTTATTAGTAAATAAAAAACACAATCTGACTATGTCCCCAGAAGAATTGTGTTTTTATTTACTAATCATGAAGAAGCTGCACCAGATATCGCCAGAATTGATTCATTTCATTTCTTTTATTTGAGGGTATCTTTGTTCTTTCTGAATACATCTGAAAGCCTTGCTGCTTGATCAGCTGAACTTGATTGCCTAGTTCTTACAGAATTGATCTCATCACTTGTCAACTACTATTTAGGATGTTTCATTATCCTTGTAGTAGGTATATTTCATTGTAATCTTGAATTATATTTGGTTTACTTAATAATTCACCTTAAAAATATCTGTTCTTGAACACAGCTCAGTGGATTTGTAGAAATCTAATGTGTTTTGGCTGTAAGTTAGTGGAAGTTTCAAGCCATAACTTGATATGACCTCAGCTGTCAAAGCACTTTTGACAATACTACTACTACTATTACATGATAGCTCTGCAAAAATGGATATGAGGAAAAAAGAACAAGTAGCTTCATCTGTCAGTTAATTTGATGGTCTCAGTGGTAGAAGTAATTGACAATTCCTAATAGCTGTTTTGAAAATATTTTCAGGATGGTTGTTGAAGATATGAAGTCATTTGAGGAAGAACTCAAGTCCATCAAAATTTTCGACAAAAAAGGTTATGCAAATACCAGTCCAAAACCTGTACAGAGTAGGAAGAAAAATTATCACAATGACCACATATCTTACGGTGACAATGAGATTAATGAGTGGGGGTACTCAAGAATCCTATGCACTTGCAATTCTATTCCTTATGCACTTCAAAAGAAGAGTGATCCTCACTGTAAGGTCAGTTTTTCTACTCTTAACTATACTATTTTTATCAGTGTATAACTCATACTTTTTACAAAAATTCAGGGCTGTAAATCTACCTGTGAGATGTTTGTTGCTTTTTTATTTAATCTCAATTGAATACATTCATTTTACCCATATTTTCATTTTTGTCTGTGTTTAAATTGAATCTACTTTGTTAAGAGCCTCATAAATGCTGTAAGTGTTGATAAATTTGTGTATTGGGTTATCTTTAAAAAAAAAAACTTCAGAGCTCAAATCTTTTTACATTAAATTAAATTTTTTTACAACATTTTCATCTTGGAATTGTGGCGTATATTATACACTGATGCATGGTACATACATGCTGATAAATATGGTAATTAAATTGTTTTAATCATTTATTTTAATGGCTGCCTATCTTTGTTTCATTATGGTGGTAAATGTCAGTAGCCAATTATTGCCAGTGGACTAGTGTATTGCTCCTCAGGGTAAGCACAGAAACTGCCATGGGCCAATATATCGGATCTCTTCTTCCACATTTAGACAATGTCATCTGTGAATATTTGTTGGCTTTCAGAACACTCATTCCTTTAATCTATCGATAAATTGTATTTACCTAAGAAAATCCCTAATAATAACCTTTGAAATTAAATGTTCATATCTTATACTGGAAAAACATAAGTTTGTATTTCCTGGTAGCTCTCCACCCTCCAAAGCTCTGGCAGTTTTTACGTATACCTCCTGATAAAGACTGGCAGTAAGAGGGTTAAACTAAGTATGCATTTAGTTTGCAATGATAATCAACTCAAAAGTAATGCACCATTAATAGATCATCATAAGCTACAATCATCATGCACAGCTGCATATCTGCTAGTTATTCTAGGATAAATGTTTGATTTAGACAGAAAATTGTTTTTTTTTAGAATGTGACAGCTGAAACGGGAAAAAGCAGTATTCATATAGCAAATAAGTACAGCAACCAAGGGAATAAATCTCAAGCCATCATTGAAGGCAAAAAGAAGCAGAAGCAGCTGATCGAAGAGAAGGTTTGTGATAATAGGATGTTAGGATGTTCTTCTGTCGATAGTAGGTAAGGAAACATCTTAAATTTAAATCATTTTTGTGTAATTTATTACATCAATATTCTTTGTTACTGTTATCAAACTGAATTTTCTCTTAGATCATTTTGTATCTCTTATAATTTCTGAGTTATCTGCAATGTTCTTTTGTTACTACTAAATCTTTTATTAATATATATTTTATACCTATGCCAAGCATATAAATTTTTAATGTCTCGATAAATAGTTGGAATTTGTCATACAAAAGACTATGTTGGTGTTAAAAACATTGATACTGATGAAGAAAGCCTTAGTTGGATTGAGTCACTTGACAAAGTACACAAGGGTGCAATTAAATATATCTCTACAAACTCAACAAACAACTGCAATCCTTAGATTTCTCTGCTAATCTATGCCTTCATTTGGAGATCATGAACAAAATCAATCCCTTACTATTAATAATAAAATATCTACATTATCCTAGAGACTTGAGAAAAGGTTCATGAACATAACTGTCCCCTTAAATTGTACAATGAAGATTACCTAGTTAACTCTTTCTTGCTGGAGCCGCATGTGTATAGACTCTTTGATAACTTTGAATCTTTAGTCTGATGAATAGCTCCCAGGTTGCAGGAAAGTGTTTTCTCAGTTGTAGTATTAAATCCAGTTAGGGATGGATTTAGAAACTCTCCTAGAGAGAGCAGCACTTGCCAAGAAAGGGATTTATGACAATTTCCTTATGAACTAATTTCCAATTAACTTTTAAGTGCCATTTTGTCATGATAAATTTTGTAGGATTATAGTGAGCATAGAAAAATTTCATTATCTGACTTTAATTTAAGTTCCTCGTCAGATCCTAGGCAAATTGATATCATTATAGTCACCAAAAGGGGGGGACTGCCTTCTTAACCCCCCACCCTTGAAATCACCAATCAATCCAGGGTAAAAATTCTTTATGAAGGTGTTTTTTTTTATAATTTTGGCCTCCTCACAGTTCATTTAGTGACAAAGATAATTGTAGCTTCAATTTATTTTATGGATAATATTTTTTGATACGTTATTGAGTGGTAAAAGAGAAAACAGAGCTTTAACTAAAACATTTCTTTTATTAGTAAATAAAAAACACAATCNTATTAATTTTAAAATTCTGCAATTTGATTTCTTGTATCATTATAAATTATTTATATTTGATATGCAGCAAAATGAATTTTTCTTCCACTATATGGAATTGGATAAAAAAGTTTGGCTGAGACTGTTTTAGACCATATAACCAAATTAATGAAATTCTATCACTCTCTACAGAAATGTTAAAAAATCTCCCCCAAGAGATATGCCAACAATTAATGATGAAGATTCAGCCTCAAGTAAGGGAGAAATGTGTGATGATGCCCTTTCAAGGAACAGAGTTGGGGTAACAAGTCCATGTGATAATAGTGAAGAAAAACCAATGGTATTTATATAAATATAGGGAGAGAAAAGTTTTGGTAGAGACTATTACTTTCATTCTTGATTTTACTCCCCATATTATAAATGAATTGTTGTTTACAAGTGACACAAGTGTTGTCGAAATTAAATATTTGTTGTGTCCTAAATTTCAAAGACAGACCAGAAGAGAAATAAATTAACTAACTGATGGATATGTCGTTTATGTAAAGATTTTGATGTATTTTCTGTAATGTTTTATTCAACTAATTTACTGTTTTTTGATGTACATTTTTTTCACTCTGTAGCAATATAGTGTGCTCTTTGATTTTTATTTACTGATAATTTCAAACTAGATTGTATTTACTACAGTGAAAAATAATTCATATCTATTGATCATCATTCTTTTCTAGGAGGTGTGTGAAAGTAATGAAGAGGAAATGTTACTGGAGTCTCCCGTAACTCCATATGATTTCCTCAGAATTTGGAACCAGCTCTCAGAGGAGAAAACTTTTGTTAAGCATGCACGTCTTTTGAAGAGAATTCAGCCATCTAATCTTTCAAGAGGTACTACTTAAGATGAACCTGTTATTACTACCTGATTACCTGTACTTAAGACTACCTGTTTTTTATCTACCTTTAATTATGAAAATAATAATTATTAGGGGTATGGTTACCACAGTTTGTTAACCAGTGGCTTAAATCATCCATTTTAGTTTTTGATCCACATCCATTTGATCACATTCACATTTTGACCCCTTGTACTATGTGGCAGTTTGATATGAATGGTTCAAAGCATGGTTTGTTTTTAATATGGGAAAAAGTGTTTGCCACAAAATTCATGTTACAACCAGGTGACCAGTTCTTAAGTGAAATTTGAATATAGAAGCAATTTCTTATGTATACATACATCCTTCTTAACACTTTAGCCTTAAAATGATACATGGCATATTTGCTGGTGTCAAAGGTACACCCTAGTTTTAGGGAGAAAATTTTTGGGAAAAAGTTTTCTTTGCATTATAAAGCACGAGGGTTATGTAGGTAATTCAGATTGGTACCATCTGTACCAGGATTATGATAGCTGTTTCTATGCGTTTCACCTCACTGAGAATGCAGTTTGGCTCTTACAGCATAACCATAATAGTAGTTTATTCATTCTGTTGATTCTTAGCAAAACATTTTCAAGTTGACCAATATTATTATCATGAAAAACATAACCTCTGGCAACAAAGACACTATGTATTTTTGAGAGACATATTTCAGGTAAAGAAATCAAATCTTCAGTTATGACAAATAAATTGTATCACTTTATAAAGTCTGTATTTACATCAATACTCTCTTGTTTCAGTAATTGGAACTGAATTGGATGGGTACATGCTTTCTGCCATGTTGAACAGTTTAAAGTTGCATTTTGACAATGAGGAGGAAGTGTTGCAATATTTAGTTAGTATAAGTAATTTACCAAGATTTAAGGCAATGTGGACCTCCCTTTCTGCTCAGGATATTGAAGGTGAGTTGGTAGCTGTAAGGCTGGCTTTCATTATATTTAGCTTTATTGAATTATAAAGCATTACCAAAGTAAGCTTCTATTCTGTTTTATAATTATGTCAAGTAAACAATCCAGACCGCATAGTATCACTGACATATATACAATCACTCTTGGTCATTTTGTCCTGGACAGCTCAGATAGTAGCATTTTCACCTTTAATAGAAGCAATTTCCTCTCCTTTTATGGACCAAGAGTTTGACCCAGAAACATGACAAGTTTGGAAGCTACCTGAAATAATAGCTAGTGAATCCATAGCAGTCTGGATTAGAAAATATAGTCGCCATCATTACACTGACAACATACATACTCATATAAATGACAGTAAGAATTACAGGAAATTCATGTTGCCCACACAAAAATGGGGTGAAATTGGATTGAATTTTTATTATTAATTTTTTCTGGTTAGGACAACTTAGCAAATGGGAGGTTTGGTTTGAATTTTGGCTAACTTAGACTTAGTCTCCTTCTTTTTTTCCCTATGTCCAAGCAAGTAAACTACTTTCTCTCTGCTCCTTTAGTAATCATGAAGTCATCATTTTATGAGTAAAATTTATTTATGGAGCTATCTAACACTTCCAAGACCCATGAGAAATGATGAGTTGTCTTTTCCATTGATATGCTTTGAAGGTTCCACTCTTTAAATAATTCTGCATTGTAAAACATCTCTCAGTCCATTACAGTAATAGATTTTGAGTCAAAATATATTTCTCACAGCTTTGATCAACTTCATTGTCTTTTTCAAAACTTTTGTTTAGAAGTGATTTGGTATTTTGCTTCCTTTCTTGTATTGTTTTCTGTAATTTACCGTAGTATCTTTTGAATCTACACATGAAATACCATAGCACATGATCTCCTTTGAAGAGAGGTTCTCAGCCAAGAGTTCAAGTATCCCTAGAGATGTGAGGTGGTTTGATAAATGCATACATACATACTGTAGTTTATTACATAACTGCAGCAGCCAAGTTGTAAAGGATTAGTTTCTTGGATATCGCAATATAATTTTTTTTAACATATCCAGGCTCAAGTCAAGTAATAAAATATTTGATCGTATTTAAAGCAGTCAAATATTTGATTGTGTATTTTCAAATCATCTCCAGAGAGATGAGTATCCATTGCCATACTTGATTTAATCAAAAACCATTTTAAGGTTAAAAACACTAGGTAGTATTTTTATTTTTATATTACAGTTAACTCAATTTCAATCCATGAGTGATTGCTTAATTAACTTAATTCATTCAAAGACAGTATTTGCCAACCAAATTCTTCACTAACCATGCATTGATTTGCCATAGATTTATGTGGGAATGCTGTTACATCATCTGGAGACCCAATAAACAACAATTGTAAAAATTCTTAGGAAGGCCATTTATATGTAATAAGAATGATACATGCATAAGCAGTCTTGCATTGTCATTAGTCTGGTATTTTTCATTTCTGGGAAGTAGATGTCGAATATCAATTGCCTTTTTCTCTTCTTTTTCAGTAGTGATTAATAGTGTTGTCATTGTAGCAATCTCTTAACCTACTGACCTAAACATGGTTTTAATGCTATTCTAAGTCCTTTGTCATGACCAAGCTGTACTTCTTTGAGAGATCTTTAATAACGTGCTCTTATTGGTCCTCTTTCCTATTCTGCATTTATGAAACACATTTTTTCTTCTTTTATTTTTAATGGTATTCATGATCGAATCGTTTTTTTTTCTTACAAAAACTTTTACAATAGTTTTTATAGTTCAGTTTATCATAGCCAAAAATGGCAGTTAATGAATTGTTTACTGTGCTTCAGTACAAATAAAAATGGATTATTTTTGTAAATGCTCGTGGGATCCTAGTTACTAATAGCTAGGTACTAATTTTCTATCCCATAGAATTTTTTGTTATTTTCTGAATCCATATTTTAGGTTCTCATGTTGACATTTCTTTCTGCTTTTTTCTTCTTGATTTTAGTTTACATTTGGAACTTAAATTTGTCACTGTTATTTAAAGCAAAGGCAATATCTTAGTACAGATGTACATGATATGAACTTTCTCATCATCGTAACATTATATTCACTTTTTAGTTTGCTCGATGATCTTATTTAATAGTAAAAGTTCATTCATCTTCATTTTCAGTTGTCAAAGAGCTGTTCTCTCACTTGGGAAAGAGCGGAAAGTATGAGGTGAAAGAAGAATTGAAAATGGCGTATCTTCTGTGATGGCTTTAAAGAGTTGAGATACAGCATAATTTTCCTCATAGAGTGCATAGATGTGTTTCACTCTATTACTTTATGGAAGAGGAAATGTGTTTAACCTGGCAATTATATGTTATCTCTTCATAGTTGCAAGTGATAAAGGTCGTACTCTGCATAATAATGCCATGAGTCTCATTTTCTACTCAACTATATTTTTCATATTAAGATTAACATACAGTAAAACCTCTATGTCAGGTAAAAATATCTCTTCCTTGAGGCTCAGACAGGAAAACATTTGCCTCTTGGTACATTGAAAATGAATTTCTAAGCACTGATTACGTGGTAATTAAAAGAATCCTATATATTTTATTGTAATGGATTATAGTACTTGCAGTAGGTGTATACATCCAAAGAAATCTGCAAGTATAATGATGTTTGGCAATTATTACTTTGTTATTATTGTTTTGATTAGTTAAAAACAAAACAGAGTAAGTTCAGTGACAGCCATTATCTGGATCTGATAGTGATATCCATACATGCTGATCACCTGTTTAACAAGTTTCTGAGTTTTTTGATATTAAGCTTTGCCAAACTCTCATTAAATGATAGATCTATGTTGGTTTTTGCTATTGACCATTACAGATGTACGCATTCTTTTGAATAAACCTTATTTGGTGAAAGTATGAGTCAATTTTAATATGTTGGAATTTCGTCTATGTTGAATATAATGAGCTTTATTTATTTAAATCCTTGTTTAGTTCTTCATTTTTCAAGAATTATGTATGAAAATTTTTTGCCTTTATCATTGAGATGTATCAAGCTAGAAAGATTCGTAGGTTCAAATTTTCACATGCTGACTTCTTCAACAAACCTCTTTATAGTAAATTTCTATTTTGGAAATCATCTACATACTTCAATTTTGCTATATAGAGGTTTTACTGTAATAAACTTGGCTAATTTCAAATAAATTAAGATTTTCGATTAAATTGACCATAGAATTAATGGCAATTGTTTCCAAAGTTATTTATGAATTCCTGGTATTTATAAGAAATGAAACAGAACCATTTCAGTTTAAAGAACTCTTGTTAATATGAAATATTCCTGTAGATCATATGAAAGTTTCAGTTTCCTAAACTTCTGTCATCATTTTACTGTTAGAGAAAGTTCTTCAAATTTTAAACCAGTTAAAAATCTATCTATATCAAGTGATTGCCTGTTACACTCAATAGATCACTAGAAATTTATCCATTAATTTGTAATAAAATTTATATCTTAGATGGGTGCTAGGAATAATATAACAACTTACTTTTTCTAGCATTTGGGTGTGACATTCATTAAAATTACAAAGAATTTGGATACCTTAACATCCAAGGTTGTTTCAAAAGCCTTAAGTTCTCCCTAACGTTGTAATTGCTAAATTCACATGTTATTAAAAAAAACTAAAGAATGACAACCATTCAAATAAAGATATGAATTGCAAAAAGTGTTAAACTGTAAGGTTTTGAGTGCTTATTCCTATCTCTGTACTCAAGAACTTGTAATCATATTTAAAAATAAATCCAAGTTCTTTGAATTTTAAAATGAAAATGTCCCTCTCAATTAGAATTAGCAAATTTCAAATTTAAATCTCAAATCTTATTTACAGCCTCGTGGCTGTGGAAGTAAATTTATTGGATTGACTGCTCACCAAGGGAGAGAGAGCAATTCCTGAAAGGGAAAGCAGTTCTATAATATTTCTTTCAAGGTTGCAATAGACATAAAACTTATAGATTTAGAAAATCATTTAGTACCAGATGACATTTATTATATTCTGTTTCTTATTGTTGTTTTTTTATGCAATTTTCTCAGTTATGGCCATTCAGGTTTCATCCATTTTTTTCAAACATGAAGGTTGGAACTAAAAGCAGATTCATAAAGTTACTGTGTGAACTTTCTGTTATTGTTTACCATAGCATGTCTCCACTTGTATATTTTTTTATATGATATATATATGATATATCATCTGTGTATGATATCAAACCATGTATTATGTGAATCTAAATGATTCCTGATTCAGCCCAAGGATTTTCTAGATAGCACATTTCTCTACTCATGAGATAGTGTGAATTATTTCCTGATGGGTAGCTCACTAATAATAGAAAATGAGTTTATTTACTTATATAAAGGGAAAATTCTGCAATATGTTATTCATGTTTTGCATTTTTAATTCAGATTTTTGATTGTGTGAAACTTAGGCCAATATTAAATTGCATTCTATGCACATATGATAGTTATTTACTAGTGATATAGATTGGTTCTTTATATGTACTCATAAATGGGAAACATTGTAGCTCTGGTATCAGACCTTTTGAAGTTGAGACATGATACTTACTATCAAATATCATCAAAGTTAAATAAAGGTTTATGTATGTTGGAAGCATGAAGGATGATTGACTGCTTTTAAATCTGAATTGCATAACTGCTGGAGTTATCCATCTTTTATTTAAGAAGGGATTTTGTCCATTATCTTCTTCTGATGCCATTCAATAGGAAGATTCTCTTGTTACCATTGTGAATATGTTGTAAAATATTTAAAAGGATATAAAAATATGAATTTCATAACAGGAAAAGGAAAGCTTTCCAGCCTGTTAATATTCAATGCCTGCCAGAAGGGTCTCCACATGAATATGAAGTTGTCTTCTAGATAAGAACTACTAGTATTTTGAAATTTGATATTATTGAAATGTGAATTAAATAAAATGTTGGCTAAATAAATTCAATGAAAACAAATATGGATTGCATGTTTATTGAAATTGACTTTAGCTTAATGTTCCAGATTCTCTGCCTTATCCCTCACATCAGCTACTTGATCAATTATTAATTCAACAACATGGCATGTTTTGGTCTAATAAGTGATTTTATGATAAGTTTTGATTAAAAAGTTTCCTGCTATGTTGATTTCAAAAATGGTGATAGGAAATTGGAGTGACACTCTTTTATCTCCTTGATCATTTAATAGTATACATAAAAGTTACATGCAGTATACATAATTGAAGTATATATGTATGTGTGTGTGTATGTATGTGTGTGTGTGTGTGTGTGTGTATATGTGTGTGTGTGTGTGTGTGTATATAT
>KZ308286.1:781099-823955 GCA_000376725.2 Ladona fulva | reverse complement strand
TTAAAACTTGCCTGCTGTGCATAAAAACACAAGAGGTCTTATCATATGTACATTTGCATACTAAAGAGTTTCTGTGCTATCATTGAAGTTCCAGTTTTATTAGCTGCAATCAGTTGTTATTAGCTATTACAGTATTGATTACATTATATTTTATTCTTCAGCATAGTAAGCCAAAGAAATTTTAACTTTTTAGGCAAGTATTTTAACTTTTGCTAAATGACATTTTATAAAAATTCATTGTTTGCAAGCAAACTAACCGCTGAAATTTTTCAACCAGCAGGGGTTAGGGTTCTCAGTAATACGATATTGAGAGCAATACTTGCAAAGTGTGACCACTGAGAACCCTAACCCCTGCTAGTTGTAATTTTTCAATGGTTAGTTTTCTCGCAGACAATGGCTTTTTAGAGCTTTTCTCGAACTCTAATACATTTCAGAAAATATTAAATTCAAATGAGAGACTTACAAAATCTTGTAATCGCAAGCCTTTTCTTCCTTTCTTTAATTCCACTTGCAAAGTCTGTGATTAACTTAAATTATTTTCCATGATGTAGCAGAGTAAGTTATGAAGAATTCAAACATTAGAGGATGCTTGAATTAATTGCATTTTAAATGACTGCAAAATATTTAAAGAGATATCATCTACATTGAAAAGTGAATTACGTGAAATATTTCTGATAAGAGTGGTATAACTCACCAGGAAGTATTTATGTTGATTCTACACAACAATGTATACATCTTTCACAAAGGTCAGTTATCAAAGATATATATGACCCTTTATTAGTGGAAGTAACTACTTATTTTTCCTGTCCTTTTTCTAAGTCTTATAGAAAAATGTAAGCATGTTACACTTTTTACATGTGCTTTAAATACTTTCTCTTAGTATATATTGTCTACTTTGGAGTCAGAGTCAGTTTAGCTAATGGTTTTGGGCCTTCATAGCATCAAAAGTCTTCACCAGTGGCGTTTTGGTGGTAGAAAAACAGAAACAGAAATCTACATTTCAAGGTAGATGTGGGAAAAGATCACCTTATTCATTGATTACTGTAATGATTTCAAGCCATTTTTAGTGCAGTTTGCAGTTAAACATTTGTAACTAAATCAATGTCATGTCACAATCTGATGTTTCCTGATCTAAGGTAATAATTAGTGTTTATTTTCCATTTTTATTTCACGAAGGTGAACAGTTTTTTGGTGCTATGATATTTATGAATCAAACACTCAAGAAGAAGAATCAGGAGTGAAATTCCTATTCCATTCTGTAGCAAGGAGAAGGAAGAATGTAACTCCTTTAATCCAATGCTTATGAATTGCTTTGAAGATGAGAGGGGTGAGTGTGAGCAAGAGGGTCTTTGTGGCACCCACTGTCTGTATGTTCTGTCAAGTACTCCTACCTCCCTTAAAGGTCGTAGCCTGGAAAAAACAGAAATTATCTCCAAATTTGAAACCTTTTAATGAATTATGGGGCAATTAAAGAGAGATATATTTTTCACTCTAAAAAGAACAAGATAAACATAAAACAAGAGGAAAGGTTTTTTTTTGGAAGTCCATCTGTATTTATAATTTATTATTATCATTATATGGTATATTATACTGTTTAGTATTGTAGATTTGATAGTTTGATTTCTTGATACTCACTTTTGGGCTAAAATTTCCTTGTATGGTGAGCCTTGAACTATTGGGATTCCTAGAACAGGGGTTGGCAGGAGTTGCACGTCACTTAACCCACACTTTTCAACTTCGGTAAAAGTCTCGCTAATGATTTTATATCCTATATTGTGTTCCACCTAGAAGGATTATTTTAAGATGTGTCTCATTATTAGATTATTTTTAAGATATGTCTCATAATCACAGTAATCAAAGCTAGGAGGAAATAAAATTTCTCATTGATAGCAGTGAAATGTAAGCACAAACTTCCGTGCACTCTATGTTCATATTCATGCATCAATTCAATGTTTTGTGAAAACTGTAGATACAAATAGTTGTCACAATTTTAGTGGTGAAAAATTGAGATAGAATATATGAATATTCAACAAATTTAGGTCATAGTCATAGGGGTTATTAGCAAATAAATGACTATTCTTGAAGAATCACATTGAACAGAAAATTATAAAGTAAAAAAGGAAGCAATACCTAAGAAAAGTATATCCTTTATTCAATTCCACTCAATATTTCTAGAGACTTAGAATGTTACCTCAAATGCAAAGAACCCCTTTTGCACTCTCTTCATTCCTTCTGCAGCTGTATAAAATGCTTTCTCATGTTTTGGTGCTATTTTTTTCTGAAAAAGCATTTTTGCCAGAGGATCACTAGTTTCCTGAAATAGCAACTTGGAATATAAACTTTTTATGATTAATTTTTTAATAATTTCATAAAATGAAAATACCTCAAAGTAAACCTTGACTATAAGAATATACATATTTTACAGAATCTCTGCACTTCTTCCATGTATAATTAAAACTGCAGTTTCATAGAAAAGATCGTATTTATTTTATATTTAAAACAATGCATCTGCTCCTGAGGATTTTTATTCAATTGTTTTAAAATTGTTTAAGTCAGAAGGAAATCATTTCACAGAATTGCTCCTTTACAATGTATCCTCTCATTATTTACTTCATAGTTTCAGCAAAATGTTGAGAACTTTCAGTTAGTTTCCTTCTTAACTTCTTTCCAACTAAAGTTCGATAGAATTACTTTCATTTGACTTAGCAATAGGATGTGTATTTTGTTGAGTTAAATCTACCAATAGATTTGTAAGTTTCATAGTTATTTTTCAAATGTGTGATCAAGGAAACAAAAGCATTAGACATTGCAGGTGGTCTGTCATTTCCATGACATAGCAGAGAATATTACATGATCACTTATAAACCAATAAGGGATAAATATGTGGAAGTTAGTGCCTGCTCAGATATTAGCACTTTCAAAAGAAATCTTTGGGTAGATTAGTTATTGATAGAGAACTTTGATACATCTCAACCAAGTTGTAATCAAGATGCAGTCAAGGGTATGAGAAATTGGAAGAACTTACTCCAAATAGCACAGATGTGTTCCATTGCCATAAAAGATAATGAACACTTTGGGAATTCATCAGATTTCTTAATGAGGATTTCAGGAATTTACAGGAATTTGAACCATGGCAATGCAGCAGCTCATTCTTATAATAGTAGCAGCAAAAAGTTTATAGTGTACCAAAAATCTCTCTCATACCTGAGTATGTGAGAACCAACATACCAATTATTGTCTATTTCACTAAACAGGAAAGGGCTTGCTGATAGAAAATTTTGACATTGTGACCAAAATAGGTAAATCTTGGGATAAGGTCAATATGAATTATATGAATAGAATGGGATTAAAATACTAGAAAAATATTTGAATAATATCCTAGATTTGAAGAGAGATAATGTACAGTCATAAATAAAATTTGCCCCCAACATTTTATTATTATTTGCATAAACTGGCAGAAAAACTATTTGGAGTGTTGGTTTGTTGTGGCAATTAAATACACCTATAATTATTCAGAGTAATGAGAAAGTTGTGATATTCTAATTTTATATGTCAATATAAATTAAGGAGGAAGCAAGCAATCCAATGTTTCACCACTGTCACAGTTTCTCATACACATATGACATGCCATGTATTTGCAGATACATTAAACACTTTATGAATAATTTATTTGTTTATGTTCAAATCAGGTATTCAATTTATCTGAATCTCTAAAGAGGAAGATAAGTTGCACAAGTTATAATGTCCAATTAATATCCTAACTTGTGAATTTATATACCAAACTTATGCAATCTTTAAACATTTTGTATATTTTTGTAAAGGGATCTTCCCATGAATTATAAATAAATAATATTTTTAAAGCTCTGTCACTCAGTCTTTGAAACATAGAAACATTGGTTTCATAGATGTATACCAATTAAATTTTGAGTTTTCAATTCTTAGAATTCTTCATAAACTTTACAGTTGTTATCATTTCATTATAGAGCTAATTCTCAATTAAGGGATTTACCTGAAAATAAACATGATTGTATATTACATCTTCAATGCCCACTTCCATTGGTCCATTCAAAAGATCTGCCAGTGATGTAACTAAATGAGATGGAGTTTGTAAGAGGGCAACAACATTTGCTGCATAAGAAGTGAAAAGGAACAAACTTGATAGCCATAGAAAGAGGAAAGTTGTGCGGGCTGATAATGACAATGGAGGTGCATAATAGCCTGAAATTAGAATAGTGAAATTTTGAAAATTTCAAATATTAATCTTGTACTAAATTTAAAAAGTCAATCCATTTTCTCACTCCTAGGATATAAACAATTACTGTGATTATATCATTAAAAATAATCCTAATTAATGTCTATTTATAGTCAGACAATTTAGAATGATAAATGAATCACCTTGTTGGCAAGCTGCTCCAACCACCATCATAATTATATCTCCCCACTGAACACGATCAAGTTTCCTTTTCACATGCCTTTTTCTCTTTGTTACACTGGATTTCATTTTTAGTTTATATTTTCCTTCAATCTTCATTTGAATCAGAAGTGCCATTGCATCAATTATTAGCATGAACCCAGCACAAAGCCAAACTTGTTTGTTGAATGGTTGAAGGAAAATATTAGTGATACTAGCTAGAGAAGGCTGAAGAAATATCATTGATGCCCTGAAAATACAATTATATGTAACATTATTTTCTCAAGTAGATATCCTCAAAAGTTCAAATTGTAATGGCAGGTCATAACACATTTCATGAAAACATCATCATTTATTATTCGATTTATTTTGATTCAACTTCATTGGCCAGTCATTACAACTATAAAAAAGTGATATCCTTTCATTGTTTACTCCTTCATTTTCCATTAGTTATGTATTCCATGAACATATCCATTTCTAAACATATTGGTGTAAAGAGGGAAAATTTTAAAGTCACTTTTGACAGAAATGCCTTTTATCTGTGATTAATCTGACTTAAGATTGTTTCACTAAAAATTTAGCTTTTTTAGTGATTACAGATAGCCCTTAGTACAAGGGCTCCATCATAGGCTAAATCAATGAAAAATATTTATGTATGTACATAGAATATAACTACCCTTTAGAAATTAAAAGCCTTAAATTTGTTTTTTGTGCTAATCAATAGTTTTCATATTTGCAAAGTTGAATGCTATTCCCATAGTAGAAGAGATGTGAGATTTTGCCCAAACCTAATATAGGAAAGAAATTTAGGTCTTGAAGATACTTTTTCAATGAATATATGTCAAATCTATGGGAATTGTTGACAATTGACTTCTCAAGGAGTACTTTCTTTCATAACCATCCTCAAAGTCCAGGGTTCAAGTCCCTGCTAATCAGATTTTGTAACTGTTTATGTCGACCCCTGTAATTGTCCTATAAATGGATATCTGTGGAGAATTTGGGAAATTGATAAATATATACTTTAAAAATCACTTTTATATGGCATAGCAGAGTTCTGAAGTAATTAAGTTGTTATTACACTGTGGTCATTGATTGGAGTTTATACAAAGATAAACATATTCTGTCGTAAAGTAAGTAATGAGATAAATTTGGGAAGTAACTTGGGTTCATAATTACAATATCTAGTAATGAAGAGCTATGCATATGGAGTTGATTGGATTTGATTGATGCTAAAACAAACAGCTAGACAGTTGCTGAGCTATCACGTAGAAGATTTTAGATAAAATTAATTAGGTAATGAGCATCTGCTACATCTACTACACAACTCCTGTACTCAAACTCAAAAGTGAGGGAAACACAAACTCTTTAAAACTTTTTAACAGTCTCACTATTTTTATGGGTAAAATAATTAGTAAGACAGAAGAGATTGCAAATTAAGGCAGGTTGTATTAATTCACCATTAGGATTGATTAGGATTAGGATATCACTATACTTATTCTCCATCTACCCATGAATGAATCAGACACATCTTTCCTTCAAAGTAACATTTTATCATTGCATCCTTATAGGTCAAGATATCTCCAAATACACCAAAATGAAAAAGAAATAAGTATTATAGTCCTATTTACTACTTGAGAGTAAGTATTTGCCATTTCAGTAAATAAAATATGAAAGGAATAACAAGTGTGAAAAATAGTGACACGACTGGGACTCGAACCCAGGTCTCCCACTTTCTGGGCAGGTATTCTAACCACTGAACTACCGTGCCGCATCTCTCTCACTCTGTTAAGGGAATGCTTTGTGAGCAAGACTGGCAGNGATTAGGATTAGGATATCACTATACTTATTCTCCATCTACCCATGAATGAATCAGACACATCTTTCCTTCTAAGTAACATTTTATCATTGCATCCTTATAGGTCAAGATATCTCCAAATACACCAAAATGAAAAAGAAATAAGTATTATAGTCCTATTTACTACTTAAGAGTAAGTATTTGCCATTTCAGTAAATAAAATATGAAAGGAATAACAAGTGTGCTATTACAAGAGTCCCAGTCGTGTCGCTCTATTTTTCACACTTGTTATTCCTTTGGGATTTTCGTAGGTTTTACAACCTACTAAGTTACCTTCCTTTCCTTTATCCTTGTAAACAAAATATGTTCAAAAGAGCATGCATATCTGTGCAAAAGGTTTCTTACCTAAACTGATATGTATTTCCAACATAGTCAATCACCATTAATCTGTCAGCTTTAATTAAAATTCCAGTGGCTCCTAGGTCTAGCTCATGATGTTCCAGAGATCCTACCAGACCATCAAAAGAGCCATTGGTCATGTATCCCCAATTATCAAAAAAACGAAGAGTCAATCTAAATTTTATGGAAAATCAACAAAAGAAAGAAAAGTAATAGATCTTTTCTAGTATCAGTATCATTTCACAGGTGTAAAAAACACAAGCTTACATACGTGAAATTCAAATCATGAGACATTTGTTCCAAGAGAACATAGTTTATCTTGGTCCATGTGTCCACATGTCTCAGTTGCATATCATGCATTCCTGTGAATAGCTCTGGTTTAGTTATCTGCAATTAAAGATTGTAATTCTGAGAACTTCATATGATTAAAATAAATAAAAATGTGGAAGTATTATCTTTCTTTTTTCATTTCTTCATATTTCACTAGTTATACTGGTGTAACAGCCAATTTTAAATCTGCAATAGCTCACACCTATGAGGAATCTTTGCCTGTCTTCGTTGAAATTTGCAATTATCATCCTCAAATTATTATTGTAATTTTTCCTTAAATAAAACTCAAAGTTTCATTTATACTTAGTAATTTCATTGTATCACAATGTTTTATTATCATGCATATACATGTATCCATGTAATCTACTAGTGAAAAATATAATTAGAGTGGCAACCCACAATTTGATTTAATTAATAAAGAATATTATGACATTGAAATCAAAGGACTAATCAATATATCAAAGGAAAAATTAATATGCCAAAGTGAAGACAAAGTCAAGTTTAATGAAACCTCTCTTCCCAAAAATCTCTTTGAAACAGGCACCACTTATAAGGAATGTTTAGTGCTTATTTGAATATCTGTTGTATATTTTGAGGCAAAAAGATATGAGAATGATATATGTTTCTGGAAAGATGGCATGCATGTGAAGGGAAGAGTTAGATATTTCTTGAGCTATGTAATAAAAAAAATATATGTATGGTATAGAAAAATTAAGTCAGCTGATTAAGCAAGCAAACTGATAAAATTAATAATAAAAGGAGATACAGGAAAATTATTCCAAATAATTAAATATGAGTTCTACAACTAACAGAATATAAAGTTTCACCTACATTTTCATTGCCTCTACTTATATTTAGATTGGTGTATCCTCAGGGCCAACAAGAATGGGGAATGGTAGTCTAAAAACCAAGGCCCACACTTCTTATTAATATCAATAGTAATAACAGTAACTACTATAGTGGAAACAGGAAGCTAACCCCAATTATATTAATTTTAATAAATACTATTAATAATAATAAAAGACAAACACATACATGACCATTCCCTAACCAGAAAAATGTGACTAGCCTGGATTCGAGCCAAGGGCCTTGGGATTGGAGCGCTAGCATGCTATTCACACTAATCACTATGCCACCAGAACCATATGAAATTCTTTAATTAACCTTTTTGACAAAGGCCAGATTTAGCATAAAACAAATATTGGGAGTAACAGGTGTGAAAAATAGCATCATGACTGGGACTCGAACCCAGGTCTCCCACTCTTCAGGCAGATATTCTAATCACTGAACTACATTCCACATCTCTTTCACACTGTTTAGGACAGAATACCTGCCCAAAGTAACCCAAAGACCTGGATTCAAGTCCTAGTCATGTCTCTATTATTCACGCCTGTTATTCCTTGGGATTCAGCCTTACAGCTTTTCCTTGCAAAGTAAGAAAACCCTTCCTCAAATATTGGGAGGCCTCTTTCTACTTTGAGCCTAGGCTCACTACTATCAATGACTCACAAACAGTGTAGATTAGAAAAAAGAATCTTGTGTCTGTAGATATTTTCTTTGACATATCCCAGTTCCCTTCATTTTTGTGGAATAGCTGCATGTCTGTAAAATCCAATGTTTTCATGAATAACATTTGGGCTGCAAAATTAAGTATAATAAACTGCACTTTCAATTAAAATCCACAGTAAATCTTCAACCTTTCAAAACAACATTTAAAAAATATATCCTGGAAAAAACATACTACTCAATTACAGAATATTTGGACCACTAACACATAATTATTATTATCTTTACTATTGTAAGTAGTTTGGAGATCCCTGAATTGCGCAAACAGGACATTCCTTGGTGTGGAGCTTATAATACTTTAAGGAAAGGTGTAATACCTTGCACAATGAAGTCGTGCGGTTGATCCCAAAGGAATAACAAGTCTGAAAAATAGCAACGTGACTGTGGAAGCTGCCCGCCTTGCTCACAAAGCATTCCCTTACCATTGTGGAAGAGATATAGCATGGTAGTTCAGTGGTTAGAATACCTGCTCCGAAAGTGGGAGACCTGGGTTCAAGGCCCAGTCATGTTGCTATTTTTCACACTTGTTATTCCTTTTATAATACTTCTACCCTTGATGAGTCACTGGGAGAACAAAAGGTGAAAAATCAGAAGTATTTAGTATAACAAGATAACTTACCACTGTTCCCGCCAGTAATGTAACACCTTGAAGATTCTGCCTACGAAGGCTTGTTGGTTGGATGTCACGAGGTAAATTGGGAAGGAAACATTCCCTTTCAATGATTTCTGCGGTGAGATTCTGAAAGTAAAATTTTTTTCACATATGAATCTCCCAATATTATTACATTTGACAAAATCCATTTTTTTTGCTTCAACTTAGAGGTGGCTCTTCATGATGAAAGAGGAATATGAACAACTTAACATTACCTAAGAATTTATTACATATGACCTGGGTTTCGATACATAGTGACATCATCACCTGATGGGGGTCATATGTATTAAATTCTGTGGTAACGTGTATAAGTTATTCTTATTCCTCTTTCATTAAAACATTTGTATCGAAACTCAGCTTTCAACTATTAGTACAACACTGTAAAGAAAAACACTTGGTTACACCTGAATATTTTAATTTTTTTCAACTGTTAGCACATATTGATCTTTATTTATAAATCAGTTCTGAAATAAAACCTCCAAAATATTACACATCTATATAGTCTCTCATTTCTGATGACATTTAGGCTAATATTTTTAGGTTATCGAACCAAGACAATCAATTGTTGTTCCATGTTGTTTCTTTTATTTAGTGGTATAACATTGTCTATGAAAGTCAGTTGCAGTTTCATATTTGGATAAATAAATAGAAGAAGACAAATTATTGAAACCCAATGGTAAGCTGAAGTTAATTTGAGAAAAGGTAGCTTTCAAATCAAAAAAGCTTTTCATGGATGTATTACATTGGAAGCATAGGGATTATTATTATGTTTTGATAGAAAATTCCTTTTTAAATTATTATGAAGAGCACAAAAATTCTGACAGAATCCTCTAAATGTAAGTATCAATCATCTCATCATTGTGAATGCTTATGAATGCAACCAGTAAAAGATAAGGAAAATTGTAAGTACCAGGAGAAAGTGAGTGATTAAAGTAAGGAGTAATTAAATAAGGATTGATTAAGTAAGTACCAGGAGAAAGATATCTTGATCTAATAGTTTTAAGCAGACTGAGAAGAAAACTATACTATAAAACTATATAAAACTTATACCTATTATAAGAGTATAATATCTTTGATCATTCTTACCGTCTTCCATTCTTCCTTATGAATTTGAATATTTACTAAGTGGCTGATTCTTTATCAAGAGAATTTGAAACTATGGCAGAGTAAAGTATACTCTCTTCCTTGAAAATAAAACAGCAATGTTTTAGATTCTGTGGTGGAAAATTAAATTAAATAATTATTCGAAAAAAACTGGTCTGATATCAAAATAAAACTGACTAGAAATAAAGGGAAAAAGGCAAACAAATTTCAGCCCAAAAATTACTTTTATTCACTGCAAGAATAAGCCACGAATAAATACTTGCATTAAAAGATAGACAGTTTTTACATGCTCTCCCATTGAAGATAATCTGCCATGGAGTAAAGAAGTGGACCCCTACCTCTGGTTTAGCAGTCACCAGTGATCCAACAGATTTCCTTGACTCACAAAGAGAACTCCTTACCAATGGGTTGTTCATTTGGAATGCAACTGGTGTGACCATCAAGGGATCATTTACTCTGATTCTGTACACATCAAGTAGGCAAACTAAATTGCTTGATCCATCTTTCCTAGAAGAGAGATACTACTATTCTTTACTACTTAGTAAACTATTTATTAGGTTACCTAGTAAACTATTTACTAGGTACGTACTATTCTCTAAATTAAAGATCTTGTCATTGCAGTTAGTATCCTCTACTATCCAGTCAAAGTTTTGATTACCTCTGTATTGCCAGTGTCACCTCACTGTTGACAAGCATCTGTACTTCTCGTAATATATGTGTGGTTTCATTTAATATTGACAAGTCATTGAGACATGGCGCAGTACTTTCATTGTGTATTATTGTTCCATTTGGGATGCCATATGAGTGGAAAATTAGCCAGAAGTGCAGACTGTCAAACATTTTATGGAGATGAGCCTGAAATAAGAAAACATTTGAATGGAAAACATGTACCCAATCAAAAAGGAATAAAAAAATAGCATTTGAAAAGTATTTGCAGAGTATTTTCAGATTATTTGTTGAGAATTCAATATTTTGTGTTTAAGGTTAAAAAATAAAATTTTAATTTTTATGCATATATAGTTGAAGCATTGGGTGTTAAGATTTCTACAACAAATGCAATTCACAAGTAATAATTTAGAAGTAAATTCAATGCATAAGCATCATAATTAGGACATTATGAACTCCTGACTCTAATTAATACCAAGAGCTATTTTGAAGGAAAAAGTAAAGGAAATAAAACATTTATACTCAATTAGTTGAATAACTTGAAATAGAAGTGATGGTCAGATGGTCTTTGGTCAGGGCAGAAGTGGGGATAAGCTTACAATTAGAGGATAGTTAACTAGAATCTACTTAGTAATAAATGAAGTTTGTCAGTTGCCTTGAGAACTTATAGATCCTCACCTATCTTTGAAAATGGGAAAAGGTTTAAAACTAGAAGAGTACTGATTTACAAAGTAGGAAAATGAGAAGCAAAATTTTGTATTTCACAGTATGAAGTATTTGCTGTTTTGATTTAATTTTGAAATTCCTCCTTGTTCTTTCTACATAGAAAGTATTGCCATATCCACATTTCAATTTTTAACCTCAAGAATAGGAATCTAACTTACCTCTATCATTAAAGATACATTTGCCAGTTCTAAAAATTATCTAATTGAGGCTTTTAATTCATCTTTGGGAGGGAAAGCACTAATTTTATATCTGAGAGATCCCAAGGATTGTATTATATGCTTAATCTGCTCCACAGAACCTAACACGGAGAGACCTATTTTTGAGAAAAATATAACTCACTTTTATAGCTTCAACTCTCAGTAATATAGAATGTGCTTATGATCTGGGGGTTCAGTAGATAATATAATGTCAAAAATTTGGAATTTGTATAATTTAATTTATTTACCATTGAATTCGATTAATCAAATTCCAGATTTGAGCATTGAAGAGTCATATCCAGATAAAATTGGAACAACACTCTGTTGTGGTAGCTTAGATGACAGAGCATCCACCCCGAAAGTGGGAGACCTGGGTTCAATTCCCGGCTGCCGCAGACTTTTTCTCTTTCAATTTCTTCATCTAGAGAAGGTTATCAAGGAGTTCACCTTTTAGCTGTTTGGAGTTATTAAGTCTGCTTGCATTGTGCTCTCACTAACCGGATAAAACCTTAGCTTTTTAACTACATACATCACTAGTAGGCGCTAATTTCGAAGTTTTCAAACAACCATCCCCTTTCATATGAAATATTTCCCTCTCACTTGCTGAGGCCTGCATAGTATTACTACACATATATACGAATAGTCTGTGCAAACCTAGATGCATCCATAAATAAAGGAAATATCTTTTTCTTATCAATACATTTCATCGCAGGTATTAATTAATTTCCAATATCAAATGCAAGAAATTTTAAGCCATATTTCCAAACAACAATAAGTAATATTCAACTTTACTCATGGAATTTTAAAATGTTTTATCGCATTGTGAGAAGATTATATTTCACCGATACCAATAGTGTGGATAATATGGAGGATGTTTCCTATGAACAGTGATATCGAAGAAAGCTGAGGATTAGGGGGAAGGATAAGTTTTTTATATATAACAGATAATGGAAGATGATTACCACACCAACCACACAAAATTGAAGAGAAAAGCAGGTAAAAGAGCGTTCTGCTGTAAACTAATCTAAGGTTGGACACTGAAGAAGGGATACGAGTACATTTTTTGATAGTTATGCATGTTATGCATAAACATTATGCCTGTCTCTTTGCTTGAATGCCCGAAAATATTAACTGTAAGTAACTAACTAACTATAATTATGTATTTTTATCATGAATATATTCCCGACCTGAATTTTTTTACGTATTGTTACTGGTTACTGAAATAAATGTATCCGATATTAGTAACTTCTAAAACATATCAGTAGTTTTGAAGTTTATCTTTCGTTTATTCATCTACATCTACATAAATACCCTGCAAGCTGCCTTTCGGCGTGTAAACACCAAGAGTTGGAATTACCTCTTCAATTTATTGTTATTACGTATATCGTTCGCGAAAAGAATGAGTCCCTAATTCATAGGCTTTTCTTTAGCAATATTAAATTATAAATAGCGGCTAAACGAAGTAAAGGTATCATAAGTGAGAAAATTTGATAGAGATTCTAATTTTTAGAATCGAATGTTGTCTTTGATTTGAAATCTTTATGTGATGTATTTTGTATATGTAAAATTTTGCATATTTGATAAATCGTCCCCTTCGCAGCCGGAACTTTGGTCCGCGGAGATTTGGTCCGCTACGATTTGGTCCGCTACGATTTGGTACCACGACAATTTGGTCCCGCTACGATTTGGTCCGCGACGATTTGGAATATGTATCATACTCCTCCCTCCCCCACCTCCTCCGCCTTACAAATAACCATTTCCGTTTGTCCATTTGAGTAATCTTTATGTAACTGCCAGGAGATTTATAGCAAACGTCAGCGTCCTGAAATTGTCTACCCTCCTCTTCTCCCAATGATTTCGATATGAACAATATACTTTTAGCAACATAAATTTGTTATTGTAAATTTCTATGGTTATTTGCAGTCTCTCTTCCTAAGTACCATTCAAATTAATCATCTATGCCGATTTCCTCCCTTCGATATTTATCTCTGAAACAAAACTCATTTATCTCGGGATGCGTATTCCTTGCGTATCAAAGACTTTAATTTTTACATAAACAATACTTTTGTCATATTTTTACGTCCGGATAACTGTTTTCCTCCCCTATTACACGCTCCGATTCCAGTAAGGCATACTTCTAATTATTGTTTAACAAAAGGTTAAATACTAACAAAACTATTGAATTCTATCCAGAAACAACAATAACAATTAATTATGAGAAATCTCAGCCTTGCCCAACAAAAAATTTATCGCGTTTCGTTACTAAATCATCGTAGCACCCAGCCGCCGCGGACCAAATCGTCGCGGACCAAATCGTAGCGGGACCAAATTGTCGTGGGACCAAATCGTAGCGGACCAAATCTTCGCGGACCAAAATTCCGGGTGTCGCTAAAACGGTAGCTCCGACGCTTTAACGATACCAGAGTTTGTGTACATCAGTAGCTGAATCGAAGCAAACATGGCTCTCTTGAGTAAATGGCGAGAAGAGCATGAAAACCCGGATGAATTTCAAAACAAACGTTATATCAGCGACGCAAAAGATCACAAAACGTGAAAATATCGCACGAATTGGGTCTGTTGCATTCTTTGACGTCATAGACAAACTTTCACTCTTGTGCGACTTTGTGCTTTCATTCTGTATACTATCAGCACGTGGTGAAGTCGAGAAAGGAATTTGAAGCAGCTTTACATCGGTTACATAGCGTTAAATGTGAAGGTGATCAAAATTGAAGTTATTAAGCGTTACAGCCTTTGTTTTGTATCTGAAATACGTTGAGTATGGTGTTTATTATTCATGGAGCAATTTGTTTTTTTTTTTCTGTTTACTAGGATGTTTGCCTTTGTAGAATTTCTTGATGATTATAAAAGGTACATCGTATTAACCATTTTTTGTTCGTTTTTTGCTCGTTAGGAGGAGAACCTGGAGGTGTATTTCTACAAGGCGCGTGTCTTGGAAATTGGTGCTAAGCACTCTTGTTAAGTGCGATAATGTTTTTTTTTAATGTAAGAAGACCACGATCGACTGCTTTATTAAATTTCCGCACTTTATTTGTCGCAGAAACGGAGGAAGAAGCAAGAAAGAAGGTTTGCTATGGGAAACGGATGAGGTTTGCTCCACAGCCATCCTTGGTGTCCACCACCTCGGACAGTGAGGATGATCTTCAAACAGTTGACAGTTGGTAATTACAAGCACCTTACTTCATCAATTAATCCGTTCCTCCTTCAATTTCCTGAATACATTGTTATATTTTTAATAGGGCGACCGGAAGGAGACCCTACGATCACTAATGGAGAAGGATGTTGCTAAGGGGAGAGGAAGTACGAGGATGAGTGCTGAGTGGAGAGATGGAAACTATAATGCATTTAAGGAAACGAATAGAGGAACTGGAAGACGGTTGCTCACAATTGGAGCAGAGGAATGAAGCCCTCCAGGATGCTTTCGTTACTGTTAGTAACTTAAAGGATGTGGCAGATGAAGTGAGGAATCTGCTCCTGGTATTGAAAGAGATGATTCGAGGTATGCTAATGTGGCTGGAATGTTTTTGACACTTTTCATTAAGCACTATAACTATCAAATCAGAAGTCATATGTTGGTATTGCTTTCTCCACTTCGTTGATTAGGGGTTTTCATTTCGTTTTATGATAGTTTTATGCAGAGAATTTAATTTATAAATAGTTTTATTGAGGACCATCTCTTTTCTATATGCAATCTTATTCTTAAGGTATTCATGAACTTCTCTCAGTTTTGACGCATGAATGACAAACCAACTGTTGAAGGAGACGAAAGAGAAATAGAGGGAAATGTGAGTGAACAATTTCCTCTCTCTTTTTTTGTTATGTTTAACCTTGTGACTAAAGGTTTTCAATGTCAAGAATTTCATTTCCTTCGGTTAGGGATCG
The DNA here is from genome assembly GCA_000376725.2 of Ladona fulva. NCBI lineage: Eukaryota > Metazoa > Arthropoda > Insecta > Odonata > Libellulidae > Ladona > Ladona fulva. The sequence goes on along the minus strand of KZ308286.1, from coordinate 808,209 downwards.
GTTTTTGCTCCGGCAGGGATAACGTTTTCTTCCGTTCGATTTCGGTTCGATCCTCTACTCTGTAATGAAGGATACAATTGTACTTTGGACTCAATATCTTTTTAAATACTCTCCCTATTGTGATTACTAGGTCCATTTAGGCAGGAGGGTATGAGGGTCTAAAGAAGAGATCTGTTTTTGGAAAGGCATGTCCCGGAAAAGAAGGACCAGGAAAGCCAGCCTTAACCCCAAAAAATATAAATGCTATATATGGTATGTGTGAATACGTTTCTTTATTTCCAGTTAAATTGCATTTTTTTGTCGTTATCATCACGTCTGTTGTACCAAACGAAGAAAACTTTGTAATATCCACAATGTGTTTAATATTACTACTGGTTGGTGATATTAAACATCTTTTGTATATTACCAAGTTTTTAATCCTTCAGAATGACTTTCCGCGAAGTTCAGCCAATTAAGAACGATTTTATTCTGAATAAAGCAGTTCGTGCTTGCGGAAGGTTCTATCTTTACGCCACGAACTTAGCCTAAAATTTAACTTTTCAATCTTTCGACTAGTAGAAAATTACAAGCAAGTGCAAGTACCAATACATTCACGATTTATCAATTTCATTACAGATTGCAACAGCAATTTCCTTAGGAAGAAGGGGAGAGATGAGGAATTCATAGAAATGGAGAGAAGGAAAGTACGCAGTTACATCTGCTTCAAGATTCAAGATCTGAATCGAATAATAAAACGTTAAAGCTACCACCATGTTTTATTTAATTCTACCCCATTAATCCTTCCTTGTATTCCTTGAATAGATTAGTATCAGTCTGACCAAGGTCATTACTGTTAATGCGCAGTGAAATAATGTACAAGAACTTATCGGTACGAGCTGTAGCAATGTTGAACGAGATATTAGGAGCTCTAATCGGTACGAGTTAAAGCTATGTAAAACGAGCTATTGCAAGCTAAAACAAATATGAACGAGTTGTAATCGGTACGAGCTAAAACGATGTAAAAAGAGCGACTGCGTGCTAAAGCAATGTAATACATCTACATAAATACCCTGGAAGCCACCTTCCGGCGTGTGGCAGGGGGTAATACGAGTTAATAACGGTTGGAAATGTCCATCTGGGACAAGGTAATGGTAGATAGTTCCACTTCGGTCGTATGAGTTACTTACAGCGTAAGTGGGCCATAACCGCGCTGAAACGAGTTGAAATTACGAGCTTAAACGGGGTAAAAACAGATAGTCCGAGTTAACTCGTCTTAGCTGTTTTTCTTCCCCAGGGAGCCGTCAAATGAAGCGATGGAAATCTGTTAACACTTGGGTATTTCAATAGAAAAATTAATTTTTTTTCGAAATGGAAAATAAAATATTGTTTAAAATTTTACGGAAATATTATTGGTTTATGGGTTTCGACCCTGGTCTTCCCAAAGATTACCATGCCTTATCTAGGGCTATTTACCATGTACTATTTGAAAAGACAGTATCTAATACAGATTAGGGGCGAGTAGTTGGACAGTAGGAGTAATAAAATAAGAAATTGTATATGAATATGAAGATCTGATAGTCAAAAATATGATCGAGCATCCGTAACTTTTGTTTCACAAGATGGCCGATCAACTGCTTCTTTAAATCATTTCCCAAATCATAAAAAGAATTAATCTCAGGTCGGTAGCGCTGTGTATACCTATGCAAGAATCTTCGTTGTGGTAGAATATGTTTCGTATATTCCGTTTTCTAAGTACGTTTTGATATAACTATAAATATAATAAATATATAGAAGGTTTGAAATTAGGCGAAATCTTTTCAATTTTTCAAACTGGTTTAAAATAAGCGAGAAAATTTGACCGAAAGTATAGCTATTTTTTATGATTTCAAACGTCTTTTAAGGGATTTTTAAAACTTTATTTTAAATTGTAAAACGATTTCGCAATATTTCAATCTTTTCACTTGCAAATGCAGAAAGCCGCGTATCTTTACAATGCTAATTAATGCCACAAAAGTCAAAATAAAATAGCCTTGAATCGGCCGTTTTGGGCAAGCGCTACAGCAGCCTTAACTCTACTTACTTTACTTAAGAGCTCCCTCTGCTCGAAACATGAGGTGTCCAATAGAATTCCAACAGGCCACCAACGTCCATTGATGTTCGTACTTGGACTAGTAGATGGGTTTTCCATACTCTTTCGAGGTATACCAAAATCAGTTTGTATACCTACATATGATAACTGCCTCATCAATCTCCGGCCATCTGTTGAAAAGATAATTATAAGCATTGGAAAGGTGTGCGGGAAACCATTTGCATTTCTCCAGTTCCTTACATCTCAGCACAGAATTGAAGAGAGTTAAAAATAATACCCTTGATAATATCATCGCATGCTTGGTAATGAGGTTAAGATAACATGCAAACCACCAGAGTGACACCTTAGCTAACGAAAGAAAATCGTTCCGGAATATCCGGTTTCTTTCGGAATACCATGTTCCGGATGAAACCTACGTCTGCCGAAACTCTACTTCCTATGAGTTACCCAATTCTATGATAAAACTATTGTTTTAAATTGTAAATTGTTCCGTACGAGGGACTCTTTAAGCCTCATCCCTTCCACCATTAGTTACCGATAGCTTTTGAGAGGGAATGAGGCTTACTAGGCAAAATATGGATTGAGATTCGTCTAAAACATTCCTTTGCACAATCCGCGTTATTCGAAATCGAAGAAAATCTCACGAGTTAGCCGAAGACATCGTTTGCTGCATCACTCGACAACTGATAAGACTTTGTATTGAACCTTTGATTAAATATGTATTAGAAATAAATACGTCTATTGATAATTGATCATGTAGCAGCTGTATTGTAAGACTCGATTTTTTTCTGTTTCATTTCGACATGAGGACGGAGCCTATGTATTGAAAACAGATACTCGAATAAAAACTAGCGATGGATTCACTTCCCACTTACAGGACATTCGAGGGTCGACCAGAAAGTAGTGCTTCACATTTTTTTCTCAAAAACTATATAATCTACAAAAATGAAACTTACACATATGAAAGAATGGTGTTTTGTCTACTCAATCTATTTTCCACATAATCTCGTTTAAGTTTTATTTCCTTCTTCCGGCGATTCAATAGGCATGTATACTCTTTCGGTGCCAGCCCTCGCTCTGGTTATGGAGCCAAGTTTTCACTTTCAACTGCCTTCTGATTCACTCACCCTCCATACCCAGCAACCAACTGAACTCCTATCGTCTGCAGACGTTCCATAGACTTTGCATAAAGGTTGAGAATATTCCCTTCGGTCCCTTTCTCCACGCACAGAAATTCAATTACAGCACGTTGACTGTAACGTGTATCACGGTCAGACTCCATTTGAAAGCTTCCTTCAGCTATGCTATCTGCAGGACAAAGCTGAAACTATGCGCATAAAAACCTTCAATTTCGAATTACTAGGGTTTGTTTTGACTGGAAAAAAATGTGGGGCATTACTTTTTGACCAACCCTCGCGATATAGCAATGAAGCGATAGAAGGATAGTAACACTATAGTAAATAGTGCTTCGACAGCTGAGCTCATTTCGCACACGTGGTCTCCAACTAGGAATCAAAATCGGGACCGCTTTCACCAAAGTCGAACGTGCTGCCCATTTGGCTATCCGGAAGTCCCTAAAGAAAGAAAAATGAATGGTTACTCAAGCGTGTTCATTCACAATAGAGTTGCATCGCCAGATCACTGGAAGCTCTCCCATGTTCAAATATTTTAGACACCTGGGCCGCCTTCTTTTCCATATTTCCTTCCATGTTACAAAAACAGTAATTCTCTCTCTGGAGAGTTTACCACCAATATATTTATTCCCTTTCAGGGACAAAGTTTTTGTTGGACCTCACGGAAAAACAGCCCCGTTTCGTCGCTGTTAAAAATATTCTTCGGTTGGTAGTTTTAATTAAATTTTTCAATTTTGATTTCCAGTGGGAGACTATAATCATATCCATTTAATTTGTCTCTCCAGAACCACTGATACGTACAACATGACGAGTTTCAAAACAGTTCAGCCAGCCAAACTCTGAATTCCCTAATTTTTCACCAACTATTTTTCTTTCCTTGAACCATAATTCCGTGATACAGGTAACGAACTCCTTTTTTATGAAAACTCGATCCGTTGTCGGGTTAGGCAGGTTCCGCTTTATCCAGGTTCGCTTACATGCAAATTCCAATCCCATAGGTCGGGACTGAGAATTTTTCCGTTATGGACAAGTTTCCGCTGCATATAGGTTCCGCTATAGACAAGTTAACCTGTAAAACTAAGATTGCTAGTTCTGCACGATCATGTTTATGGGAGGGAGTTAAACACCCATCAAGTCATATTAAAGGAGTAGGTACAAACACTTAATAATGTCCACAGAACGTTATTATTCTTTAACATTGCACCGTTCAGAAAAGTAGAGCTTGAATATAATAGTTTCATCAAGTCAGTTTCTCCAAAACCATTGTCGTGCTGAATAAAGAATCTACGGACAATGCCTCTTTCTTGGTGTAATTCATTGTGTTAAGCAAAGCGTACAACAAATATCGCCCAATAAGAACAAATTTATACTTGAATTTTGTCTGTCTACTCCATCTAACTACTATTACTTAACTTAATCTGAAAGAAAAGAAAGTTCGAATACGGCTGTTAATGGATTAGGGGTATAAAAGCACTCCTTAAGCCGTATTTCGGCAGGCGGAACTCGCGTTAAGAGACTAACGGGAAGCTCCAGAGTACCGATTTCTGAGAAGTCCCAATGTACACATTTCAGAGACTTAACTTCACTTCCTTTGTGGAGGCCCCTTGACGATGGAGGCTTTGTCTCTGAAATGTACCCAGAAATCGGTACTCTGGAGCTTCTCGTTTGTTTCTTAACGCGAGTTCCGCCTGCCAAAATACGGCTTACAGAGTGTTTTTATACTTCTAATTAACTTAATATAACTACTACTTAACTAATTTAGCTTCATTTTATTTTACATGATCAAATAATCATGAACATAGGGCTTTCAAAGGGTATTTTTACAATGTTGCAAATGATCACTTAATGAAAGAATCTTCTGATGTGGTACTTTGTTGTCATTCACTCTGAACAGTTTTATAGAAATCCCAAAGTACTTTCCTTTATCTTTTCTTATTTCTAATTGATTAGTTACAGTATGTTTTAAGCAGAAAATTCTAGGACATAACAATCGAGCATCCTAAGCAGTCAACTATTGAGGATCGAAAATTGATGAGTATAAGTGGAATATAAGCGCATAGTCACATTTTCCCGAGCAAACAAAAGCTGTTATCTTCGTAATCCTTTTAGCTTGAAAGTGCTCCTTAGCTATTTGTATCATATTATCATCCATTATAAGGGTGGTTCCACTCTCCATTCCCCAAACAATAACGCTTATTAGGACAGCAGCATGGCGGAGAGAAGGCATTCTAATGATGAGAGAATATGAACCGGGATCTTGCACCTGGAAAGAAAGAGAAATCGTAGCTGTCGTACTTTTATAATTACACAGTGATTGAAGTCAGTTCCATTGAGCAAAACACGCTCCTACAACCAGAGATTAGAGAAGAGGGCTCTCATCAATGTGAAGAAGCTTCGACCAGGCTTAACTGGTGCAAGTAAGTTAGGTACTAAAATGTCAGCAACTGAATATGCCTTAAATGCGAATCTATCCGTGCTGAATCAGACAATCGTTATGTAGCAATAATCAAGGTCGACAAACATTTACTTTGGCAATAGATCGATTTCCGTTAAGACAATCGAAGTAGGCACGCGAACTTCACCATGTAGGTCTCTCTTCGATTAACGATATAATTAGGACAAATCTGCGGACCACATGCAATGCGCTCCAAAATTTATATTCACCTTTGAGTTTTGTGTTGAACTTCTTTTATCTCATGAATTCCACAAATAATTTCTAGAGCCTCAGAACTCCGCAAAGGGATTAAAAGTAATTCTTTCTCCGCCACAAAAAAATCGAAATCTGCCTCGAAGTTGAAAAAAAAGTATTTGCTTATAAACGAAAGAGGGACTTCGCATTTTCCACAAAAAATATTTTGATATTCGAACAGTTTCGACCTTGCACCCATCTTCAGGTAGTAGGTGCAATGCCGAAACCAATCGAATATTAAAAAATTATTGTGTGAATATAAGAATTTTCACTTATACTAAATGGCGATCCATGAAGTCAAGTCGAATCACATTGATTATAAAAAGTATTCACTAACACTCAATTTAGAAGTAATCTCCTTGTATTAAAAGGCGAATTTGGTATCTCAGTACACAATTTGTATGTTTCAATGTCATAGCATTATCCAGTTTTTCAAGCGAAAGAAAAAAACAAAAATTAATGCCTTACAGAAAATTTTAAAGCTGACTTTTCTCAACGTATTAAGATCCGCCATTTTCGTAGTATCATTAGCTAGTGTGGAATTTACCGCAGAATTTTATCTCATAAAGTAATTCAATCAAAATTTGTAGAATAGGTTACCACAGGATTAACTGAACATAAAGAATAAAACGTCGTTATTCTTGCAAGAGAAGAAATTTTGCTCGGTTAACCGAGGTTTCTCGGTTATTTAATGCAACGATAACCGAAAACCCAGTTTCACGAATTTACCGGTTTTTATGCTCTGTTAGCTACGCTGAGGAATCAATGAATGTAGGTAATGAGATGACGGAGTAATGAATTCTAAAAACCTTTTTTAGAAATTATACAGTAATGCTTTCTCTTTATGTGCATTGTTCTCTATTCTAGCCCAAAAGACGAAAAATATTTCGTTCATCAAGATACGATAGCAGGAACTCCAAGACTTGCTAAGAACAGCGCTTTGCGAAATTGTCTCTCGGTTTTACTTCTTGCTAATTTTATCATGAATTAGTATTTATATGTGTAGTTTAGATTTTTGTCTTCAAATCTACTCCTCAGAGGTACTGTATATCATGAAGCGTTATCAGGAAAGAAAAAAGCAAGGTTAATACCGTATTTCTCATCGTCAGTGGGTCATGAAATTAATTCTACGCGAATTGATATTGACTTAAAGCGGTCCAGAGTTCCATTCCCAGTGAGGGCTTACGTGCGAATTGACCTCAGCTATAGAAGCATATTTAACAATATTAATACTAGTACTGACTTTATTTCCATGTTTTCTTGCGTTCCAATTCAGGGCTGAGAGATTATATCTAAATATCTAAAGGTATGTATATCAGTGCGACCCCTTTTTAATGAAATTATTTTAACTATTAATGTGATACGGTTCACAAATTCACGAAATTCCATCGAAATTATTGTTATTAATATCGCCGTGGTATTTAATCAATAGTCCAAAAGCGACGTAATAATGTTTTGCAGAGTATACATATTTTTTTGGAGGAACTAAATCCTGTCGACGAGTCTAAAGCCTATTTCAGTTTTTTCTTCAAGAAACAAAAACCACATTTGTATCGAAGATGTCCAAATTAACATTCTCCAAGACATTGTAAATTATCCTCGGTGTGTATCTTTGCGCAGTGAAATTTTTTCCGGTACAAACCACCGGTAACAACGAACGGATGATACGAATACATATTTTGTTATCCATGTACGTATCTATTACCATGTAAAGTTGCCAAAATGGAGAAGCATATTTTCGCTGATTCTAAACCAGAGCATGGAGATGACATTCAGAAAAACTTATATCTTCGGCTGACTTTGGTAGACAACAGTATTCAACAGTCTTTACAATATTCAGTCCCGAGGTCAGATTCAACTTCATCTGCTTCATCAAATGCAACCAAATGCTTTCGAGAAAGAATGAGGATTTTAAGTGTGTTGAGGACTCGTCACGTTTCAGTTGGGACTCCTGAGTTGTAAGTTTTCGTCTTGTTTTAAAGCCTTTTTAAACTTGTCAAATATAAAATGGATTATACCGGATGAAATTCCCAAAATTCATTATTTTTTTGAATTTTATTTAGCAGAATAGAATACAGTTGCTCTCTTTAATAATCAACAATTCTTGACTGTACCTCATATCACACGTTCTTGGAGTTAGCCCTCATCCGTGATTTAAATAAACAAACTCTTTAGCTCATAAAAATAATATGTACTGTGAAAATCAGCTTTCGTTTAAGATTGGATTTTTTGACGGTAAATCTAATGCTTTGGATAATCTCCTATGTTCTACGATAGTGTGAGGGATGGCAAAAATTAAAAATTACCTAGGGACTTAATATATAAGCTCATCATTGATGTTTCTAAACCGTGACATACTTCTGAGATTTTCTCCTCGTCGTATCTGTTCCCTTAGTTTCCTTATCTGAGAGCAACATCTGGCCCTTTCATTGGGAGTGATTCTAGAATATGCACATATCGCGAATAGTAGTCTAACAGATAAAACATGGTCTCGCTCTCTCTCTCAGTTGATAATTTCGAGTTCTAATCTAATACTGCGAACATCCTCGGTGCGTTGATCCACAAGGACTTCTCTAACAGGTAACTTTCCGGAACCTGAGATTTTTAAAAATATTGAGAATGATATGCTACTTTCGGGTTGCGACTAAATATATTTTATCTCCTGTACAGTAAACTGAGAAAATATCGAACAACGAACTCTTTTGCGAAAGATTTTCATGTTCTTATTTCGAACACAAGCTCAAATAGCGAATACATCATAGACACCCACAAGGAGTGGTTACGCTGGGTATTTTAGAAACGGAAAATATGGAACGGGACCAATGTCGAAATGTGATATTAAAGATCTTTTGAAGAAATGGGTGTGTCAGAAGGGTAGAATTAGATTGCAACCCAAACCACATTGAGTTTTGGTCTTTTATGACATCTTAAGATTGGAGATACCTTCCACGACTATGCTATCGTTCACTTCTTAAAAATGAAAAATACGAGAGAAAAACTCTTGGAATTGGACATCAGCAACGCCAAATAAACGTAAAACTAACTCGTCGCCCACTGAAGAAATCAGTTTCATGAAATCAATTTCTTCTTTATCAGCCAACTTACGAAACCAATAATACCAGTTTCAATGACGTCGCCAAGCGTCAAAGTGTTTTTTGTGCTTTGAAGGTGGCTTAAAAAATAACAGAAAAAGGAAACGAAAGTACAGGATACATTCTCTAATTCGTGATAGGCAACATAGCAGTTATGTCGTAGCCAAACAACTATCTGTAGATTCTGAAATTTTTCAGAGATTCTATAAAATGTCATACAAGCATGGATATTTTTCCACTACTTTTGTGCTATAAATTTTACCTTCTATCGTCAATACTCTTCGGCGTAATTCGTGACACATCAGTTGAAAAAACACGTTGTAATAAACAGATTTCTTGAAGCTAGCTGCATGAGATCATTACGATGAGTTTCTAGAAATAGAGCAGTTGCCACACACAGTGGGCGAACCTCTCCTATTAACTATTTGTGTTGCGTTTCTTGGAACTCTGGTTGCCCGTCTCACGAAATTGGTTTCCTGAGATCCATTTCCTCAAAGCGCGATATGCCTAACACACAGTTATTCTGAAAAAAACGGGAAAAACACACATTGATCAAAATGCTAGGCTGTGTTCATATCGGTCATTGGTCGTAAAAATATACATTTTTCATTCTACTTTTGGGTTTCCAGAACTGTCCAAACTCCCGTAAAAATGTATGGTAAATCACTGACGGGTCAGCAAACGATTCTGTTGGCGAATGTCGTACTTTAACGGGTCATTTTCTTTACGCAAAAACCAACAGTTTTTTTTTGGTATTGGTTATGCCGAATCAAAGGAACTTGATTTGTCATAACCAATCCGTATTTTATCAGGCATAATTTATCCGTAGATTAAGTGGATCCATAAAGAATTAATTTACGGCTAAATTCTGTTCTTCTGCAGATTTATTAAATCGACTTATTTTTTTATATTTCAGAGAGTGTTGCGAAGGATCGAACTGCAATTTCTTCCCGACTTCATCAGCTCATCCTGAAACTGTTAACTTGACAATCCACAGTTGAGACATTTTGTTCGCCGCAAGAAAAAGAATCAGAAAAGCATGAATAATTTCGAACAGCTCAAAACGCACATCACTATTTTATTTTTGGAACTGCTATTGAGGGTCAATGTTTCAGAAATGTTGAAGCAAGATGGAGTTTTTGGGCGGAATCCAGTTTGCGCAAAGTTTGGAAATCAAGAACACTGTTATTTCCTGGTGAGATGTACCTTACTAGGTAAAACAACAATGTCCCACCTAATTTCTCAAAAACTATCACCCACTGAAGCTATTTAGTGCATGAGTTGATAATTACCGCATTTGCACGAATTCACGACGAACCCGTGACGATTCCCTTTCATTGGAGCTTCGGAGTTTCAGAAGTACATACTTCGAGGTGCTATTCAATAGAAGTACCCCTGTAAAGGAGAAGATCTAGAATGTTCACTAATTAGCGATAGTTCCCTATCCAATGAAGGATCTATTGACATATTTTTCCCCTAAAAAATTGCTAGATAATAATCGCATTGAAGTTAAGTGGTTAATTACAATGAAGCGTTTCAACTCATGGAAACTTTTCATTATTTCGAATAAAAATGTAGTCACTTGAAGGCTTTCTTCCGATATTCACCGCGATGTTGTTTCTTCTTGAAGACGGTTTTGCCAGCTATCTCGCGGGTGTCTTCAGGTCGAAATCAAAACCGTCGCCAAGAGACGAAACAGCATCGCGTTTAATCCTAGAGGAAATTACTGAAATCAAGCAACCAGCGCCGTGGAAGCCTACGCAGAAAAATTTTAGTCATCTCTCCAAAAATTACCATTTCATTCTTTATGTCTGTAAGAATTCCTTCAAAAGCTGCCACCACTAAAGCTAGTATTTAGCTTTTCAAATTTAGGAACTTATCTTTCACACATCTAGCATTTGAGTAATCTAGCGAGCGCACACTTCACCATTAAAACCTAATTTCCAAAAGCCTTAGTTTGCTGTATGAGCATTCAGAAATTCGAGACTATTTTTCTTGCGGCAGGGACCTAGGCCTGAGTAGAAACATTTCTACTTAGAATCGGATTTGTTAAACGTAGTAACTTTCTATTCAAGCAGTATTGGTAATATTAGCTTAAATATTTTTATAGCATAAAATGCATCGCTTGTGGCTCCAGAAATGAAAAAGGGGGACAGTTTAGGGTATTTCCTTATACACCATTAAGTAAATACTAGTGATTTAATTCCTCCCAGTTGACTGATAGTATGCCAAGTTGTTAAAAACCAGCTGATGTTAAGTTATCGTAGAAACACTTTGAGCTCTCCCCCGTGCCAAGAGCAAATTACTTTAGTAAAATAATTAAGGACGATCCCCCTTATCACCGCACAATATGAGGAGACGTCCATGTTTTGTTGTTTTATACACATTACTTCGGGTTCACTTCAGTGCTTTCCTACCAGTGAGCCTTTGACAATCGCCCCTACGCTTAGGAGTTGGAAAGCTTCTTCTGATTAAAGATCTTGTTCGTTTAGATTAGCAGTTCTTAACCTGTGTTACGTGCACCTTCGAGTGTAGGTTTTTAGAGCCGGGGGAACGCGAGAAAAGTTGAACATTGGTGAAAATAAGTCAATTACATTAACTCGTTGCACCTGCTCCAGTTGTTTAAGGAACATTAGATGCTTCTGTAATTTAACAACAAGTTTGAAATGACAGAATAATATTCGACAGTTTTTATATGAAGGGGAAGTTTACGGAATGGTATACGTAAACCAAAGCATTTGCAAAAATATTTGGGAATCGTTATAGATGATTTCTCTGAAACGTACTCTAAAGAATCCGTCCGATATAACACGCTAAGATTAAAATTTATTAGCATTTAAAACTATTAAACTATGTTTCGTTCATTATAATTTTTTTACATACGTTAAACAAGTGAAAATACTATTTTACAGATGGTTGGGGCATCCAAGACTTGGTCTCCAAGTGTCAAAATCATGTCATGTTAAGTACTGTAGATGAATGTTTCGAAATTCCTCTAGTGAGTGGAGTTGCTATTGAGACAGAGTCAGAACAACGCTTTATTCAAGATTTGATACTATCATTTGACGGTATGTCCATTTCACATTTATAAAAATCATTCAACTGGCCATTGATGTGCCATTCTCTTTCGAATTAATTTTCTCAAATATGGAATGATGTTCACGGTCAAAAATAGCTGTATTCATTATAAGCGAAATTTTTTTTCGCTAATCTTTTGAAATCTTACATAGGAGTGACCGGAAAACTTTTTTCGTCGAATATTACGGTGAAATACTTTCATAGCAAATATAAACTGAAATGTATCACTCACTATAAATGTATCACTCACTATAAATGTATCACTCACTGAAATGTATCACAAAAGGTCTTTTAATGTAATTTTTGCTCCCTATCTGTCCCAAATTAGTTTCATCATTTCTAACAAACATTAATCTGTTCAGCGTGAGTTGTATTGGTTCTCTTTAATTCTCTCCCAACACAATTTTTTATAACTATGTTGTATGTATGCACGACAGTGTAAATAAGTCAAATAGGAAGTTTTTTAAAAAAAGGACTCTTCAACTTTTGTTACATTTTATTAAGTAATAATTTACTGTGAAAGAAATCTACATATACATCGTTCGTTAATGTAGTTCTCTAAGATTTTCTTCTTTTGGGAAACAATTTTTTTGTGTTTCTCATCATACTGTAGCACAGTTTATTGACCAGAAAAGGTCTACATTGGAAAACTTGCCTTTCCATGAAAATCAACTATTAGTTCACATAAGCTATGAACTTAGATTTTAAGTTGAGAATAATTTAAAAATCATAATAACAAAAATATATTTCTTCATGCATTTGTCAATTGACTCTCAATACTGAAGTATATTACCTTTAAGAGGATTTTAATAACACGAGATGACAGAGATATTTTAAATTTAAACATATTTTCTTTACTGTTTGTCTCTGATTTAAAGGGTTTTTGATATTTCTTCTCCGATAACATTTCTTCAAATGTAATATTTTTGTATTAAAATTGCAAGTATTCCAATTCAATGCTGAAGAGAGAGAGAGATGAAAGAGTTCAAGACATCCATTTTATTGTACTACTAAGAAGGATTACTAGTTCCTTACAGTTTGCATGGATAATGCATAGAAAAATTTAAAGATTTGTGTTTGATTTTTACAATTTCAGTCCCTAACTGAGATGTAATAATTTTAAAAATTTTCATAGAACCACTACATAGGATATTCACAAGCGGGTACTGGTCGTGCAAATCAAAGATGGAGCACCCTAATATTCACCATTTTTGTGGTATATGGCAAGAATGGAATTCTCTAATACCTGAACTACTTGAAGCTTCATGCGCAGATTTTTTCGGTGGATTCCTCTGTCCATCGAACAATCAAACAGCGTACTATATTCTTGAAAAAATGTCAGGTAAAAATAACTCTAGACGTAGGCTTAAAAATGATCTTCTTGTGTGTTGTTGAAATGAATTTCAGATGAGCAANGTTTTCAGTAAATAAAGTGTAAGAGAATGGCGCACGTTGTCTCACAAGATACTTAATGCATTCATATGTGGGGATATGAAAGAAGCATGTGAGAGTCTGAGAGTTTTGAATATTGGGAAGCTTCATGCTCCACACTGTTGTGAATCTCAACTCTTCAAGAATGGAATTCTCTAATACCTGAACTACTTGAAGCTTCATGCGCAGATTTTTTCGGTGGATTCCTCTGTCCATCGAACAATCAAACAGCGTATATATTCTTGAAAAAATGTCAGGTAAAAATAACTCTAGACGTAGGCTTAAAAATGATCTTCTTGTGTGTTGTTGAAATGAATTTCAGATGAGCAAAGACTGAATTTCCTTTTGTCCCTTTCATATTTTTAGATGAGGTCTATTTGAATGCTATTACTCTAAAAACTAATGAAGATATTTGGAAACATCCCAAAGTTGAAACTCAAGAAATAGTTGTAGCTTGTGAATATGAAATAGTAAGATATGGAAATTGTTCAACAGTAAGTACTCGATATTTTGCGATTTGAATAAAATGTTCCATTTCTACAACATTGTTTATTTATCTCACTTATTTCTAGAATTTCTCTTGCTTCTGCAGTATCTCTTTAATTGAATTAACCTAATAATATATTTACATTCTATTTTTTCTTCATTAATTTGTATGAATTAGGTAGGAGGGAAAATTTTTAATGAAAATTCTTTTAAAGTTTTTGAAAGATGAATTTATCTAGGGATTTGTAGATCAAGATCCAGTGTTTTGTAAAAGTGGAATTCATTAGGTGAAGCATACTTATAGATTGCAAAATCTTCTGATAGAAAGAATTCTGTGTTTTTAGCCCCTGCCACAGACCAAAGGTGGTTTGCAGTGAATTAATGTATTTGTAGATATATAATTCATTAAAAGGATACATTTCATTAGCAGTTTGAACATGGTTTTTCTCAGAAAAGCAACTTATCTCCCCCTTCTTTAAATCAATCAAACTGAAGGCATTGAATGGTCACCAAGGACAACACCACATCAAATCACCAAGGCATCAAATCACACCTTATGAACTTTGATTACTATGCTGGTTCTTATTAATTAAGGTCCTAAATCAAGATCAGCCTTTTCTTCAAAGGAAGAATGGACTTGAAAAAAGTCTGACGGGACTAGGAATCGTCGGTCGGGTGCTCTGTCTGTTGAGCTATCCTGGCAGAACATTTTTTCAAGCCATCCGGGAGACTTTGTGGGCAAGGACCCGGTCCTATCGATTCCCGGTCCCGTAAGCCCTTTTTCAAGTCCATTCTTCCTTGGAATTTTCCAGGGTGCGCACCATCTTGCGCTATATCACCATTAGCCGTTTTCCAGCTTTTTCTTGTCTAAGAAAGGATTCTTTCTATACCACAGAAATATTTATATGTGGAAATAATTCACTAGATATATTAATATATTTATCATTTGATATTTTGAGACCATATCTGACAAGTATTTTTTGAGAAGCCTCCTACAACAATATCTTGCTGTCATCTATATATATTACTATCTGAAGTGCCCTTTGATTCTCAAAATAGATGTCGGATTCAATATAGTACACCAATTTGTGCGTAAGAGAAAATAACACCTCGCATCTTAGTCCAATGGAACAGGTTATTGAAAACAAAAATTTTCTAATAAAAGTTCGAAGCCAAAATCTACAATCAACAATAAGAATGTGAATCATTATGGAATATCCATCTTATTATTAACATGCCTCAAAATAATGTGCAAGTTTGCAAGATTTTCAACTTCTGGTACTAATCGTAAAATATGTCAAGAGTCCGAATTAATAGACAAAAAGTTACTCATTTATCTCCATTAGTTCATTACGGTGCTACGTATGTTTGTTGCCCATGCGATTCATCACTACATTTTCGTGACTGTAATAGTTAAAATCTCTGAATAATTTCCTCCATTTCATAACGTCAATTGCTTTTAAATGGGTCTAAATACATATGCATTCTGATGGGAAAATGCATGAACTCGGAATCAACAATAGCATTGGTCGTCGGGGGGACAGGTTGTTTACAACCTCAAAATTTCACAAAATATTCGCATATTTTATCTAAATTCTCGCAATTTCGAGAGGAAAGCTTTATTCTACGACAAGAATAAGAATCTGTATTCAATTTCCCTTCTTTTGGTACTTATCTCGATCTTATGCGACTATTCCTTCTAATATAATTTTGCTAAAGAAATAAAGTCTGTTCCCGATAAAATCGAACTTTACATGTATTTCTTATGGAAATCTATCTGAACGATCTTGGTTCAAACCCAGCAAATTTTGCGAATGAAAAGCTGACAGTACTTCCTTCCGGCTCACGGAGAACACGTACGCAAAGTTTGATGCAAATCGGACAAACGGTGTGGACTCCAATCGCGGGCAAACACACAAACCAACAGAATTTCTGCTTTATATATATAGATTCAGAGATTTGAACTATTACAGTCACGAATAATTTTATTTCTGTAAATTTTCTATTTCTTCAAATAGACTACTGCTGAAATTCATACCTCTGCTGGTACTGATGAAGTTGAAACTTCTGAAACAAGTGAGATGACAGCAGTAACTGAATATACAGAAAAATCTACATCAGCTGGTACTGGTGGGGATGAAACTTCAGAGACAAGTGAGCACACAATGGAAACAGAATATTCAATATCATCCGAAGAGGTCACCTCCACTGTAACTAATGGTAGGTAAAATTCAGAAACGTTAGTTGCTTGGTTGAATTCCGACAGTTTTCATAACTGGGTACTCAGTATTTTCCAAAATTAAAGCATTTTAAAAGTATGACTCATGGAAGTAACATACATATAACACATGGAAATGAAATGAAAGAGAATTAATAATTTAGCATTAGCAATGACATTAAAACTATTTGAAAAAACTGCTATGAAAAACAGAAAGGACAAAACTATATTTTGAATCTGTTGCATGTGAATTTAAGAAGTAAAAGAAAAAGTTGAATGAAGATGTAAGTGATAGATATGTGTAAAGTTCCTTGTATAAAATGAGGAAAGTTTTTAATTTCAAAGGTGAGAATATGTGCTATGAACAAAACTTCAGGGTTACAGTGTGGTTTCAAGTAGAGGATGGACATATCAAAGAGTTACTCTCCAGCAAATTGCTGGAAAGAAGGAAAGTCTGTTGTATTTGAAGAAAGTGTATTAAGGGAAGTTTTGGCAAGTCATGGAATGGTAAAAATTACTAATTCAAAAGGGAAGTTTTAGCAGGAAGTATGGAATGAGTATGAAGGAGTAGGGAGCCTGGGTTTTCAGTAAATAAAGTGTAAGAGAATGGCGCACGTTGTCTCACAAGATACTTAATGCATTCATATGTGGGGATATGAAAGAAGCATGTGAGAGTCTGAGAGTTTTGAATATTGGGAAGCTTCATGCTCCACACTGTTGTGAATCTCAACTCTTCTATCTGGTGCAGAATCATTAAAGATGCTGTAAATATTATTGTATGTCATGGTAAAAATTGTACAGAAAAATTGGACCTTATGTTTATAGTGAGTAAATATCTAAAGGTCAACTTATATCCTGTTAAAAATAGCCTCTCAAGTTTCCTTTTCAATTTAAAATAACCAAGAGAGCCTCAAAAGCTCTGTTACTGTTAGAGGAAATTATAAGGAAGAAATTTAAATGATAATGTCAAATAACAGGAAACTCCAAAAGACCACTTGGACAAGGATTTTAGTACACCCTGTATTAATTGTATATTTTCCGTAAATTTTTTACAACATAGTTTTAATAATTTTCTTTATATTTTAACATCCTGTGATCTAAGGAAGTATTCTCAGAATAGAATCATCATGAATGTAAGTTTATCTGAAAACTAACTTAAATGATCATTGACCAAAATCATGCTTCCATATATGAATATGTATACTCTTCAGGTTGTGGTCAATTATAAGAAAAATTTTCTCAAGATGGTCAGTTCATTACAGGAGGTTGCACACAGTGTCAGAAAATAGATGATTATGGAAGTGAATGGATAGCTTGCTCTGGTGAAGTTGCAAATCAATCCTGCCCTAATGGAGCTGATGGATATGCTTCATGGAGATGTGGCATGGATGGCTTCTTTACAGATGATAAGCCTGATTACCAACATTGTCATAACAAATGGATAACTGATTTGGAAGAAATGGTAAAATATTTTTTGTCAACTCTGGCTGAAGTTGTTGCCAAATTTTAGCAATAATTTTGTAGATTTTATGCAGAAGTTTGAGAATCACACATACATGTGATTCTTCAACATCTAATTTATTTTATGACATTTTGAATTTTCACTCTGGTTGGTATTTTGTAGATTTGTTTTTGACAAACTGTATATACCAATATATAAGATGAATTTTTTTCACAAAAAATTAGGTAAAAAAGCATGATATGTATTATAGGAGGATATAGATTTTACATTATATTTATTAAGATAGAACAATAATACACTGCCAAAACCTCTTATAAGTGGGTACATACATTTTGTATGTGGATATATATATATGGCAGTTAGTTCCTTATTCAGTGATGATAACTGCATTCATTTTCTCAAAAGGTAAAATTGCTACTAGCCATGATAATTATTCAACAAAGACTTCTTCAAAGGAAGTCAGATGCAGTGATAATGTCTTAAGATACAATTTTATAACTGCTCACATTCCACATATGGTTCTTACTTCATTACCAATAAAAATTTAAGCTCATCCTATTATGCAAATCAAAGTATTTTCTTGATCTCAGATTTAAGATGAGAGATCTTTTCATGAAAAAAATCACAAAAAATACTGACTTGTATTTGGAAGATGCAGTATAAAATCACAAGCACATTATACAGATTCATAAATCACTTTATAGAAAGCAAGGTGCAATGATCGAATCAATAAGAATATTTTAAGAACTGCTGGCCAACATTAAGTTTTGCCTAAAGCACCTTAACATAATAAAGATATCAGTAAGTTAAGTAAGATATCAATAAAAGTGAAAATTCTACTTACAACAATAATTTACAGGAAAATGTTTCCTCTGAGTACGTTGTGCAGAAGAATCCAAATATTTTGACTTAAAATATCATTATTGATAATACATTAAAAGAAAAAGATAATATAACAGTGGAGATGAATATTTTTCCTTTTTAAAACATCATACTTTTTCAAAACTATTAAATTAAAGAATATTTTTTGCCCCGCACTAAATTTTATAAAGCATTCCATTTTCAAATTCATCTTTGTAAAATGTAAATTCAAAATGTTTCTGATGCTTGTCACAAAAATCTTAAACATTCTCATGCCAACAATAATTTTCTTTAGGTTGAGCAGCAAGAGGTAGCCAAGAAAATAATTGATTATTTCCTTTGGGACTCTCAGGAAGAATTTTTCTTTGGCCATGAAATTTCTCAACTGGTAGAAATTTTATTCAATGCATCAGAACTTTTACAGAATCAAGCAGATAATTATAATGAAACATTTAAAGTAGAGGAATATAAAAATCTGGTCCCAAAATTAGCAAACATCACTAACAATATAATGAGGAAAGAGAAACCATGGGATCAAATTAATATGGTATGTTTTTAAATCATCTACATTTGTGAGTACTATTTAGATAAAAGGTCTTTATGCCGTAAGTCTTAATCTTTTGGGTTTAAGGAATTCAGGAATCAAAAGGATTTATTCCTTGTTTATAGCACTTTCACTGGGACATATATATTCACAAAGTATCTGCTCCTTTTAAAAAACAAGCATCCGCCAATGAAATTTCAGTGCTGTTATATTAAACTCATCTATTTATAGTATATAGATCAAATAGATGTCTTTCAGATATAGTTAAAACCTCTTATCTAACTTAATTCATTAATTTATTATAGCTAAACAACAATCAATGAATAACTAGCATCAATAGTTGAATGTTTTCGTGAGTCATGGATTTATTTTCAAGGAAAGAATATTGGTACATGGCTGTTAATTATTTAGAGGTTTTAAAACATTCCTTAAGCCATATGTTGGCAGATGGAACATACATTTGGAGAACAAAACGGAAGCTCCTGATTACCGATTTCTAGGAATTACCTTTAGTACATTTTACAAATAATGCTTCCATCTTTGGATAATATTCCATAAAGGAACTGAAAGGTAGAGGTGAATGGTCAAATTTTTACCTTTTCTTAAGGTGTGGGAAGTATAAGTGGGTGGAGTTTTCCTGTTGTGATATATAATAGGAGTTTTGTTGTTGAAGTTGTGTTATTTTTAGAGTTGAGGTTAGAGTCATAAGTTGTTTTTTTGTTGAAATCGGTAAACTAGAGTTTCCCATTTGTTCTCAAAACATGAGTTCCATGTGTCAAAATACAGACTACCGAGTTATTTTAAGCCTCTAATAGATTTACCAACTAGTTTCATTGAGTGAGACAAGTTTTATGGATAGATACTTTGGTATTGTTGATCAAAAACTGATGATTATATTTTGGCAATTTAAATTTATAGTATATTTCAATATTAACCTAACTAGATGCAGTGGGTTATTGAACTGATTTTAACTGTATTCCCATTATTCTTGCCCTCCAACAGTGTGTATTTTCTTAAGGTCACTTTTACATTTTTGAATATCATATTATTAATCCACAATAAAAACTCAGAGAAGAACATCATAGCAATACCACAGCAACCTTTAAGTCATGCTTCAAACCTATTTTCAATAGAATGGTAGATTGGTAACAAAATTTCTCATTGGAAATTTATAAAAAATGCCCTGTTTATTGTAATTCCCAGGCTCAAAGAGGAAGTTTGTTTGCAATTTAAATACAGCATAACACTTATGCAAGTAGGATACTCTCAAGTTAATAAGGTCTAAAAGCAATATAATTTAACATTGTTAAGAAGGTCTGAAAGCATTATAATTTATATTAACCATGTGTGTGAACGCACACAGCCATTTCCTAATCAGAAAATTAGCCAGGACTTGAATCCAAATCCCTGCTGTCAGTGCATGCACATGCTAACTACTCCACCACCACAGCTGGTAAAAGCTATTTAGGCTACAAAACTTTTATTTTTGTTAAGATAATTACAGAATTATTATCTTTTATTATAAATTTTCTACAGTGTAAGTTACTGAGTCCTAGAAGGCCTCTCTTTTAGTAATAAAAATCTACCCCTTCTGATATTTTTTAACTAAACAAACAGAGGGTTATCAAATTATGTTTACATTCAATGAAGGCATACCAGCATGAATATTTCTACAAACTGTCTTTTCTTCCTGCCTACCTCCTTTTTTAAGAGTCTTCTCTACTTTATCTAGCCACATAATTTCTGTTTTCTTCTCCTGGACAATCCACCAATATTAGAGCTTCAAAAAGCTTTGATGCTATTATTCAGATCCATGTTTGTCATAATCTTTAAACCATCCAGGATATCCCTTTCATGCTTGTCTCTCAGACAAGCATTGCCAGATGGCACTATCATCCCTGAATTTTTCTCTTAAATTCCTAATGCAATTCATTTCAAGATGACTCAATGTATGGACTCAGGTATTTCCTTAGAAATTATTCACCTCTAAAATTCTTACTTTGAAATAATAGTATGAACAAACTTATTTTTATTTATAAGACATGAAACTTTCATATTTGGCTGCTTTGTTCCTCAACATACAATATATATTTTTTTGTAGTAGGCATATAAATTTAACTGCTGATCCATAATCGATTGATACTTTTACAGGTCTCAAAGGCATTATGTGGCTCAAAACTGCAGGAATTTCTGTATCAAATTGGATTTACTTTAATCAATACCATATTTGCCACAGAAAACCAAAATCAGCTTTATTTAGAATATTCCTACAGCAATCTAAAACTAGGAATGCAGTTGTCATCACCAAAAGACTCAACCAATCATTTGGTCATTAACTACCCTAAAGATTCCATGAATAATGCTGGGAGCATAGCTGTGTATGGAGAAATAAAGGCTGAGAATGACAAATCTCCTGCTCTAATAGCCAGTGTTGGCACAATAATTGATTCTAAAACAGGAAAACGACTATACCCAGAAAAAATGAAAAGGTATGTAGGAAGGATTTCGTTATCTAAATATCTGCATCACATGTAACACTATCATAATAATTGGCCATTCATATTTAATAATCTACTCTTGATTAAAGAATTAATTTACTATCCTTAAGAAAAAAACTAAGAGAAACAATGAGAGTAGTTCCATCAGTTGAAATATCCAACTTTTATCAAGAATGGTATTTTATGCACAATATTAAAACTCTAAATTGATTAGTTTTACCATCAAGCTAGATCTACCAGAATTCATTAACTAATTCATCAATTCTTTCATAAATAAGATGCACATTTATAAAGAATTATGAATTATAATACATCATCATTTTTTCAATTGATCTATTCTGCAGTTGGGTGGAGACTAGTGAAATGTTGCTGAATTCAGCAGTGATAAGTTTTGAATTTCAAGGTCTATTGCATAACACAATGGAATTTGGTAGGACAGAGACAAAAATTACACCTCTAAAAATAAACTCTGTAATATTGGAAAGTGTGCATGCAATCTCTGCTCGTGGCCCTAGTAAGCAGTTAATAAGAAGGAGTTTATTTGCTGGGGAGTCTCCAACGGCAGTACTTGGTCATGCCAAATGTGTGTTTTGGGATAATTCATCACAGTAAGATTGATTTTTTAATACTGATTTCATGTATAAGTTTCCATAGTACTATAAGGTATTTTATACTCAGGATGATGTTACTCAGCTGTACCTCATCTGCCATTACCTATCTCATTGCTATGTTACACAAGACATTAATATTCTTAGTTACTATGTTATACAAGATTATTATGTTATACAAGACTAACTAACTCAACCAAAGCATTCCAAAAAGTAGTTAGTTTTCAAATAGTTTATCAGTACTTAAAAATTATCATAGAAAGGTATTTTTTTAGAACATGATACATGAGCTGAGATTTCCAGTACTGCTAATGCATAATATAGTATTTATTAACTATAGAAAATTCAGTTCTGCACTTTATTACAATCATTAACTTGTTTATGATGCACATACAACAAAATGTTGCTCAAAAGTCCTTATAAGGCTTTTTCCTATATTCACAAAGAAAAGAGTGGAATAGTATCAATGAACTAAATACCAGTAAAGGCATTGATTGTTTTGGCTGTAGCATTTGAAAGTAGTGAATTTGGATGAATTTTATATTTAGATTTAGTTTATTGATATGAATTTTATGTCTATGTTTATATTTTATTTCCTCTAAATTCTTAATTTCAGTCATTTTACCTTTTGCTACTCCTAGAAATTATCCAACTTAATAGTATTCATTATCAGAATCATGTTACTGAAATATGATAATATAGTCTCATATTTCTAGTTTTTCTGTGCTCTTAAAAGAACAAAATTTATTTTATACTTTAAATGTCATAGGTTTGGAAGATGGGATGAATCTGGGTGCAAGATGATTTCTACTAATGAAAGTTTGACAACATGTAACTGCTCCCATTTGTCTAGCTTTGGAGTGTTCATGTCAATTCATAAATATGAAGTGGGTATATTATTTATAAACATATATATTTATAATATACTAGAATGACTTTTGTCAACACAATGAACTTAATATCTTCTCAATATTTTCTTCAGGATAAAGGTTTTGCTTTGGAGCTTCTTTCATGGATATGCAGTGGATTAAGCATTATATGCCTTATTTTAACTTTAAGCATTTTCCAGTTATTTAGGTAAGTTTTGCATAAAAGGCAAAGATTTTTCAAATTTTTTTAATGATTAAATAATGACACGAACAGAAAAATCTTAATAAGTTTGTCAAAGTAAAGTCAAAATTTTACCAGTGAGGAATCTTTATAATCACCATTATTCAGTAAAATTAATCATTAACTCCAATTGGTCATATTATATATTTAATGCATTGAAATTTATATATTATAGATCTTATTTGAAAGATGGATAGTTAGAATAAGATTACCTAAAAATAAGACCTGAAAACTTTGTCAACCATACCATCAATGTGAAAAGGAGTGGCTTAGTGGAAATCTTTAACATATTGAGGATTGTAATATGCTAAAGAAAAAAATTTCCAAAAACTGCAATATTCCAAAGAAATGATTAAAACTATGTATTCTCCTCTATAAAAGTAGAATATTGAGGTAATACAGAGATATACGTAATAAACATATGGAAAGTAAAATAATGAAGCAAAGAGTTGATGGGCAGGACAAGAGGGAGGAAGAATTGAACACGTTCGCTGCCCAACAGAAATTTAAAGTTCACCCAATACCAATATAAAAAAATATGGAGCCATCCAAAGGCACAAAGAAAGAGGGAAATTAAACAAAGAGGTCTAGTGGATGTGAGCGCATAGGAAACTGAAGCCTGCGCGTGTCCTCTATAGTGGCCATGGGCACTGAACGTGTTAAAGGATGAGCTGACTTGAAAGGGAAAGAAGCTGTGAGAAGTCAGGGAAGCTCATTGGTTGTAGATTCCATTTCTAGAGTGGAAAATATTCTCAACATCCCCAGATAGTTTATGTGGCAGCTTGTAGTTTCCTGATGGTGGCAACTTGGCAAGAAATCTCTGCCTTAATCCTGCTTCAGCAGATGTGAGGCTAAGCTTGGCATGGGCTGTCCCCTCTGGAGGAGGAAATTCCATTAGTGACAGCCACTTTAATGTTCAGGATCCTACCAATCTTAATATATTTGGCCAAACAATTACTGCATTCCAGCTTAGAGACCCTGATTGCTTATTTTCTCACCTTTCTCCTTTTTGTTACCTTTCTTACCTTTTCTCCTTTGAATTTTCCTATAGTTGAAGGAGGTTTAGTAGGTGAATGGGTCATTATTGTGTCTTTTGAAGATACCCTACATACAATGAATGTCTATTTGTTACTTCATCTGAAGATACTACCTCTTAAGCAAAACTGTGTCCGACACTGATTGAATGTTGATTGAGCATTTCTTTGGAAATATATCAGTGGAAATCTGCAAATTCTTTTGTCTTTGACCACCTTACTCCCCCTAAATTTCAAGTAGTCTGATTTTAAATTCCCTCTTCTCTTTGGGAGTATAACAAACTACTATCAGTTCATATGCATATTCCATCTTTTTTAATTTACAGAGCAAATTTGCAAGGAGAAAGAGAGACTATCTGCAGAAATATATGTTCATGTTTGCTAGTCACACACATCCTCTCTCTAACTGTTCTTG
Organism: Ladona fulva; assembly: GCA_000376725.2. Classification (NCBI taxonomy): domain Eukaryota; kingdom Metazoa; phylum Arthropoda; class Insecta; order Odonata; family Libellulidae; genus Ladona; species Ladona fulva. The sequence goes on along the minus strand of KZ308286.1, from coordinate 783,482 downwards.
ACAAAACCTATTTCAATTTGAGTGATGTAAGTATATTTTCTTTTCGAAGACTTATTCATTCATATTAAAGTTTGGCTAATTGCCATAGACAACTAAAGGCAAATCATAATGTTAGTTTTTTTCATGGCTTCACACAAGTATTGTGCCATTTATTTTAGATCTCTTTTGTTATTAAAAAAATTTCCTGTATTGCTTATTCCTTCACTATGTACAACATACTTCCCCCTAAAGCTGTAAATTATAGAAAGTTCATGGCCCATTCTGTCTTTATGATGGGGAATTTATTCTTTAGATTTTTCAGAGCTTTCTCTGGTATTTGTGATGGTTTTCTAGTATTGCCATTCTATCTTCAATATTTAAATGATTGTTATTTAAACAGCTGAGAAGAAAATTATTTGGAATCACTATTTAAAAAACAGGAAAATATGAAAAATTATTTCAGTCTGAGTTAAGCTGCATTAATATTAAATTGGCGGGATTTTTTTATTAATGCCTAAATGACATATCAAAATTTGATATGAAAATATTAGTTTTGTAATATTGCTTCCCTGAAACTATACAAGCTAAAACTTGAGGTTTAATGTCCTAAACAAGTTGGAATAACAAAAGCAGATCTTCATTAATGCATTGATTTTAATTTAGAATTTCTTCCATTTATTTTCTAGGCAAGCTGCACATATATAGGGGCTATACTACACTATATACTAAGTTCAGGATTTTTGTGGATGGCTGCTGAAGGTCACCACTTATACAGGTTGATCTTACGAGTGATGGATGGCACAGGAAAAGACCGTAGAAAGACATATTACATTATATCATATGGACTATCTCTTATAATAGTTGGATTGACAGCTATCATTGGTTTCATAAAAGGAGAGAGAGCATATGGAAACCCAGAATTGTAATAAAAAGTTATTAAGCGATTTGCTTGAATATCTTAAGATATGGGTTCTGTAAAACTTGTAACAATATCGGATAATAACATGCATTGAGTGCACAAAGAACAAATAATAACAAAATTTTGTTTTTTTTAATGTAGGTGTTGGCTTTCCTTAAACAATTATCAATGGAGTTTTATATCACAGGCTTTACTGATACCCATGGTAGGATGCTTTTATTTTAATTTTCATCAACTGTTATAGCAAATATTTTACTTTAACAGATATATCTTTCAGGTAAACACCATAGTACTAATTTTGGCACTGAGAGCAGCAGCTTCAGTTGGTGCTAAGTCATCCTCCAAAAAATTTGGGTAAGAAACAATTCTCCACTATAGAAAGTATGAGTGTTTTGATATGGCTCATCAAGAAATCAGAAAGATTACTGCTATGACGATACTGAGGGTAACCTATGATGCATGTATCCTTCTAATATTTACATTCATTCATGAGTAGTGCAGTGTTATTGATGACCCTTTATTTCACTCTACTAAATAAAATTTTTTAAATAATAACATTTTGAGAATATTATCCAGTGTAATCTATTTGAAATTTGTCATGTTCAGAACATCAATTTTCTGCAAGCATCAACATATTAGAATTCCACTTCACTTGTCCCTTTTTCTATTTTATTTTTCAAGGCTATGGTTACGAGGATGGTTCACCCTCTCATCTTTGCTTGGAGTCACATGGTTTATTGGGATTGCTACATTTAATTCGAACGTGTATTTTGAGTATATTTTTGTGGCACTAAATGGATTACAGGTTAGTTCCATGAAAATCAAGAAGCTCTCACACAAACCAGTAATAGTTGAAATACCAAAAATGGATGAGAATGAGAAATTCTTTTGCTAGACAACACCATCTACAAATGCCATCAGATTTGACCATACTATTAAGAATCTATTAAGAATGGTGATTTAAATTTCCAACACCATATACTTACTTGTCTTTAATTTTTCAAATCAAAGTATGCCAATTTTAATTGCAATAAGATATATGTATACATATACTATCTAAATAAATTGAAGAAGCCAACATTTTTGACACTTGAAAAGTAAAACCATCAATGAAATTCAGAGCAATGTGAAAGAACAAATTTTAACATTTTTAATTATTATTATTTAAAAAAATTTCACATATTAGCCCACAGATGAGGTAGAAATCTATACAAATATCATCTGCAATTAAATAGTTCTAAATTGATCACAAAATCCATAAATGGCACTTTTTTCAATATATATACAGGAGTAATGAATTAACAAACATTTACTAAAGAAAAACTACCATGTGATTGATGTGTGATGTGGGATTAATGAGAGAGGTGACAGAAACTATAATTGAAATCTATCTTTTATTATAATTTTGTCTTTTGTGTTAGAGTAATCTAAATTTTTCATAAGGAAATATGACATGGTATTATGGTATCATGTTTCTAAGATTGT